>OY735223.1:51064128-51129128 GCA_963457665.1 Thysanoteuthis rhombus
ACTTCAGGTAGCTAATAATTTGGAACTGTCATGCCGGAAGTACAACACCCATTGAAATAGTTGTAATATCGGTCCCTTTTTACTGAGAGATGTACAGTACTGAAATCAGTATTATTGCCCAAAATGTATTTACAATTAACACTCATATTCTAATCAATAAAATCATGGGTTTTGAAGGAAACCAAATCCATATAATGTCACAAATTGAATTTATGCTAAAGTGGTCGATACTGCTCCTCGTGTGGTCTTATAGATTTTCGATCGATTAGTTCCCCCAAACAAAATCTCACCTTATCCTCAGCAAAGATGTGCTCATCCATGAAGGGAAAACCGTACTTATTTGACCCAGGCACATCTTTGTAGCCGACATAGTCGACAACTCCAGGCATCGAAAGAGCCTCAGTCGGGTCAACGTCTATAAGACGAGCATGGGCCTTTGTACTGAAGACGAGCGCAAGCCGAAGTTCACCTGTATAAAAAAAATCGATAACATTCATTTGATTCTACCATAAATTGTTAAAAGTCTATGTATAGGCATATTCTCCAGATATTAGTTGAATAAAGGTAAGTGTAATATAAAGAAGTCAGGAAGTCAGGAAGTGCTCCAAAGACCAGCTCAAAAAGCAGCCCTTACTATCCGGCATCCATTATCACTTACGACTCAAACAAGCCAATAACTATCAAATTTGGCTCAAATTGCGCAAGCTGCAATTAACTTATCAAAGGAGTATCACTCCTAAATCTTGGCTAACACAGAAATATAAATGGCAGCCAAAACAAATCTTGATAAATACTAAATTTGGTGTTGTTGAAGATTAAAACCACGTTAAAGAGAGAAAATGTTTAGTCAGAGAAAGATACAAGGAACGAGTAAAAGCCTTGTGCCTAACGTGGAAAGTAGCAAAAGCCTGGAGCAAATGGTGTTACTTGCCTTCGTATTTTGGAATGTCATCCAGATAGATTGCCTCTCCGGTGGCTTGCTTGAGTCCAGACACATGGACAATTGGTCGTCCAACAAGATCTGTCTCCAATTGACCAGGGTCCAACATTTCGAATATCTGACTGCCTTGGCTGGGCTCATAATGGATACCTTCACTTCCGCTTAACTCCTCAGGTTTCATCTAAAATAATAATCCACAAATATAAAACGCAATCAGTATCCATATATAATAATAATAATAATAATAATAATAATAATAATTATATATATATATATATATATATATATATATATATATATATATATTGTGTACTAAAGTTCCCATTGCTCTTTCTCACGTAAATGTCAATTTGAGCGTCATAGGGAGATAACTTTCTTCGAAAGGATACAACTCTTTTTGGATAAATTGAGGGAAACAACTTTAGCTAAAAAGTACAATAAAATTGCGATAAATAACATGAAAATAAGAGAAAAATCATGTTTAGGTATTGGATATCAGTTTATATATTAAAAAGAAATTACGACAATGCAGCTTACATAAATTATCCTTTTTTTTTTTAAGCAAAAGTATTTGGGCATAAATTCAAAGCCTAATATTTCACAAAAGTGGAAAATTTCCCGATGAAATAATAATCATAGTTATTCAAAATGTCAATATTTGAAAAAATAAACATATTTTGAAAGTATTTAAAATTCATAATTCTTGTTTTTTTATGGACTTTTTTGATTAATCGTATTATTTGTTATTATTTAGATGCTGAGGTTAGAGTTGTCTCTCTTAATATATCTTGGAAAAGTTAGCTCCCTTAATGTGGGACGCTCAATTTGACATTCATCCATTTTGAAAACTCGTGACTGAATACACAATAGAAATTTTTTGATGGAAATCTCTGCACACGCCTATCATTTCTTTAGGGACGTTGCACTTTTCAGTGTGCACACAGACGGACAGAAGAGCAACACTTTGATCATAGGCAGAGAGCACAGATACTACACTGATCGTAGACAGAGGATCGAAAGTAATGCAAGACGATTTGAACGAAGACAGAAAGAAAGTTGGTCTTCACATAAACTTTTGTAAAACAAATGTCATATACAACAAATATGTTGAGGACAGAGACACAAAAATCCAAATCGGAAACTCAGCTCTGAATCTTCACGAGACTCTCAAAAGAAGAATCACACTAGGATAGCAAGCTTTTGGTAGAGCAAGTTCAACCTTCAAGAACAAGAAAATCCAATTAATTTTTAGAATAAGGGTCTATCACCAATGCATCCTCCCGATTATCACCTATGGAGCTGAAACATGGAACTTAACCAAAAGATTGACGCTCAAGCTGAGAACCATGCATGTGGAAAAATCACAAAACAGAATAGTTTATTAGAGAAGAACAGGGATATCCAAGAATCCATTAGAAAACTCAAATGGCAATGGGCAGGTCATCTTACAAGAATGTCAGACAAGCAGACATTACGACTCAAAACTTGAATCTCCTGAGATCATTTGCAAAACTGTGGCCGTCATTTTTACAGTAACTAAATTTGTAATAGTAATAATGGTCTGTTCACATTTGTTGTTTAATTCAACCATTTCTAAATCCTACCTGAGAAAATGCCTCGAAAAATAGAAATAAAAAATGAAAAAAAGTAACAAGTAATTGTCTCAGACTTTTGACTACAAAGTGTTATGAAACCTGACTGTAAATATTGTACTTGGCAGTGTTTGACTATTCTGACACAATTGAGCCCAAAAGCTGTTAATCCTACTCAAATAATGTACAGCAGTTATAGGGTTGAGGAGGATTAAATTGGGAAGTCGAAATACATACTTTGATTTGAAGGTGTTGAGAAACGTTTAGGAAAAACTTGAAGAAAAAACTGGAACAAAGTGTTTGTCGATATCTGGCCATTCCACCGGGAACATCCGGGCTCAACAGTAGCTCTTCAGCCAACCAATCACTCATGTCAGTCACCAACTGGTCATCCCATTTCCTATACAATGGAAAATTTGCAAAATAGAAATAAAGATTGAAAACACACTGAATCTGTTATTTACTCATTAACTGCAGATGACGGAAATTCCCGTCATTGCAGTTCAATGGCCACCCTGGTAAAGTTTCCGTATCATTGTGATGGGTGCCAACTCAGTTCTTACTGTGAATCAGGACAATTTGCAATGGACTATTTTAGAATGAACAAGGACTTTTATCTTGAAATGGATGACTATTACACTTTCCACCTTCTGAAGTTAATGGGTTAATACCCATTGTAATGATGCAAATAAGAAATTGCATTAGGATCATTTAGCTTTATTCTACTTGAAATGGGCGTAGGTGTCAAAAGTGTACAAAGAAAGTTACATGCAAGAACGACAATTGTATGCCTGAATGTGATACGGTAAGTTGTGACCACAACAACAGTGCTATCGTCAAACAGTGATAGTAACAGTAATTAAGATGGTAGTAATAGCAAAGTGACTATTAAAGGAAACATAATAGTGCTAGTCATAAGGAATTCACGACAAAGACAACAAGAACAAAAAAAAATAGCAGCGCAAGTGACCGATTATCACTATCCCCCTGAAGACAACACAGTTTATTAAAGAAAACAGGAGTCAGAGATATCATGGAATCAATTAAAATATTACGACTCACATTACGATTACGATTTGCATCCTCAGAGTTCATATGCAAACATTTGACCGGCAGAAAATAAGATGGTATGACTATGTAGACAGGTTCAGAGGACATTGGCACCAGCGCCCGCGATAGAGAGATCCAGCAATTTCCTGATACAGTCTATGTTTAATGACAGACGTTAAAAGGCTGATTATGATGAAACGATGCAAATAGCGAAAAGAGTTAACGAGTTGCTTTATGACAATAGTTAAATTCCTTTAGAGAAGATATTAGTTCACAACGATTTGCCCAATGGATACTGATTTGACCATTAAAAAGATGGATTCAACAATTGATAAAATATATACAGATGGTGATATCATAGTGATATCATGAACATGTTTTTAAAAAATCAAATGGTAATGGTCAAGCCATGTTGCAAGAATGTCAGGCAATTGCTGGGGATCATGACTAACAATTTGGATCCCCAGAGACCTGATGTACAATTGTGACCAGCAGAAAATAAGATGGTGTGAGGATTCAGACATATTCAGCAGATATTGGCATCGTGACACTAACGATTAAGAAGTCTGGCGAATCTTGCCGAAGATCTATTCACAGACGTTAAAAGACTGCTGCTGCTGGCGACGATAATGAGACGGATAGAAAAGTGGAATGAGGTATCAGTTATCAGCATGGATAACAGAATTAACGTAAAGAGGTCGAATCTTGTTTGAATATAATGTTCATGTTATTACCCCATCGGCCATACAAATAAATTACAGGTTTTCTGTTGGAGAATTCCTTCAAAAACCTCTTGTAATATTAGATGGTGTAAAACAAAGAAACAATCACGATTGATTTATATCGGATAATTTTAAGCGTTCCCAGACCCCCAAATGGTGATGATGGTATGTCAGACCGAATCGTCTGAGATTGGAGAGGCGGAGGCACAAGATATTCAGGTGTACAAGAGATAGCAAGTGGATACACGCTGCCTCTATAACTGTTCGCTGTAAAATAAACGCTGAATGCTATTTTCACTCTTTACCTTTTTCCGTAAAAGTGAAAAGGTAGCGTAAAGCGAACATTCGAGAAGTGAGGGATACCTACATAGGATTTGAACTTAATCCCTAAAATACAGAATCTCAAGATAAAAGGATGACCAGGTTCCGTGTAGATTAGCCATTATGAACGTAAGGCACACGCCCCACAAAAGGGAAATTTAACTATATTAGGCGGCAACATAGAATTTTAGTGTGAAGTGTGAAAAGAGTTCTGGGTCCCAAATTTGAGTAATGATGAGGCTTAACTGAGTTATTCGTAATTATATGATACTATTAATTCCCAATTACACAATACTTTTAACTACTTATCTTAACAGATTCCATGGTGACTGATGCTTGACTCATCAGTTTTATGAGGTACAAAAGCAATGAGATTGCTGCTACTAAATTTCACACGATAAAGAGATTTTTTTTAAATTCAAAAAGGAGTCTATTTTTCGTTGATTTAAATTTTCTACCTCGATTTAAAACTCTGAGTTTTGGTAAATTTCTTAATTTAACATTATATTATTTTACCTTTTCAACGCCCTATTTGTTTTACGATAGAAGGGCAGTGGTTTTTGAGCTATCAAAGAGGGGTATGTATCCAGAAAGGTTACGAACCACTGGCGTAAATAAATAATCATAGTCTTACCTTCCAATAGCCTTCTCCATGGCTTTGGTTGCCATTACTGTTGTTGGCCGCATTCCCCCGAAAACCATAGCAATATCTGAGACCAGATGACTGTCTTCCTTGAACTTGACCCTTAAGCCTGCGTTGACAATAGCAATATCGTCTTCACGACGATGAGACTGCTTATAACCCCTCATGTACTCACTCTATTGATCACAAAAACAAATACCATATCACCAAAAATTATTCTTTTAGAGGAAAACTTTGGGCAGTATGTACAGTCTTTTTGAAGTCGTAGAAAAGGGAAGCGACAAAAAGTAAAAAGTGAAAAAGGTAAACGAAAAGAAACAAATGAATATTAAATATGACGCATTGGAAAAAGAATTTCACATGATAAAAATATTCAAAAGAATTTATTTGTCAATATGTTTGGGTGGCAGAGCAGGTTTTATTTGGGGAAACGGCGATATAGGTGTATCTTTTGTATATACCAAGATAACAAAACCCAACTAACCTTGACCAAAACATAAGCCCTAGACTTCAAACAGAAACATCTAATTACAACTGTAAGATCTTTGATCAACTCAACTCATTTAGACATGAACATACATTCAATAAACCACACCATATTGATGACATCTACAAATGGACCGTGGTATATTTTACCTGATGATGCTTACCACAATTTATGACAAACTACTCCTAATAACAATCCAGGTTCTGCTATGTATTAGTTTGTTTACCTCATCTGTTTATTGCATTTCTTCCTAACGACGCCTTTGAAATAAGCGAAACATGTTGGATTTATGATAAATTACTTGAATGTACAAAGTCAAAGACAGGTTTTTATTCCTATATCGTAAACTACTACAATCATATTTTGTAGAACATTTTTCTATATTTGTACAAAAACGATGACCAGAGGCATTTCACTAATATTTATATATTAGACTCTTCTAGTGGCGTTATAAAAAGAAAATTAGTTACAGAACATAAACAAGAAAACGCAGGGCCACGTTTGATACTTGGTAAGTATAATGCAATTGCAAAATTATTCGAATATTGCCGTCGTTTTTTTAATGGTATGGATCAACTAGTAACTAATAAGTCAGAAAGATTCAAGTATCCTACCAAATCGGCTTATCCGGCAAAATAGATTATTTCTTTCGCCTGATCTTGAAAACTACGGGTCGGGTTCGTCACTCAATAGAAACTAACGTCTTTTGGTAGTATACCGTGTTGGGGGGTAATAAAAATAGGAAAAAAGGCTGATAAGTTCCTTCTCTCACCTTTAGTTGGGAAGTGATCACTAAAAAGACGTAATTTTCAAAGAGAACTTGCATTAATTCAGTCGGACAACTAGCATAAAATTATGTCCCCCACTCAAAACCTATCTAGAGTGGGAAATTTGAAAAAAATAACGAAAACGTTTCTTATCAGCATAATAAGAAGTAAACGTTTTAATTATCAGCCTTCTAGCTAGATTCCTGCGGTCTGTGCACTTGATACATACATAGCCATACAGGTAGATGGATAGCCAGACCGGCAAAAAAATTGAAGGGTCCAATGTTGTCAGTTATAGTGACAGATTTGGGTAAAGCTTTCTTCATGAAGAAAACAAGTTGATAACAAGTCGCTATCATTAAAAGTAACATTAAAACCATGGCTATGAATTTGAGATAAGTCCATAATTTTTTTTACCTCTTGACTGTAAGGTATCTTCAAGGATAAGATAACTTCATTTGGTTGTAAATCTGTTACTCTGTATCTTTTGAAGAAATCATTGTTCATTTTCACTTCTCTGGTTCCATCTTTAAAACGAGAAACAAAACAAGCACTGGTTAGAAATACAGAATTCCTTCGCTATCCGAAAGTAGAACGTTCTTATGAAACTGTTCAGAAGCTCAAATAGCGTAAAACGAAGAAGCAATTACATGTATCCCACGGTTAACGGAAGTTTGCTTTCAGCCACTACACTTTTATGAAAGACCTCAAACTGCCATAGCTTTGAAATGTGCAGTGGGTCTCTATGCTTTACCTCGATTTATTTTATGCATCCAATATCAAGATGTGTCCAGAAAAGCACAGGACAGTTCTGGAGAGAGTTATACTTCACTTACAAATAGCAAACATAGAAGGTGATTTTGAAGGTGTGGGTATGCTTAAAAATTTTCCCATACAAATCAATGACAATTACTTATTCGCTTTACGTCATTTCGGATCACGAAAGATTTCTTAGGAGAACTCTACCCTCGGATATCGATTTGTATAGGGAAAAACTTTGAGCGTTTCCAGACCCCCACCCCAAATTACCTTCTATGTCTATCAGTGCTACGCTAAGATATTGACTTTTAGAGAAAGACTTTGATAGTGGTTTGATATGTATAAAACGGGGTATCAATATAAAATGTGTGTAAATATATTTCCGAAACTATCAAAATACTGACCTTTGGATGCTAGTTGTAAGACGACCCCTGCAGCCATGAACAGTGGGTTCAGATCTGAGATTGGGCTAGCCGTAGCAATATTTCCACCAATAGCCTGAAACAAAAAACAGATCGGCATCAAAACGTGGTTTATATTCAACTGGTGTGACAACGCAAAACCATTTTATTGACCAGAAATCTTGGGCCTTTTTCTTTAGTTCCCACTAAAAAAAATAACGACGATAATTTTAAAGTTTAGAAGCCTAAAAGGCAAAAAAGAAAAAAAAAAAAAAAGATTGCGTTGCATTTTTCTTTTCTAGCCAGAAAGATCCAAGATCCCAAACCCTAAACCTGACCCCTAATCCCATGGGGGAGACTAACGAAATAAACTTAACATATCTATTCTCACAAACGCATGCGCACGCGTGTTTTTGTATATTTTTATATGGTTATTCGAAGCATTCGAAACAGTCGGAAGTAATCAACTCACAGAGACGTTTCTGATTTGGTGACCAGCAAACCACTGCAACATGTCAACAATGGCTTTAAATGTTTGGGTCTTGTAATCTGAAAATAATTAAAAGACAAATGGTCTGTTCACAGGAAGTAATGGGAAACAAGATAACGATTGATATTATATTCTGCCAAGTTGGAAAGGATATAAACCATTGTAATTCAATGGATAACAAAGTAAAACCAATGCATTTAGTTCTATCTATGAAAATCCGTTGATTTAGACAACACTTTATTTCTTAAGTCACAAGTTACCTTTAGGCAGAAAGACATATGTATATAATCTTAAAGATAATGTTATGAATGAGCAAAAAATTCAAAATATATTAAAGCAATAAACAAGATTGTACTTGCTTATCTATAAAAGCATATTAGTAGCATATACAAGTGTTTTTGACACGTGTTATAAATGAATCTTTAAGGTCATGTGAATTGAGACGAGTAGAGATAAATTTCATGCTAAAATGTGGCAGACTTGGCAAACTTGAGCTTTTAACCAGCATCGTTGTAAAGGTGGCTTGTAGAGCTTTATTTCAATCACTCACTGATTTTACTTAGGTAAACTCATTTTTAAACATTGGATGTTTGGAGACCTTGGATGATGTAATGGTTACCAGCATGGAAAAAGTACAGTGCATATAAATAGCAGGATTTAGCTACATTATCCGATGAGGCCTCGGAACACAAATATTTGTGAAAAACATATAGCTTTCGTAGCTTATTCAGTAAGACGCTGTCCGTGTCAGACAATTTCCCAAAGGTAAGGGATATGAGTTCAAGTAACATCGGAAGTTTATTTCCGATTTATGGTACTTGCTTAACGGTTGTAGAATGGGAAAACGATCGAAGAATTGTGATGACCATCAACAAAAATAAGACGAAAGAAAAACTCGCACTCAACATCAATATGAAATGAATGAGATTAAGAATTTATTTGGTGTTTAGATAGTCAGAAATTGTTTATTTTCCAAATCAAGAATGAAAATGGTCTCCATATTTATCGGTGTCATCTCTTAAAATTATGAATAGAAACCCACGACCTCGGCAGAATCATTTGCAGAAGAGACAAATTTAAGCGGTTCTATTCAGTGGAATAATGAACATTGGTTATAATCTCATCAGTGTTCAAACATGAAATGAAATTTTTTTTTCCAATAAGAATTCCATGCAAAGAGGGTCATTCAACCTTGTTCGACACTTGCTAGGATATTACAAAATGAATTTGGTGTTTTTAAACGTCTTTTTTTTTCATGCAATTGAATCAATGTTAAGTATTCTCGCTACTAATGTGATGTCAACTTCTAACACTTCTTATTCGAGAAAGTGCCTCGTTCTGAAAGTGAGTTAAAAACGGAAAAAGAGGAGCGAGAGGAAAGCCGTTCGTGAGCAGCACAATTGTTAACCGGAGTCTCGGTGCAAGTAACCAGACGTTCTTTGTTTCTTTGTGCAATCGGATACAACAAGGGTGCAATTACATGCAACAATCGGCCAACTAGGATTACACAGATATATAATATAGACGATAAAGGAAATAGAATGTATTGCAATCAATAAGACAGAAGCTGTAAAAGATTGTGAGGTCAGATTAATGAAATAAAGGATATATTCTATAGCAACAAATGATAGAATAGAAATCTTACCCGGTAGTTTCTTGATTTCTGTCCGAAGGGTCTCTTCCAAACGAGCAAGACTGACTGCAGATCCTATCATTATTCCGTCGGGAACATTTTCAATAATATTTAATTCCGATACATGACCAGGCGATATAATAATAGGATAACACATGTCTTTAAATTTCCTCTCAACGCCTGAAACAAAACAGACTTAATGTAAAAACAGCCTAACTTTGATTTTTTAGAGACTGTCAATCAAATCTGTCGCTAGAATTACTAACATAAGTTTCTTTGGTTTTCAAGTTGATCTGGCTGCATTTATGTATGTTCCACGCATACATGCTGCACGTTCATAGATATTTTACTACTTATGTCTAGAAAAAAAACTTTAAAAAAATCACTGCTAAATATTGTTTTGAAAGGGGCTTCAATTTTCAATGAAAGTTTATGATAAATGGTCCCCTAGTTTGTGTCCGGTGGCGTTCACACTCCATGTAAATCAGTTTATATTTTTCTTTAAAGGTGTTTCCGTGATAAATGTCTTTGATTAATTTTATCTTTTACATAAATATTTTTGCCCAATCTAGTTACGAGTCTTGATTTAATTAAAAATGGAGCCCTTGAAACAGACAAAAGGACATTTAAAACAACATATCTAGCAAAAGAAAAATTATTGAAAGAACAATAAATTATGCTTTCCCACTAATATGAACCTTTATTTATAATCATTATGTATTTTGTTTCGTTAACAACTGACTGTATTTCGCTGATCACTTACCAACTTCAGTGTTGCCATTGACGATTCGTGCCTGGGGATATTGTTGTTTCAATTCCAGAAGCTCTGAGAGTGTCACAGGACGAAACCATTTGGATCTTTCTCCAACAAATATCAGGCTTTTAACATCGAATTCATCACTCAACTGCAAAAAAACGATGAACAGATAGGTCATTCAAATTCAATGGTGATGCATTTGTATTATTTTAATGATCAATCAGACAATCAGCCGCATGATAAGCGAATATAACAGTTTATCTCAGGAAGAGTTTGAAAATAGACATGGCTGGTAGGGAAGAGTAATCCATTGGGACCTGTGCAGACTAGGATTTGGCCATACTAAACAATATTGTATACTCAAATCTGATTCAACCAGATCACCGGATTAAGACCATCAGACCAGATCCAATTTTTATGAACAACGAAAAATGTGTCAGTGGATTAAGCTGTTCAAGCAGAGCTCAGGGTAAAGTTAAAGGAAGCGAAAAGCTGGATAAGTATCTGAATTTCACCAGAGAAGTGAAAGAATATGGAACAGGAAGGTGACAGTTGTGCCAATCGCTATTGGAACGCTACAGATAATCTCGAAAATTCTAATGAAATGGCTGGAGGAACTTGAAATCCTTAGAGGTCTTTGAATAATTTTTATGATTATTTCACAATTTTGTTCTAAACAGACAAACTGAATAATGCTTAGTAAGATTGAGTATCTTACCTGAAGTATGGGAGGAAAAATTGGTTCTTGACTTGGGTCATAAGGTAAAAATTTGCTTTCATCGAACAGTTTTGGGATCTCCTGGAAAAGAGTTGCTTTTTATTTTATATACTTATACATAAAAAAAATGCACGTAAACTTTGTCATTGGCATACATATGTAAATAAATAACAGCAATTAAAAATGACAGAGTTATTTAATGAAGATATACAGAAAAGTAAAAATATTCAGGAGTATAAACACTCTGTTTTAGGCTCAAAACCTAAATGCACGTACATACATCAAAGCTATTTCTGCCCATAAAGTATCCAGTGGTTTTGAAATGTAATCGCCCTGCCGTCTAGATTTTGTTTCCTCTAATTTCTAGCTATCCCCAAAGGGATTTCAGACCGTCGACAAGATTAAGAAAAACACGATTAGACAGCTGATGACGATGTGGAAAGAAGAGTTCCAAAGGAAGTCCTTAAAAGGGCGTGAAGGTACCATTGTCCTATGTAGGCTTTATTTTTTGTTAATATTAAATGACTGGATACCTTATGGATAGACTCCTACATCTACATATGTGAAAAAAAAGAGAAATTGTTACAATTGTTGGGAGTACAAACGGTTTATTTACATTGTCGATAATTGGAGCGCTTGTTTCCAACTTCTGACAGCATCGTCCATTTGTTTTCGGAGGCTCCTGAAATAATATAAACACTGAATTTGTACGAACAAATGACAAAAGATGAATGAATGATCTACTATATTCAGCAACGTGACTTCACAAAAATAAAAAGTATGAATGGTATATTCAAGGGGCACATCAGTGACTCACCCGGTTGGATGAGGGCAATGTACGTTAGCTAGTCATGTAACCTGAGTACACGTGATTACGTGGCTTAGACCTAGGAACAGGAATGAAACAAGCTGTGAGCATCCAACAAAGAACGTTCCCACTCAAGTCTATCTTTCCTGTCTTTCTGTGAAGTCGAAAGTGATCAGACAAAATGACAAAAACATAGTTTGTTTCTTGTTTGACTCATTTGATTACAGAAAAAGAAACTCTTTCGATTACATTTTCTCTTCATTCTGTATCATCGGCTCGAATAGAGCAATGGATCACAATCATAACCAGAACGAATTTAGTTGTACTTCGTACATCTTACCACTAGATTAGAGGATAATGTACAAAAAAAAAAGATCAAGTATTTAGTGCTGCTATCATCAAATGTTTTATTTCAATAAGCATCATTAGCATACCAGCTTTTTTTTTCGGACAATTTGATCTCTTCTTCCTATCTTAATGGTTGATACAAAGTTTCGGTCTATTCATTCTACGGCCTCCTTCAGGTGTAAAATGTAATGATCGTAAGGAAAGAGAGGCTCTTCTGTCGGTCTCTTTCTCCAGTGGTGCAAAGCAAAAAACAAAAACAAAACAAAACGATGTGAATGAACCGGCAGAAATATTGTATCAACAAAGATGGAAAGAGGAGATTAAATTGTCCGAACAAAAGTCAGTATGTTGATGACCTTTCTGAAAGTTATTGACAAAGCACCATTAGGTTATCATTTTGGTTGGAATGATAAATTTATGAACATGGAGGCTTGAATTATAATAATGGTGGCTTTCATATATCGATGTGCAGTTCACCCCATGGAGAGAACACCGTGACCACAGAAGGCCAATCCACAATCGTTGTCAAGCAGCGTGGAAATAAAGAATAAACCCCCGAAGACACTCAAACTTGGATTCCTCCACATTTTTATCAGGGGGTTATTATTTATTTTCAACCCACGTAAAATGCAACAGAAATGAAAATGAAAGAAATTCCAGTCAAAAATTAATAATAATTCACAATGCATCATCTAAAAAATCCTGATTTATTATGAATTTTGCAAGGATTTACTCGATCATGTATGTATTTCCCACAGACTTTGAATAGATTTTCTCCACGTGTGAGAAGGAACTAATCGACAAACAAGACTATAAAGCTTCAATCGAAATAATCACTGAACATATATTTTATATAATACTAAAATTCTCATTCTATCTGTTTATCTGTTCGTATCCTCTGATTAGCCGAAACTGTGTATTGTAGTCATGTATATTGAATTAAGGTATCCCTAAAATGCACTAAGTTGGAAGAATGTAGAACAAGCAATAAACGACAAGAGGGTGATTTGCAATTTGATTTGCAACTTGGCTTGGAGTCTGCTTCTCCCCCTCCAACTGATTTCCCAAGGGAGGTAACAATTAAACGGTAATATCAAAGTTTATGATCTGATCATTTATTTATATGTAAATGCAGAACAACACGGGTACAATTGTGTCTTGAAATTTAATGTTGAATCTGATTTGATCAAATTGTATCAATTTCCTCTCAAAGGGTGACCCAACAGGTCACAGGATTGTTTAGATTTTGAAAAAAAGTTCTGAGTCATTGAAAATTTGTCGAACATATAGAATACCGTATTTGTCGACTCGTAAGACCCACCTAGAATAAAAAGCTCAATTGGTAAATAGAACCTTCATTCTCCTTACAAGGACCAGAACTTGAAAAAGATTTTTTTTTTTTTAAACTGAGTGATGAATGTTGAGAAAACGTTTTTTTCTTAATATTTTCTGCTGAAATTATGGCTCACTTACTTTATTGTCCACTAAGTTGATTCCATTTTGTTGACAGCATTTACCATTAATTCCACAGCCCTGAAGAAGCAATATTATAAATGAATGTATTATAGAAATGTGTTAATGCTGACATTTAACCTTCAAGCATCTCAGGGTATTCAAAAGAAATAAAGTGATGCGCTTAAATTCATACATTGACGGAGCTGCTTACAGCATAGGTGCAGATACATATGTGTGTGGAAGTACATACATACATACATACATACGTACATACGTATATACTATCAAAAATGGATATCTAATCCGACAGAATGTTTATGAATGCGTTACCATTTGAAACTCTTTTTTAAATGACTCCGTTGTTATTACACGGAGTATGGGTCACTTGGCCAAAGACAGCGTAAATAGGATGAAAAATAGGAATCGAACTTACAACCGATAAAGTAGCCACTGTTACGTAGCATTGCCCTTAACCACTGAGTCAGACGGAAAGGTGATGGCCCTTCTCATCTGGTTGATTCACTGTCCATATCTACCCTGTTGTTTCTAACGCAGACAATTATATTATAAAGAAATAAACATAAGTATTCTGCCGGATTATATATATATATTTTCTTATTATACATACATATTTTCTTACTACACACACACACACACACACACACACACACACACACACATATATATATATATATATATATATATATATATATATATATATATATATGATGTGGATTTGCCACACAAATAAATTTATGTTTCTGCCCTCTCTGGGCCTCATCAGACGAATGATTGTCTGTGTTTTTAGATTTTAGTTTGGGGATTTGGTGAGACTCTTGTGGGTGTTGCTGTGAGTGGGAGGAGTTATTCATTTCGTTTTATTGCTTTTAGTTGTGCGAATATTTTTGTTGGTGGTTGAAAGTTACAGGTAAAAGGGTGTGAGTTAGTTATAGGAGTTATGTAGAGCACTCTATATAATAATATGATATATATATGTATAATTCTTTCCCAGGTTCAGAGGGTTCCCTCCCATTTAATGGAGTCAAACTTGAAGGGTTAAAAGTGACGGTGACTTTTTGCTCTTTCAATGTGTCAAAAAGGAAGGGAAGCTTTCCCCATTTTTACGAAGTCAAAATGACTTACTTATTATTCAAGTTTGAAGAACCATACACCATGGGCAAAAAAATACTTACTGCGTTGTTTTGGATTGGATCGCTGCTATTCTGTTTGCAACATTTGCCCTTGACTCCGCAACCCTGTAAGGATATCATGAAAGTCCTTATTCCCAATTAGTGAAATCTTTTCCAATTATGGCCTATGTTCTTTAAAGCAACTAAACTCGGGCTGGTTTCCCTTCAGAGATCAAGATAGGTAGTTAGTTTTAAGGTTTGATTTGGATTCCTGTTGCTCAGTGGTAAAAGTGGCAACTCATTAAGCGATCCGCTCTCTGCCATAGAGTGCTGTCAGTTCGAATCTCGCTGGGAACTTATTCTGTATTCCAATCCGTGTTGTTACTTTATCTACTCACTGGTGAAGGGAAACCAGGATGAGTTTAGTTGCAATAAAAAGCAACAACAATCAAGATGGGGGTAAGTCGTAGCAAAAGATTGATAATGAATTACATTACTTCATCTAATAAAACAAAAAGAATAAAATAAAATTGGATAGAATAAGCAGTACTCAATATCTCTCCATTTGGGGTAAGAAGTCAGTTAAAAGAAAGAATGAAAAAATCAAACATTCTTTAAGAAGTCTTTTACATTGTATCCCCACATTAGTATACTAAGAATTGGTAATTAGATATATAACTGTATACACACAACTTGAAACAAATATCTTACTATTGATACTATGTGGGATACTACTCATGATTTAGAGGAATTTGACCATGAAAAAATTACGGAGCATGCAATCTAGTTTCTACAGTCACCTTCGATGTACTATTACGGAGGAGACATTGTAAGATAAGTGTGAGGGCATTGCTCACAAAGCTTAGTGACCAAAGTCACTACATTCGTTTCAGGCCGAATCTTTAGGCTCTCTTATAAACATATCTTATAAACATTAAATAATTGAAATATTGTTACCTTAGCAAACGTTGAGAATCCTTCCAGGATAGGTCTATAGCCAGTGCAGCGACATAAGTTACCTAAAAACATTATTCATAGAAGAGAAAAAAATGAAAAAATAATATCAAAACACCGCAAAGTGTATAACCATATTAGCTAGCACAAATGATTGATTTTTGAAAAACCAGTCTGAAAGTTAGACCATAGATGCACGAGTTCTTCCCTTTGCACTGTGAGACACATACAGATGGAGGTTGAGGAAACGAGAAGTAATGGAAGTTTTTCAGCATGTCGGCCTGTCGGTCAGAAACGGCCATTGCTACTAGAGATCTAAAAACAAACTTTTTAAGTGTCATTGTTTAGCATATTTTAACGGTTTGATATTTAAACGAGAGAATTTTCCGGATTTAAGACATCGTTCCGTAAATACGAACACTCGTCACGTGTTAAAATAACTGAGGCAGTGCCAGTTCCAAAGGTGCATGTTTGGAATGGGTAGTATTTTATGATATGTGGAGCCGTAACAATATAAATAATTCATTTTTTTGTGACATATACGATGTAGTCGACTTCTAAAAGAGATTCGAAAGGCTTTAATGACTAAATATTATTTTTTTAAACATTTATAAAGTTTCCATTGTAGGAAAAGACTATTAGATCGTTTCTTACCTTGAAACGCGTTCTCTATATCCTCCATGGTGGGATTAGGCTTGTTCCTGATTAATGAATACATTGACATAACAATACCGGGGGTACAAAAGCCACATTGTGAACCGTGGGACTTGGCAATCCTTTCCTAAAAGTTTAAAGAAATTTTGTACTCCAATATCATTTTTTAAATTCATTTTATAATCCTTGTTAACTGTTCCTTCATTTACTAAATTTTAATAGAAATTATCAAAAACCTTTGGAGAGAGAGAGAGAGAATATAAGAACAGTTGATGAAATCATACGTATAACCCCTGAGCATTTTTACAAATCCTTGGCATGATTACGGGACGCGTTTTACAAGTCCGTAATATCATGATTTAGATACTGCAAGAAAACTTGAAATAACCAACTTAACTACAACGCTAGTGGTAAAATACGACAAGCAAGGCGAAGCAAAGAAAATGTGATTGTTAAAGAGCCTAGTTGCTGCAGGGTCAAACTTCACCATTACTCCTTTTCCGACTGAAAATGATTGCTACAACTTTTGTACATGAATTTCCGTAGATATGGTAGGATTTGACACATCGGTTTGGACTGGAGTTTAACAAAAGCTTCCATGGAGATGATTGTAGTGATTAGGTAAAGAATTTCAAATGCTCTTTGTTGTTTTTTCATTGACTAGTCTGTTTATTCGAAAGTTGAAAATTCCTGTGAAATTCATAGATTACCTTGCGTAAATGATTATATACAATGAGATGAATGCAGCCAATGGTTTAATTTTAATTGTCTCTCACATGGATTCTATTCTTCTTTGTCCAACAGTGAGCAACAGTTTTTCAGTCCTTGTAACACGATGAAAAAATAGTCCCATCTTATTATTCTAATGGTAATAAATGATGTCTTTGCTTCGTTTTTCGTTGTCTTTTGTTGCTCCCTGTTGCCTCTAGTATTTTATCACGGCCCCTAACTATTTATTGATAAATGACACCCAGAGATCAGCGTTCTCTTACCTGTACCGGATGGAGTCCATTTTTGATACTACCGATGCCTTCTACAGTGGTAATCGCCAAACCATGAGCTGCACAAACAGGCATCAGGCAAGCATTTGCTGAATAATTCCTGTATAATTGATAAAGAAAACACCACGAAAAAAAAGAAAGAAAACAGACAAACACAATTAACCAAACAACACTATTCCTGCATAATAAACCATTCTAAATGACTATGAAGATAGTAACACAGAAATGTCCAAAATTCTCTTTAGTCTACTTATTTACCGGAAATGTCAATTGTAACTAGGTTTGATGTGAGGCCCCACACATATACGAACAAATAGAAGTAGAGTTACATTGGCCTCTGCGTTCTGTGCTGCAAAGGCGTCAAGGCAGCCCATAACCTTTCCATTCAGTGCAATGGGGAGTCTTCAAGAACTGGACACACTTCATTTGTGCTATGCGTCGCCAGATGACAAAACAGAGGCTGGGAAGATTTTTGTTGCCCAATACTTGGTAATCCGTAGACAAGGATCAAAAAGAATAATATCTAGTTCCAAGAGAGCTGTTCTCCCAGATTCTACTTCCCAAAATTGTACAAAAAAGGTGGCGTCAAGGCCATTACTGGATATCTGTGACAGGCCAAGGGAACGTTTTATCCCTTCCCCCATGTACTTGTTGGGTCCTATACTAGAAAAAGGCCCTGTACCGCTTAACATAATGATGAGATGATGTTTTAATTCCACCCTAGATAAACAATTTAAAATTATGGGTTCTACATCGACGCCGGCATATATGGTATTTTATACTTATAGGAACAGTTACACTTGTTCAAATTTTAAATTCATGAATCTCTTCCATTTATATATATATATATATATATATATATATATATATATGTGTGTGTGTGTGTGTGTGTGTGTGTGTGTGTGTGCGTAACACTGTTATTTGCTGAATATTGTGTAATGTTCAGTCTAAGTTTTGCTAACGGCATTTACAAGGAAAGAGATTTATTACTAAATGTTTTCTATTTAGAATAAAAGCCAAAGATTAATTCACTTTTGTTCATTTTATGTTGAAAATAAAAGGATACAAGATTTTCCGTCTTTGTCGGTCGTAACGGGAAACCATGACTGTGCAAGCTCCACATCCTCCTTCGGCACATCCCAATTTGGTTCCTTTGAGGAGTACTGGACATTAGTATTAAGGAAAAGGCTATGAAAACAGTCATAGAAGCAAAATTTCTAGTCATTCTTCTATCGTAAAATACTAAAGTGAGATGAATACTTTGATATTTCAATAGAATATTTTCATTAAAAATAAATGAGACGATTTTTCAGGGTTTTTTTTGTTTTTTTGTTTTTTGATACTACAAAAGACTTTACGTTCATTACTTCACTAACCATGGGTTATATACTTGAACTCAGCACAGATAGGAAAAAAAGGATTAGATCTTGATGAATCTCGAATTAACATCTTTATTTCCTCAGGGAGGGCTGGTTATCTGTACCAGACTCAAACTTAGTGAACGAAAATTGTGCAAATATAGGCACCGCTGATTTACCTCCGAAAATGTAATAGAAAATATTTAAGAAAAAATAAATATCGGAAATCTTCACGAATATTCGACCAATCACAAACCATCGTTTAGCAATGGTCTACAATATCTAGCAAAATCTAAGCATTAAACCCAATCTTTTCCGCTAGCTAGATGCCATGTTTGTTATTGCTTTTTTACTACACAAATTGTATTAGCAGTAGTAATACTATATTGAATTTTAAAAAATCAGCATTAGATGTAGCATTGTTAACCATTATTCATTTTTGAAAACTATTTTTCTTTCATCATAATTTCTTAGTTTATTTCTTGTTACAACTACTTTGACTGTCAGTCGACGACAGTAAGTAAACCATGCAGATCGGGAATAAAATCTTATTGAAAGCTTATTTTTTATTTCTAACCCACGCTGTTTACTCACTGTCGGAAATTGATGGTCTGAATAATGGCGATGAAAAGGCAACTAAGAAATAACGTTGAAAGAAAAATACTAAAATGCAAAAATGTGGTACGTCTGCTGTTGCTCCATTGTTAGCAAGCTTGCCTTGCAAACTAATTTGCTGGTGAAGGTGAGTTCGATCCTCATTAGTGCCAAATAATTAAAAAAAAGTAAATTATTATCATTGAATTAAAAGTAGATACGACTAGGATACATTTGTCTCTTAAATATGACAGTAATGTTGTCTCAGGGTCAGCATTTTTCTCGCATATCTGAAAGAAATGACGAGGAATGTTTAGTCATAAATATGTTTGAACAAAAATGAAAATAAATGAATTAAATATTTCCGAACTGAGATTCGTTCTACACTTATGTCTCGAATTATTACGCTTATTCGAACGTAATTAACTAAAGGCGGGCCGAATTGCTTCTACTTAGGTAAGTACTAGTCTGTAACAGGATACATTTCACTTTCGTAACGACCAAAAATAGATTATCGTTGGTCCTTAATCAAAAGCACTTATTTTCGATGAATGCCCGAGTTGAATTCAACATAGAAATTCTTATCAATACTATTTCTCTGCACACAAGTATATCTTAAAAAATAGAATTCTCTTTTGTCACATTGACCCAAAATTATCAACTAATAGCGTAATATGATAAACATTGAAGATTCATAGTCTGGCGAAGTCTGAGAGTTGGTGATAAAACAAAGCCAACACTAAAGATAACTACCAATTCACACCACACACAATACTCCTTTCAATAAAAGCAATGTACACGATCCACTCTTCATCTGATGTCTCATGACTAACTTTGGTAGGCATGAGTTTTCTCGGTCTATTATGACAATGCACGCACGATTGTCGATCAACAAGCGCTCACAAATGCAGACTAATGCATTATTTCTGTTGGTCCCAACATACTGACATTGCAAGCACATAGGGATCATGTATTACTTTGATCATCTTTTGTATCTGCAAAGAACATCAAGAAACTTTATTCCAAAGTTATGTTGCAAACTCAACGGTAAAAACATATTTTTCTTCTCTACTATTGAGGACTTAACTTATCGATCTAGTTTATGCACATTTCTAATAAATATCTCCTAAGTGCATGTGTATATTATTGTGCATATAATTTTTCATATGTATCTGTTCCATTCAAATGTCGCACGCAATATCATCTCAGAGTTATTAGTTTATTTGATAAAATAGAGTCATTTTAAAACTGCTTCCTGGTGGACGCAGGTTCGAGGCTGTTTAGTAGTCGGCTGTTCGATTTTTCAATGGTTAACACTGGTGCCGGACTGAATGTATTTCGTAATAAAAATGTCTCTAGAATTATCACATTCTGTCGGACATAGACTGCCCAATCTAATTATGTACATATACAAATATGCATTCAAATATATTTATGCCTAAAAGGTTTTCATTATGATCTCAAAGGCTGAGGTAACCAGTTGAACAGACGCAGTGTATGTTTTAAGAAGAAGAAAATAGTTTAATTTTCTAAACTATCAATGTGAAAACCCCTTTCGTAATTTGTCACATATTTATCGAATGCAAGATGAACAAAAGTGAGTTTGGAACTTAATCAGGACCCCTTCCAGAGGAACCTATATCCCCAAACACCAGCCTTCATAAGCAAACATAATGCCAAGTATTGTGAAGACAACACTAGGCGTCAAGGCCATACGAACGAAATTGGAAATATCTAACCACAACCAATTGAATGGACGCAGTGTAGATTTTAACAACAAGAAATAGTTTAATTTTGATATGATAAAACTCCCTACAGCCGACTAAAAGCTGACACTCCATTTCAGTTAAAAGTGACTTTTAAAATTCATTTGTATCATCCTTGAAAATTCCCCCTCATCTTTTTGGAATTCATCCGTCACTTACTGTAAAATTTTTTTCATTTTTCTGAAAAAAAAAGACAAAACAACCCGCCCTCAAGATTTGAAGGGTCTTTTTTTCGTAATTTGTCACTAACTCCATATCTATTGAATGCAAGATGAACAAAAGTAAGTTTAAAACTCAAGAGATCAAATGCAGAACTGAAGCCAGCAGAATATGAAATGGCGAGATGGACTGGACAGGTTCAGAAAATGTCAGCTCTGCGATGATATAGAGGTTTGGCGAATCCTGGGAGAAATCCAAAGGGAGAAACATGACTGTTGTGTACTCAGAAGCCCTGTCAAACTAAGGGACAACATCTTTTGTTCTATTTTGCGCATCGTGACATGTTTGTTTTTTTGTAATTGCCTTTTTTGGTGGTATACAATGTAAATAATCTATTTTTCATTTGTTGTGTTGCGTGAGAAGAATTAGACTGAAGAACATATTTTAAAGATAAAGACAACTAAAAAAAGATAGCGAAACGAACAAAGATAGAAAACCAAAAAAAGACAAATAATTTCATTAAAAAGGAAGCAAATGATAGATAATCTGTGAAATATAAACTGATTTGGAAATCGTAAACAGTTGCCGTCTGAGCAGTTTTGTTCTCATTGGTCTTGTAACATAATATGTTTTGAAAACAGACTCTGTTACTTCTTTTGTAGCCCGGTATATAAGGCAATGATTCGTCTCCGTTTCTCGAACGATCAATTAAGACCCAGCCGTTATTTCTGTAACAATTGTGGGTTTACACGAGACTGGGATACCAGCCGGTTGCTCACAGGGTTAAAGGGTCTTTTCTAAGGGGTAAAAGTTGGTTCATTCTTTCCCGAAGGAAATCAATGCAAAGAGAACACAAGCTATCCCGATGTTTGAACTCCGTTCGCCGATTCCATTTCCCATGCCAATAACCGTTAGGCCCACGGCACTTCCTGCTTTGAATTTATCATCATCAATCACTGTAGTTCATGCTGACCAAGATTGCACTAACATCTGCCATGTTTTACCAGCAAACCTTTCTATCTAATCATACTTATCTTCATCAAATTAGCTACCCTTTCTAAGACAATTCTCTTGAGGCATCCGGTCGTTCTGAATGTTTTCTTGTTTTATTTCAGTCTTAACGTATGTACCATTTATATTGTCTTTCGTTTGATAATAAACATTTGCATTTATTTACATTTCATTTTCATTTTCCGAATCCTAGTGTTGCCTGATGAATGTACTTTGAATGACTTGAATGATGATCCAGTGTGCCCCACCTTTACAGTTGTACGGTGACACCGGCTAAGCAATTTGAGATAGCTTTAAATCCTTCTACGTTGTCTTTGAGTTGAATAAGAAAGACAAAATCACCTTGCTTTTTACTTTCTCTTCCCTGTAGCTGCATAGAAAGATATTGAATTTTTATTCCGATTAGTTCTCCGGGTCTTTTCATTACGCTAATACTGATAATATCTCATTCAATATTTTCGACATCATTTACATGATCAGTTAGATACATGTTTGTTGTGGATGTTAATGTATGATGTGGTTTTCTTGGTGACGTTTTTTTAGTGGTCTCGATTGTTTTGATACCTTGTCCTAATACAGAACATTTCATAAGCATCATTTCTAGAAATTTCAACACAAATGGGCATCATAAACCTTACACAGCTTTATTCGTAATTCTTGCTTCTATTTTTCAAGGATGGCAATTGTTATAACAGCTATTTTACAGCAACTGGTTGCTCTGGTAGATTGGTAAATATTGATGAAAATGTATTGCTTATGTTCTTACCCATTTACTCTTTTACAATAGTAGTACACCAGTGACAAAAGCATGGTCTAAGTAACCTGTGTTGGGTCAGGGATCAAACAGACTTGAACTGAGGACATGAATACGAAAGTTATATAATCAGTTTCAAGTGGAGCTCCAACTCTATTCACCTACCTCTCAACCTACTTCTTACTTAATTTTATGGCCTGCTTAACAACAGTCATATGACTTCGTATTTCTTGAATGAGTTTGGATGAATGAGAGCTAAATAGTCTTTCCTTTCTGTGTGTGTGTGCAGATGTATATGCTTGAAAGAGAGGAAGAGGAAAAGGGAGATAATACATCATGATAAGTGATATGCTAAGACAATAAACCTTTCTTAGTCTCGAGTCTAAATCAGCAAAATCCAACATATAACTTACGTCATTTTCGTTTATTGATTTGGTATCTGTGTGAGCGTCTGTTTACAAACTTTCATACACACACACACACACACACATATATATATTTAGAGAGAGAGAGAGAGAAGCACTCAAATGGCTAATTTCTTTACTCTTTGGTTGAAGGCTCCAACACCTGTAAACCGACAGCGTCGTTAGCTCAGTTGGTAAAGTAGAAACTATTTCCTGGTGGACGTGGGTTTGAAGCCCGATGATTTTATTCGTCCATTTACGTGGTTCGTCCATTTACGTGGTCACCGGTGCCTGACGAGATATGTTTCCCAAAAGAAAAACCAATTATCACATCCTGTCTGATATAAACTGTCCAATCTAATCGTATACATATACAAGTATACATTTTCATATATATATATATATATATATATATATATATATATACATACATACATATATATATATATATATATATGTATATATATGCATGTGTATGATCCTATTTATCTAACTACGAATATATCGGATGATATCTTTATTCTGCCGATATCATAAATTGATGCTATATCTACATATAATCTGACAATGTTGGGACAAGGCAGGTGAGGGAGCTGCAGAATTTCTGATACAGTGAAGCTTTGGGTAAAAATGCCGGAATAATGCGTATACTGTATCACTGATATCGATAAAACTTACATAGACTTTGAGCAAACATAGGTTTACTAATGGCACGAAGATTTTCATGATAAGATAGACATTTATACAAGTTTATTTTCCTCAGGTGTCAATTTCCCACCAAAACTTTTGTTCTTACGTACATGGCCCCCACATTGAAATCATCATCCCGAATCATTGAAGCTGCCAGATTAGTGAATCCTTGATTAGTGAGGTTCAATCTGTATCTATACCTATATTGGAGGCATCTGTTTGTATATTTATGCTTATGTTTGTGTGTTCGTCCTACTATAACGTAAACGAAACGAAGCCAATTGAACTAATTTTGGGTATGAAAACTTACGAAACATGCAGTAGTGACATGTGTGATTGACCTCAAAGGAATTAATCAAAGAGCTCAGAATGCAATTTGGGGCCAATACAAGTAATCGCTAGAAAGACGGTGCAAGATATTGAGTTTGCTATAACATGTTTTAATCTAAGAATTGCTGGGATGGACGAGGACATTCGATCTCATCGGAGGTAGGATTAGTTTGTGGCCTTTATTATCAGTAAAATGAATTTATACTCTGGGGTACATTGGTACATAGGTCTATCTTAGAAAGTAAAAAGTTGATAAAACAGGATAAGTCATCGGATGTAGAGAATTAGTGGCCTTTATGATCAACAAAATGGATATATACTCTGGGGTACATTGGTACATAGGTTTATCTTAGAAAGTAATAAGTTGATAAGGCAGGATAAGTCATCAGAAATAGGATTAGTGACCTTTATGATCAACAAAATGAATATATACTCTAGGGTACATTGGTACATAGGTTTAACTCAGGAAGTAATGAGTTGATAAGACAGGATAAGTCATCAGAGGTAGAATTAGTGGCCTTTATGATCAACAAAATAAAGATATACTCAGGGGTACATTGGTACATAGGCCTAACTTAGAAAGTAATAAGTTGATAAGGCAGGATAAGTCATCAGAGGTAGAATTAGTGGCCTTCATCATCAACGAAATGTATTTATACTCTGGGGTACATTGGTACATAGGTTTAACTTACAGAGTGAAAAGTTGAGAATTAGTGGCCTTTATGATCAACAAAATAAGTATATACTCTGGGGTACATTGGAACATAGGTTTAACTCAGAGAGTAAAAAGTTGATAAGACAGGATAGGTCATCAGAAGTAGAATTAGTGGCCTTTATGATCAACAAAATGAATATACATACTCTAGGGTACATTAGTACAGGGATTTAATTTAGGAAGTAATAAGTTGATAAGACAGGATAAGTCATCAGAGGTAGAATCAGTGGCCTTTATGATCAACAAAATGAATATATACTCTGGGGTACATTGGTACAGAGGTTTAACTTAGGAAGTAATAAGTTGATAAGACAGGATAAGTCATCAAAGGTAGAATTAATGGCCTTTATGATCAAAAAAAAGAATTTATACTCTGGGGCACATTGGTATATAGGTTCAAATAAGAAAGTAATAAGTTGATAAAAGAGGATAAGTTATCAGGGGTAGAAATAGTTTGTGGTTTTTATGATCAACAAACTATTACATTCTTGGGGGTTAATTGGTATGTGAACAGACGAAAGATGATTGGATAGTTTTTTGCTGATATTTAAGGTCACAGGAAGTCATCAAAGACCAATTTTGCTTAACAATATCTTTTTTCAGCTAAAAGAAAGAAGCTTTTTGTTTGTAAAACGCTAAACAACTCAGAAAAAGCGTTTTGAGACAAAAATTCTAAAAAAAACTCCTAACGTCTTCATATTGGCAACCAATAGGAGAAACATTAGTGCAGTGTACTCAGGGGCCTTGTCAAACTAAGATACAGCATCTTTTGTTTTATTTTGTGCATCGGAATATCTTTTTCAGTAATATCTTCTTTTTCGTGTGTAAATGATCTATTTTTCAATCGCTGTGTTGCATGAGAAAATCATAAAGAAGAACATATTTTAAAGATAAAGACAGAAGGAAAAAGATAGCGAAACAAAAAAAAAGAATAGAGTTTAAAAAAAGACGAGTAATTTAATTAAAGAAAAAGCAAAGGATAAATAATCTTTGGGATATAAACTGATTTGGAAATCGTAAACAGTTGTCGTCTGGGCAGTTTTGTTCTCATTGGTCTTGTTACGTAATATATTTTGAATACTGACTCTGTTACTTCCCGTGTTGCACGACATGTAAGGCAATGATTTGTCTCCGTTTCTCGAACGATCAATTAAGACCCAACCGTTATTTCTGTAACAATTGTTGGTTTATACAGGATTGGGATGCCAGCCTGATACCTAAAATAGATTATCTTACAGGATTAGAGCTTTCAAGCTGTGGAGTAAAAGTAGATTCATTCCTCTCCCAAGGGCATTAGTACGGGGTGAAGACGAATTGCCCCGGTGTTTGAACTCAGTTTGCCGTGCTGATAACTGTTAGGCCCTCCACATCTCCTGTTTTGAATCACCCATTGCAAGTCCACTGCTGGACAAAAGCCTTCCCAATATCCTCCCATGCCGACAGTGATTGTGCTGATCTCTGTCATGTCCTACCAGCAAGCCTTTCTATCTAATCCCCCCTCTTGGTATTTGGTCTCTTCCTAATGCGTTTACTGTCCTATTTGTATCATTTGGTTAGCCTCTGGTCTATGTTTTTTTTATCTATTATTGCTAAATGACCAGCCCACGTCCATGTCCATTTTTAGTTGCCAAATTATTCGGATCGCTCGACTTGAAATTGAATCACATTCACCTGAGTATGGAAATGTCGCATGTCAAATTTAATTAAATTATTCATTTCTTGTCGCTTGCAGCCAGGCCAGTCAGAGAGTTACCTGGTGGTGGAATGGGGGCTCAGGTTGTTGTACGTAGTCTAGAAATGACCTTCTTACATCTGGGATTGCCACAAAATGCATTCCACATAACCCTCGGCTGCTTACGGCACGTGGTATTCTCAGACAGCCACCATTCTTGTTCATGACCAGTCTCGACGTTGCTCAACTTCGATGATCGCCCGAGAACCAGTGTGTCCAATGAGGTTTGGCTGCAACGACGATTTCAATTAGCCCTATTCTTATTTTTCAGAAATCATAGAATACGACATTGTGTCTTGCACATTTATCTAAAAATTGTATAAATTGGAGCCGTGTAAACACGTTTTGTTGAGCTTAAGAGTTAATGCTTTTTATATTATCAGCTAGACATTGAAATTCAAATATAATTTTTTTTCATTTCTGCCTACGTACGCACGCTCAGAATTTATGTGAAAACAATGCATCTATTAGGTTATGACACATGAAATGTCGTTTTTCACGTCATAGAGACAAATGCTGAAAGAGAAAGATTTACAAATGTAATTGCAGACTCTGTAAATAGAGATAAAATTCGCTGTTGAAACGTCTAAAAAGTTATTTCTATTGATATTCGGACCATCCTCATCTTGGTTGTTTTTCATACAACGTTTTGGCCGTTGCACTCTACGGCCTTTGTCAGGTATTATCTGGTAGGTGTGGGGAAGTAACGAACCGAACCCTTTATTTATCCAACGGGGGTATATTGACCGTACTCCCCTCTTAGCATAAGTAGTATTATTATATTATCTCACACTAGGATTGAACTTAGAACCATAGCGTAGTGGTTACAGCATCAGACAAATCACTGCTAAGTAATCTCATGGTTCTAGGTTCAATCCTTGTGTGGACACAATGTTGTTAACTGCTGATAACATCAACAAAGCATTTTGTCCAATAGGCATAGGTCTGGAAAAGAACAGATTAAAAAGTTGGAAAAGAATGAATCGTCCAATTACAACATTAGACCCCATACCAACCTATGTCTAAGCATACATGATTGGGACATGAAATTTCGCAGTATCCTCCAAAATCACCAGACATTTTTCCTACTGATTATTTTATTTTCGAGCATTTTGGACTTCATAACCGTAATTGAAGATTCAGTAATAGGAAAATCATAATTCGTCATTAAACCTAAAGAATTTATGGCATATTATCATTAGAGGATCGTTGGAAAAAAGTTACTGCTTCAAATGGGTCATATTTTATGAGACAATCTATGTAGTGTGTAATGCCTCACTTCTAATTAACTAAAAGTATTACGAAACTAAATATGTAACTACTAAACTAAACATGAAACTAACTAAATACGTAGATCTAAATACGAAAATATTAAAGTTGGCCCACATCTTCTGGAGTCATTTCTTTTTACCCACTTGATATAAAATCTCTTACTGGAACCAATAACGTTTTCTTTTTCTTCTTCATTGCTTTCCTTGTTCCATTGCTGATAAATGTCTTGATCTTTTCCGACCAGCTCAACGTAACTTCTCTTGTCAATAATGGTTGCCAATGTTGAGAATCGGTGGGCTCAGATTGTCTGCTTTATCCATTCGCCTCATCAGCTTTCACACTCATCCTGATTAACAGTCTATCATCATCATCATGATCATCATCATCATCATCATCAGCATCATCATCAGTCCTTTAACGTCTGTCATTGGACATAGACCTTCCCCTGGATTCACCCTATTTCTCTATTATGGGCGTCGTGGAGCCAGCATTTTCTAAAAAAAAAAAAATTTGACTAGTTCATCTCTCCATCTTGTATGTTGTCGGCCTTAGTTTCGCATGTGATCTCAGGGGATCCATGTTGTGAGTCGTGATATCCATCGGTTGTCTGTCATTCTTGCAACATGGCCTGCCCATTGCCATTTAAGTTTTCTGATAGATTCTACGATGTCTCTGACTCCCGTTTTCTTCCTTTTATACTGTGCTATCTTGTGATCTCTCCATGTGAGGTTGAGCATGATTCTCTCATGTGTGTGTTGCATGCTTCTCAGTTTGCAGGTTTGTCTCTTGGGTAGGTTCCATGTTTCAGCTCCATAAGTGACTATCGGGAGGGTGCATTGGTTGTATACTCTTCTTTTTAGGATTATTGGGATCGTCTTGTTTTTTAATGTTGAGCTTGCTCTGCCAAAGGCTTACCATCCTAGGGTGATTCTTCGCTTGATTTCTTCCTCTTTCGAGGGTTTCGTGGAGATTCGTTGTCCTAGGTAGATATAGTGGTCTACTTTCCCCAGTTTTGCATCTTTGATTTTGACAGTTATGTCCTTCGAGAGGTGAAGATATTACATTAGACTTGATATGCTAATTATATATCTCTCTATTTAGCGCTAGCATCTAATTATCTGCCTTAGCTACCCTTTCTGAGACTTAATTCTCTTAACAAGTACGATTGTTCTAAATGATGTCAAACTCTCAGAGTTATTCAGTTCTGGAATTTAAGATGTGTTAATTTCAGTCATGAATAACTGGTAGAATGGAAAAGAAAGAATGATTCCGTGACGTCATGTCGTGTCATCTCACGTTTCCATGTTGTTAGTACTTTTTTTTTTTTTGAAACATTGAATTTTCCTCTTGAAAAATATCATTTTTTGCATAATAACAAGGATATATGTATTTACTTATTTTTTTCTCACTGAGGATGCCATTAGAACAGTTAATATAATGATAGAACCATTAAACAATATAAAAATATGAATTTTATTAGGGAAGTAGATATTGTGGAATTTAAATTTTGATTTGGTGGTATTCGTCCGACGTGTTATTGACAATTACAAATAAATTCCGATGATTTGTAGTGTTTCCCTGGTGCAGTGGTCTAGGGTGTTTTTCCACACATCAGTAGAATTTGGGATCGAATCAACCTAGAAGCAAAACTTTTTTTCCTTGTTTTCGAGGTCAGTGGATGATTGACCATTAGACTGAGTTAGCTTTTCCTTTCCTATTTTTGATGTTAGTGATGGATTATGTATTAGACTGAGTAAGCTTTTTCTTTCCTATTTTTGATGTTAGTGATGGATTATGTATTAGACTGAGTAAGCTTTTTCTTTCTTTTGTCAAACTCTTGCTATTGAATTTTGACTTTATTCTCGTATTTGACAATGACGGATGACATTGACCAGAAAAAAAAGAGTGACGTCAAACAGGAATAATAATGACACAGTGACGTATGCAAGAACTGATAACAAATTCACATCTACTTACCTGGCACAGGTTTCTGGCCCAATCTTTGGAATCAAAGTGTGGTATCTGCTCCACGGCATAGACCGAGGAGTCGGTACTGACGCTTGTCCGTTGAGTGGGCCGGAGATTGTGTGCAGGGTATCAAAGACCGAGTGCGCCGGTGCAAACGTTGGCCAATGAGGTTATACCGAGGCTGCGTTTGCTAAGCGCAACGGGAGGCCTTTGGACTCGTCCTTAGGTTCTCCCATCATTACTCGGCCCAGCTTTCGCAGGTAACTGCGTCAGCTGGAGCCATTTTTTGGCGGTAAGTTACTGTTTCTTCCCACGTTAAGCCCAACCTTGTGTCAGATATTGCTGCGGTGGGACAGTAATTAAATACATACTTTTAAATTTCAACTGAGGTTAACTTAATCTGTTTCTTTTCAAATAGTAAGATGAAGGATAGCACTAACTACAAAAACAATAAATATTTAATTAACGCTGACAATCTTGTTTTCTAGTTCTGTTTCAGTCTAAACGTATGTATTATTTGTATTGTCTTTTGTTTATTATTAAACATTTCAATATTTGTCTAAAAACATTTGCCTTTATTTTCATGTTTTGTTGTATGAAATTTGTGCCTTTTTATTTGAATTTCACAGCACTATCTTTATTCTTATCATTATATCATACGTGTCTCATTATTCGAAATAGCCGCACGTGTGATTAAATAACCCCATATGCAGGCTAAATAAAAATTTTAGAAAAGACGACTACATCTTCTCCAGTTCTTCTTTTCGTGACATCACAGAACTTGGCGGGAATTGGTGGGAATTGCACTGGACACAATTCAATCTCCTGCATCTTTCACATAATGCTTTCATCCTATACTGGGCTTTATTCTAATATCTTGTCCTGTTTCAGAGCAATGTACTAGTATTATATCTAGTAATTTCAGCACAAGTAAGCATCATAAACCTTACACAATTCTATTAACAATTCTGACTTTCATTTGTCGAGGATGACAATGGTTAGAGATGCCCCATTACTGCAGCTAGTTGCTCAGATATGTAGGTAAATATTGGGGAAAGTGTTTTCCTGATGTCCTTACTCATTTACTATTTAACAATAGTAGCACACCAGTGTGTCAACTTGATCAAAATGATCTGAGTTGGGTCAGAGACCAAAGAGAGCTGAACCAAGGACATGAGTACGAAAATTATATAATCAGTCTCAAATGAAGCTCGAACTCTGTTCAAGAACTTGTTAACTTACTTCTCACCTGATAACCGTTTATTACCTACTTGATAACCGTCACATGACTTCGTATTTCTTGAATGAGTTTAGATGAATGAGAGCTAAACAATCTTATATGTATGTGTGTGTATTCGAGAGAGACAATATATGGAGATAAATATTATGTTAGGATCATAAGCCTTTGTTATCCTCAAGCCAAAGTCAGCCCAATCCAACATATTACTTATGGCATTTTTGTTTAATAATTTGGAAATGTGTGAACATACGTTATATACATTGTATAATTTGGCAGGATATTTTGATTAATGCACCTTTCATAAAAAATGACGAACAAGGTGCATCTTTTAGTTTTTTTTCTTTTTCTCGTAGAAATGACTGGATCTCTGGTTTCAATGTGTATAGATACTTTCCAGAAATGAGAGTGCTCTCTATTTATATATCTACAAACATAAGAACCAGAGATCCCTTCACTTGTCTTACAAAAGCAATAAAAGTTTTGAAAAAAATCAAAGAGATGCTTTTGTACGTCATTTTGTTAAGGCACACATACACTACACACACACACACACATATATATATATATATATATATATATATATATATATATATATATATATATATATATATATAGTGTGTGTGTGTGTGTTTGTACTTGTTAAATCTCACTAATCCGACAAGCTAGAGAACTGACAGGTTACGGAGTTGTGGATTTTCTGAAGTAGTGAAATAGCAAAATAATGCATGTACTCTTTCACTGTTACCGATAAAACTTACAAATGTACCAATCAAGCACATGCTTACTGATGACACAAACATTTTCATCATAAGATTAAATTTTATACAAGTTTGTTTGTGTCCATATCTCACCGAAATGTTCATCCGTCAATACAGGATCAACAGATTCATATCCTCGTCACGAATCATTGAAGCTGCCGGATTAGTGAATTCTAGTTGAGTCAGGTTAGATTTGTATTTTTAATATACCTATACTCTGCTCACGTGTGCACGAGCATGTTTGTATGTCTGTGCCTCCATCACGCAAAAACAAGAAGGCCCATTGATATAATCTGGGGGGGGGGGATGAGGATTTACAGGATATCCAGTTATGAAAATAGTTATGACACGTGAGGATGACCCCGGGGGTCGTTTGAGATTACCAGAGGTCATAAAAGAGCACACTACGTCAATTCTAGCCAATTGAAGTAATTTCTAGCAAAATGGAGTGAAATAGTGAGTTATTTATGAAATACAGATATGTTTTTAAGTTCACAAATAGTTGGGTAGATAAGGTCGATTTCCGGGGTCACTAGAGATAAAATTAGTCTGTGATTTCTATGATCAACCAAACAATTATATATTTTGGGGTAAATGGGTTTTTGGGGTCAACTTGAAAAGTTGATAGGATAGGATAGTTGGAGCCGTTTTTAAAGGTCATTGGAGATCATCAGAGGTCAATTTTGCGCTAAACCAATTTCTTCAAGCAAAACTAAAGAATTTACAGGATTAAAAATCTTGATTTTCTATTTTGTTTGAAAACGTTGATTAACTCTGAGCAAATTTTCACTGTGGCACCCAATATGAGAAGCACTAATGTTGTGTACCAAGAAGCCCCGTCAAACTAAGGGGCATTATTTATTTTATTTTGAGCCTCTGACTATTTTTCCATTAATAACTGTTCTTATTTGCGTGTGAATAGCGTAAGTAATCTTATTTCCATTCGTTGTATTTTGTAAGAAAAATTACTCTAAAGAACATATTTTCATCGTATTTTTTATATTTGTAGTTATTTTCCCCGGGCAACACCAGGTATGCTTCGGTGCCTCGGTAAATACACCAACATGTACACAAGTATTGAAACAAACCACATCGAACCATTTTACAACATACTATAAAAAGGAGAAAATAAGGGGATGTTTGAAAAAAACAAATATAATAAAAAGATGCATTCAAATGAAAATAACGATATTCTTCGTGAGAAAAAACGCTGTACAGACGGCACAGGTTAAAATCAGAGACCCACACCCGATAAAACAATAAAAAAAGCAAGCAGATCTGAAACTCTTGAAATTCCAATAGAAAATATTTAAGGTTAACAAATTCAGTCAATTCTCAAAGAATTAAAATCTTTTCAAACCTAAAAATGGAAATGTTACTTACTTTTCTTCCATTTACGTAAAACACGAGCTCATCGAATGAAGCCATTTTTTACTCTGAAGAAACGCCAGTATTTTCGTCCTTTTCTGTACAGTTCAAGTGACCTAGTTTATTATCATTGCCCTGCAGTTGCATGTGTGTCAAGATTGGGTGCTGGTGTCTATTCAATCTCGATACTACCCCACCTGCACCACCATTATTTTAGAAACTATCTTGTCCAGACGGTGACCTAAATTATCTGATTGCGCATGTATTCAAGTCCAATTCGTTCAAAAACAATTTCGTCAATGCAAACAATAAACCTGCCAAGTTGAAGATGATGAGACGGTTAGAAATAGCGAGGAAAATGGGTTCAAACTTCGGTTGAGACCATTTGCATTGATTCTGCACTGATGTCCCTTGAAAAAAGCATGAAGAAAACCAACCGGGAAAGTCTGACTTCTCGTCCAGCGCCGTCACAGGCTGGTAACAGTCAGAGTAGGAAACAGTTAATAGGAACTGGTGAAGCTTCAACGAGCCTTGCAAACCTGGAGTGGATTATATCAGATGCCCGCGTGGAATATTCACGTGGCACCCTCGATGTTACAAGTGGATAGGTGATTTACTTGAACCAACTACAGATCTAATAAGCATAGAAATATGCTATGCGTTGTCCATTCGACGCATTTATTCATTCGGCAAGCTGTAAATCTGCACACATTCTCTAGAGAACAAAAGAAATAAAATTATCTGGGATTTTGAAATTCAAACGAATTACACTATCCAAGCCGTTCTCGATCGAGGTTTCTGTTAGAGGTTGTGAGGAGTTTCGTGAAAATTTCATCCATGCATGAAAAAAAGCACTGGACTTTCGCTCCATTTGAAGGTGGGGTATGCAACTAGAAGCAGTCATTTTCTAATGATACTAGTAGCGCTAGAATTTTCTGAATACAGAGAGAAAAAAGTCGTTCACATGAACTTCAACAAAACAAAAACCATGTGCAACAAACACATCGTAAATAAACACACAACGATCAATATAAAAACCACAAAACTGGAGAAAGTAGACCACGACATTTACCTACGACAACAAATCTCCATGAAATCTTCGAAACAAGAAATCAGACGAAGAATCACTCTAGGAAGGCAGAGCAAGCTCAACTTTCAAGACCAAAAAAAAAAACTATAAGTCAAAAAACGAATAGCATACAGCCAATGCATCCCCTAATAGTAACCTATAGAGCTGAAACATGAAATCTTACTAACTTCACACGAAGAGATCACAAAACAGCATAATACATTAGGGAAAAATAGGAGTCCGAGATATCATAGAATCTATTAGAAAACTCAAATAGCAATGGGCAGGTCATGTTGCAAGAATGGCAGACAACCGATAGACATCACGACTCACAACATTGATCCCCAGAGATCACATACGCAACTGAGGCAGACAGAATACTATATGGAGAGAACTACACAAGTTAAGAAAGTATCCTGCGACGTTCATGATAGAAAGGTCTGGTAAATCATGGGGATGGTCTATGTCCAACGACGGACGATAAAAGACTACTGATGATGATGATATTTTATACAAGTTGTAACTGGTGGCTTTTACTGGAGATCAAGTAACAGTAAATCTCCCCAATAATTCAGCACCCTCGTCATTATTCTAGCTGATTTTAGTAATGCTAACATCTAGATCAGTGGTTGTAAACTTTTCCTATGTAGTTCCCAACTTTTGTAACTAATTTTACTAGAGCTTCCTCATAATTCAAGTTAGTTGCAACAAAGAATAATTTCAAATGATTATTTCATTTCACGTATAATTAAACCGTTTTATAATGAGGATTCGTTTAGTTTCATAATTGCATAGCTGTGTATTTGTTACTCAAACGAAACACGCGAAAATCTTCAAATCATTCTTATTGTCTTTTATCTAATTTTAATCAATGTTGTTATCCTATAATAGCAGCTTATCTAACCTGTGATATCAAGGGTAGGATACATTAGAACTTTCATTCACTTTAACTTATAAATAGTGACGCAGCAAAATTCTGACGGTAGGTAAAGAAAAAAATGAAACAATAATCACAGATTGTAGTGAATTTTTCTGAATTATGAAGTTGCTCCCTTTGAATTTCTACGGATTTTATTATCAGGTCAACCTATAAATAATATCAGAATTGACAGTCAGAAAAATATTTTAGAAATTTGGTCATAGAATTTATTCATTAAGATCTTGTTCTCTATTTCCACAATCAACCGCTCCTTGACTGAATTCTTATGTACAAGTCAATAAATTCATTCATAGCTACTCACCTAGGAAGTCAACAAGTTATGCCTTTCTCTCACTCATTAAACATAATCTTTGAGCCATCAACTTAAACCTCACTAAGCATATTCTTTAAGTACAAAATTGTAGTTTGGCATCTTTGACATAAAGTCCGACGTTGTATGATGACTCTTGTCATCATATCAGGGATATTCCTCCACAAGAGAAAATATGAGAATGAATAAATAAGAGAGAGATGGGACTTTTATTTCGATTTTATTAGAGTACGAAAAATATTTTTTTCATTTCATTTTTTCTCCAGTGGTTACATTAAAAGGAAAACAAACTTTCCTGATTCTGAATAATATTATTCTCTTTCTTTTGCATTTTTTGTTTCTGTGGATTTCAAAAATTACAGATCACAGAGAAATTACAATAGATTAGACGTTTGTTTGATAAGAATAGGAAGATGTCTCGTTCGTTCGCTGTTTTCTGTTCAAACTGTCAATCTTTATACACTTAACAATTCGTTTTGGCGGAGATTTTTTCACCACTACCTTTTTCCCAATTGTCCTGAAAGGAAAGAGTCAGAGTATTCCTTGAAATCTTTGGGATCTATCAGGGTATCAAATGGACTGATCCTTGGATCTTGCATTTAGAAGATACATCCTCCCTTATTGAATCGCTAGAATACTGCTGAATACAAACTCAGCCCTCGACAAAATCAAAAAAGAAAAATAACTAACCCAAGTGACTTAAACCTCGCTATTTGAATTTATCTGAATGATATGGAGAGGTTGATCAGGTAAGCACTGCGATGACTTGCCTTAAAAATGACATGTAATCCTTCTCTTTTATCTCAAATCTTTATCTTTTTTTATCACAGCTTCAGTTAGGTCGTCAATCAATGTCACTGTGTAAATAGCACGGAACGGGAATGAAGCTCTCTTTTAGACTTGAACTGAAGTCACTTTTCTCACTATGAAACCTGGTTAAATAAATAATAAAAAGTAAAAACAACTGAAGTATCTCCAGTGGAAGAGTCCATTTTTTAAAATGGTGGGTACGAGATATTTTTTCAGAAAAAATTATCACCTCAAAATATGAAGTCTGTGGTTACGGACAGAGAACAAAGAAAAAAATCACCTTGCTCATTATATGAGTATGAGCACAGTACCCCACGGCTTGTGCCACAAAGGAGTCACGGCAACCCACAACCCTTCTTTTTAGGGCAATAAAGTGGTGCTGTCCCGAAGTTCATCGCTAGAAAATATTTAGAACATTTTAATTTCCGACATAAAAAAGATTTGGCGTTTTTTGATTTAGAAAAATATATCTTGGGGGCTTTTTGTTTGAGTTTAACCAATTCCGGTCCTGATCCAAATTTTTAAATGCTTTTCTTGATTTGAAAAAAAATAATGAAACTAGTGATGCCCCACCACCACAATGACTTGGCTTACATTTCAGAGATTTGAACATTAAACTTGGTAAACTCATCTTTTGGGTATGTTTCATGCCACGATCAGATAAATCCACTAACATTCAAGTTGAATAGATATTTACATCATTTCGGGCGTCTTGAGATATAATGGTTAGCAAGCTAGGTCATTACTACTGGGTAGTGAATTTGATCCTAACTGGGTGCACCATGTTTGAGACCTTACACTAAACAAAGCCTTGTTGTAGCGCAATAGATAGATAGATTACTACAGTTTAATGAATTCGAGTTTCCAATACTTGTGGCCAATATCCAAGACTCGTTTTAACTTGGTTCATAATATTACAGGGTGAGAATGAAGTCTCTCCTGATTATTATTTCTTAAAAGCATTACCACTGCATACTACCTTGAAAAAGTCCACAAAGAACCAAGTGTTCATTCCACCGGTTCCTGATTTTGAAAAGGATTACAATATGCTTTAGAGACAATGACTGAATAGGTATTGTAGAGCAAGGATTAAATAAAAGAGATTCGGAATCCCATTCTTGATTAGAAAAAAATCTTCTTTCTGAAATTCGAGCCATTCACCTTATATATATTCCTCAGACAAGAGTTCGGGTTTTTATTGTGCATAAAATTTCACTAAAGTATCTTTAAATCTGCGTAATCCTATAAAATATGTTCAAAATTATTTGTATGGTTTTAACTATGATGAATTTCTTGCGCTGTTTTTGTGGTTCGTGGTTCATCCTCGTCGATTTGAGATTTTTAACCTTCGACAAACCACGGTTTGTAGCTGCCAGGATCTGCTTCTGGGAACTGTGGATAAAAATGATGAATTTTCTTTTAAAAAATATATGGGATTAATTCATAAGGTACGAGAACAATTATTTTGTTGTAGGAATTAAAAATGCAAAACACTATTGAAAAAAATCAATGCCTGGATGAATATAGATGCAGTTTATTTTTCCAGAATATTTCATGCTAAATTTAGAGAGCGTGTGTTTTTCATGCAACAAAATACAGTAATTGATCTTTGCAAATAATCTGCATATTTCATTGAAATATATTTGCAGTTAACGGGTAATGTTTCGTTATGTAGAATCGCAATGAAAATAACTGACTCTGTTCAAAGCCTATGATGTTCTTAACACATTTTTATAGCACTTGACAATATTTCTTTCTGTAATGAAACTGTGTTTCCAATTGATTGAAAAAGGAATAATGTAAAGCTGTTAGAAGATTAAAAAAGATTTTGAAAATTGACACTGACTTGTTTTATTGAGCCTTGCTACATTTTTATTTGTATCCAAGAAGTGTGTATCTATTTGTATTTTCCATAAGTTATAGACCATAACTCTACGCTTAAAATATGTTTAAAAAATTTTACTTTTTAAGTTGCAAATAATTTTTCTTACGTCACAATTTTTTAATAATTCCGAGAATTGATTCAAAAATAATCATGACGTATTGTGACATTTTTTCTTTCTTTCTCTTTACCCTTTCTTTCATATGCAATGGACCTATTCAAATTTGGTCTGAATGAAAAAGCTTTTGGTATTCATAGAAGTATTGATACTCGCAGTTAAAAAGAAGAACTCCTGTTACCTTATCTGTAAATTGATCAGAGCAAGCCATTCGTATTCTTTCAGGAGTGGCTGGGCTGTCCAATCGGAAGATCCCGTCTATTCCAACGTCCTTTCGTGCAGAATAAATGGCATTTTTTACGGCGAAAAACACCGATGAGGCTAAAAACAGTGGAGGTTCACCCAGGCCCTGACAAACAAAAATATCAATTACATAATAGCCAACGTTCCATTCGAAATGCAAAATAAAATGCCTTGGGAAAGATAATGCAAAGACAAGTTAGGCCTTATGTAGCAACAGCGACATGTGACAAGAATGATTGCTGCTATTTATTAACAACCATGCATGATAGGTTCAGGGTTGTATAAGCAGGCAATTCAGTCTCAGTACTTCATTTCGATCTGCTGAATACTGCAAAAGAAAGATTTAAGTGACTTTGATTAATGTCAAATCGTTATGGCCAGAAGATTAGGCCAGAGAAATAAGAGAACGGCTTGTGGGGTACTTGCTTTTAGTTGTGGGAAGCAGCCTACGACAGTCGTCAGAAGAAGGAAAAATCACCAACTGCCGACAAGTACTCTGGCTTTCTCACCAATTACGAGTCAACAGTGGAATTAACTGTAATCAAAGTGAAAGAAAGAATGCACGACAACACATAGTACATCGATCCAAGTAAGAAAGAGTACCTATACTAATCAATATCCACCGTTGAAAGCGTCTTCATTGGGCACATGGGCATCAGGACTTGGAAAAAGGTCAACTGGTTCGATGTCTCACTTTCCCTTGAAAAAGAAAGATAGCAAGTTACATGGGCGTCGTTATCCCTGGGAAGCGATGGCATCAATATGCACTGATGTACAATAGCAAGCTGCTGGAGGCAGTGTAATCGTTTGGGCAACGTTCTACTGGAAAACACTGAGTGCAATCATTTATGTGGATGGTACTTTGTCGCGTTCCACTTACTTCAGCATCATTGAAGCTCAGGTACACCTCTTTATAAAAACACTCTTCTACCATGGCAGTGGCATCTTCCGGTGAGATAATGCACCAGTTGTACGGGAATCATTTCAAGAACATGAACATGACTTCGCTGTGGCCCCCCAAAACACTCAAGATCTTGATCCGATTGAGAACTTATGAGATGAGTTGGACAAACAAATCTGCTCAGCATAACATCCACTAGCTGCAGTAATAGAACTATCTGTTAACATCCTGGTATCAGATCTCAAAGGAAACCTTTTGAGGTCTTGTACAGTTAATGCCTGATCGGATGAAAACAGTTTTGTGGACAAATGGAGGGTCAATAATCTATTAAGTATGTAGTCATAATGTTTTGGCTTATCAATACACACACACACACACACACACATATATATATATATGTGTGTGTGTTTGCGTGTGTTTGCGTATATTCATGCACATATATATATGTGCGTGTGTGTATATGCATGTATATATGCATATATATATATATATATATATGCATATATATATATATATATATATATATATATATATATATATATATATATATATATATATATACGCATATTTCCTGCAGCTGTCTCGTTTTTTCAATCGTTTATTTTATTTACGTTGTCTCGGGTGATACATTTACCGTGTTTCTATGTAATATAACGTGATTTATAATCACACACACACACACACACACACACATATACATATATATACATACACCATATTTATCAACGTATATGTCACTTAAAACATACCCGAATGTATCGTAATCAATATACTGGATATCGACTAATGATGGAACAAATTTCTCTACTTACCTTTGAACGGTAAACTGCTCTCATATTGGGACTGTTCTTTAATAAGTAGACATTAAATTCCATGGGAATATCACCAAAACCAGGAATTTTGTAAGCTCCAGGACCCTTAGTAAACAGATTTCCTTTTGGTGACATCTTTCGTTGTTCCATCAACAATAGTCCATAGCCCTAAAGTAAAAGATTTGGATTGATTTTCAAGAATCATAGATGTCAAAATCAAGTAGATGCGCAGTTGAACTAAAGTAAATCGTAACGTATCCTAAGAGACCATCCAAATGGGACATGATGGCCGGTAACGAAGTCCTTGTTTCTATTGAAGCTTAGTGATCCTTGCAAGTCAAGACCAAAACTTTATATTTATAAGTTTCTATGATCATGCCTTTGACAGGATTGAACCAAGGACCATTTTGTGTGTGAGACAGACGTACCAACCTTTACACGATCTGAGCATTTGAACTGGGGGGTTGTGAATGACTTGGGCAAATTCTTTTGGAAAACCATGGAATTTAAACTAGTTCGACACCATCAACTGTATACCCTAGCGTCGCTCAGCAAGTTTACAAAATATCTCCATATGGATAACTTTTTTTTTTAATATTAAGACTTATTTTGAAGTAATATATTTTCATTCCTCTACCAAAGAAAAAAAAACAACTTTTTTGACGTAATGAAATTTCACAATGTGGAAATAGCATAGGAGAAAAAGAAACATTGTATTGCTTACTTAGAAATCGTGAAGCAAAATTGTCACCATGACTGTCAACATTTGTCTCTTCAGTTTTTAATTGAGTCATTCTGGCTGGCCACATATATGTACCACGCGTAAAGGCTGCGCCAATAGAATTGAAAATTCCGACATTCATTTCTTATTATATCTAGGAACTTTTTTTCGTTGAAAATTTCCCACAACCACTTGTGTATACGCCTCCAAGCATGTGTGTGTATACGTATATGTATTTTGGTCTGTCTCTTTCTATACAATGGCTTTATTCATTAATAGGGGAGGGGTAAATTTGCGATGTAAATTCATGCTGAATTGATTCGTTAGTTTGTGTCCGATATCATTCATGCTTGTTTTTTGAAAATTCTTTTTAGTCATCGCTGTCCAGCAAAAGACGAGTAAAGTAACTCATTCATCGATCAGCCTTTTATTTTCTGATTTTTAGTTGATCATCCTGAACACAGCGAGCAGCCAGATGTCGCTGGTCACATGACGGTTTATACTGAGTGACAACCCAGAACTGTTTATTTATTTTTCGAAAGGATCAGATGCAAAATAGAGAATTCGGAATCAAACTACTTTTTCTGAATGCATCAGAAGCCAGAAAGCACACAACACTGCAAAACACTCTGTCACTAAAAACAGAATGAAAATCGGTTCTTAAAAAAATTGGTTCTTACATAAGATTGTTAAAAATACAATAGTAGCATCGTTAAACATTCAACGGATAACATTGAGATCGGATAGAAGATATATGATACTTCAGCTAGACGAGATATCTCTTTAACTCACCAAACATGTTTTATATTAATTCTCCTCTGTATATGATAACATTGGCATTTAATATAAATAAATTCAATTGAGACCAAGAAAAATAATGGTTTACTGATCTTTTTTGCCTCATTTGGCGGTTGGTCTATGTCTAAATAGTAAATATATTTACAGATAAAAGGAGATGCATAAACACATTATATAGAAATAGACAGGCCGAAACACATATACACACGCACACACATTCGTATGTGTATACACAGCCATAAGTGGTGAGATAAATTTAGGTACAAGGTAACCTCGCCAACAATAATTACTATAATGACTTCGATCCTTCATTTGGTGCCCTATAATCGTGTTCTTGTATTCCATTGTTCTAATCTTAGTTAATATCAATAAAAAGACACGTATAAGATAACAGTTTGAATTTGATATGAATTCTAAAATGTTATAGATCGATACGTGTATTGACACTTGATCAGAATGTGTAGTAGAACTTACCTGGGTAAAGGCTCCTTCTATCTGACCGATATCAATCGCTGGATTAATACTTTTACCAATGTCCATCACGATGTCCGTACGAAGAACCTTGGAAAAACAAAAAAGAAAAGAAAGAAAATATCAAATGTCGTTGCAAACTAATGACAAATTAGTAAAAATACAAATTAAAGCGAATATTTATATTTAACGATTCAAATGTTTTATGTAGTCCGTTTCTTCAAATGGGAAAATATCACCAGAGAAACGGAGATCTGCCAGCCTTATCTTTGCTGCTGGAGAAGATCCGTATTTTTATTGCAGATATTAACAAATTTACGCCCTCCCCACTTCTACTTGAATGAATTTTATGTTAAGCAGACGTGGATCCCAGAGATGTAAAATTGTAGCCAGTAGAAAATAAGATTGTGTGATGATCTAGACAGGTTCCGGAGATATTGGCGCTATAAGGTCCTCGGTTGAAACATTAGGCGGATCATGGAGAAAGTCCATGTCCACAGACAGACGTTAAAAGGTTTTGATGATAAATTTAGGGAGACGACACTTACGATGCGTCCTCATATCTACCATAGTCGACGATAAACCATCGAAACATCTTACTCCCAGCAGTTAGCCCAACTTATTAGTATCATCATCATCATCAGCAGCAGCAGCAGCAGCCTTTTAGCGTCCGTCGTTGGACATTGAGCTTCCCCAAGATTTGCTTGACCTCTTTATCATAGGCATTGCGGAGCCAGTACTTTCTGAATTTATCTAGATCGTTATGCCATCATACTTTCCATCAGCCACTATTTCGCATATGATCTCTAACGATCCACAGTTTGAGTCGTGATGTCCAACAGTTGTCTGAAATTCTTACAATATGCCCAGTCCATTGCCATTTGAGTTTTCTAACAGTATCAATGATATCTCGGATTCTTGTCTCTTTTCTGATATACTGTGCTGTCTTATGATATCTCCATTTGAGGTTGAGCATGATTCTCTAATGTGTACATTGCATGGTTCTCAGTTTGAGGGTCAATCTTTTGGTTAGGTTCCATGTTTCAGCTCTATAGGTGACCATCGGTAGGATACATTGGTTATATACCCTTCTTTTTAGGGCTTGTGAGATTTCTTGTTCTCGAAAGTCCAGCTTGCTCTACTGAAAGCTTACCAACCTAGTGTGATTCTTCTTTCGGCGGAGAAAAGGGGACGCTATCGTCAGCAAATCTGAGGTTATTTAGGAATTCGCTGTCTATCCTGATTCCTCTGTGTTCCCATTCTAGGTTTTGGAAGATCATCTCAAGGTAGGCTGAGGAAAGTTTGGGTGAGCTAGTATCACCTTGTATTTCTTGGAGGTACTCAGAATGTTTATGTAGTCCGATGAAGGAACTGCTGTATCGGTAGATATGTGCATCAATGACTTTGGGGATTTCCACTGAGTCTAATGCCTTTTTAAAGTCAACAAATGCTGTTGATAGTGGCATTTAAAATTCTGCTGCTGACTCTTCTTGTTGGTTTGCTGAAAGGAGATGGTTGATGGTTGAGTAGCTTTTCCTGAAGCCAGCTTGTTCCTGTGATTAGTTTTCATTTAGCATTTTGGCGAGTCGATTGGTCACTTCGGTAAAGAGTTTGCAGATGCATTTGAGTAGGCTTATTGGCCTGTAGTCATTGAGGTGTATCAGATTCCTTTTTTTTTTGCATAACATCATTATGATTGTAGTGTTCCACTTTTCTGGGATATTACTTTCTTAGTTTCTCATGACATATAATATACATCTACAGCTCGACGTATGTATAGTACATAATATGAGATCTTCAACTATAAGAATCTTGCATCTTTCTGATAGAATAAGCTTGCTCAGTTTTTATTGATAGCAGTATGAGTGGATATGTGGGTGGTGTAGCGGTTAGTATCATAGAATATTGAATCGGCGAACCGACTTCAAACTCCGAATGAGACAGAATGTGTTCACTTTACACTAATGTCTTCGGGAAAGGCATGGATTCATCCCTTCCACCAGCTCTAGGTGAATAGCAAAGCAGACCGGATAGTGCAGCCTTAGTGTCAAACAGTCTAGGAGACGAATACGAAATTTACGGTTACGGGGTCTCTAGTAAATCATCGATGGAGTGGATAGATATTAGTATTTCTTAAGTAAAATGGAGGGAAAAAACGGACGGGAGAAATAATGCAAAGCAAAACAAAACAAAATGAAACAAACATAAAAACAGCAAAAAACAAACAAACCAACAACCTCCTTTGTCGTATCTGAGTAAGTGTGAGTATTCCCTAATAAATATTTTTCAAATGTTCGACTGTTTCTATGAAAGTGTACGATATTATGCTTACCTTGTGATCTCCTGTCAAGCATTCGATTTCAACCTCACTGCAAGCAACACCATTTGTGTAGTAGTCAAAAACGCGACCTGAGTTGGTGGCAAAGTCGTAATTCAAATTGGTAATTCTGATATCAACGCAAAAAAGAAACCAGGAAAATTAATAAATTCTGCCACATTATTCACCTTGGACTAATTCACACACATACATACATGCATACACGCACACACACAATATATATATATATATATATATATATATATATATATATATATAGATAGATAGATAGATAGATAGATATAGATAGATATATATATATAGATATAGATATATACATATGATACTGTACAGTTTGGGTTGAAGTTGCATTTTTCCTTAATTCTGTCTGTGTCTTGCTGTTCAAAGGCATCATTCCTAATAAACCCAAGGCCAATCCTGGAAAAGCTACACTAAACAGTAACCTAAAATTATAATTATTATTTTGAGTACTATTTACTTTCATCTTGATTTTTTAGTTGTTTTTTAACGTCACAACTTATCTCAGGCCATCAATTCAGGGCAGTGTAAACGGTGTGAATTGGAAATAAAGAGGGGATACTTGGTTAAATGGACCAGCGGCTTTTTTCATCTAAACTATAGAAGATCAAATCCAACCCAACTAAAAAAAAAAGTAAAATAGATAGCAGTCAAAAAATGAATAATTGGTCACAACACTTCATCTAATAAATATAATATATTAAAAGTGATCCAAGATTGTGGATATCCTTAAGGGGGGATAAATCACTTTGTATGAAATATTGAGTAACAAAACTGCAGTATCAATTCATTCGGCACCATGTGCAGAATGAACAGATATATATTCAGGACATTGATAATATTTTAGATAAAAAATGTTCCTTACTAGGGTATTTCCGTTCAAAAGGTGTATATTTGGAGGGGGCTATGCTTCTTACATGGTGAATATACCGGTCGGTCTCTACAGCATAAAAAGAATAAACAATAAAAGAAATTGGCTGCTGCAGGAATCGAACCTGCGTCCACGAAGAGGCTTCTTAACGCAATTTGGGTTTAAAGCTGTTATTTGAGCTCTCAGCTTACCGACCGGCTAATGGTAAGAGCAGCATGTTGAAATTAAAGTTGAAGTTGAAATAAAATTTAACTTAGTATTTATAGATTGCTGTCGAAAAAGGAATTAATCTTTCTTTAGACTATTGAATATATTCATGGTGGGGCGTCGGCAAAAATTGGGGTACGATGGAGAAAATTCGGGGGCATAATCAGAATAATTGGGGGAGGGGTTTAAAATAGGGAGGAGGTGAACATTAGTTCCTTCTGACGCCCTTTTCTATCATATAACACTTTTCTATCCCCCAATCTACCGTAAAAGATAAACATTCTATCTTTCTCTCCATGTCTATCGCAAAAAGATAAACATCCTTTCTCTCTCTCACTCTATCGTAAAAAGATAAAAATCAGTTATGCCTCTATCACACTCTATCACGAAAATATCTCTTATCTCGTTATTTCATTCTCTCTCTATTTTATTTCATTGTACTCCGAAAGCATATCAAAATGATAAGAGACGCAGATCGTGTCGTAAACATGTCACTTAAACGGGCACAAAATATGTGTTCATTTCAGTGTGAAATTTTATTGTAAATCGAATATCCCCTCATATCAAGATTCGTGCTTCCAAACAACTTCAAACTTGACACTGCAATGTCCTTTGCATAGACGAACACATCTGGCGAATATCAACTTCATACAATGATAAGTTGTTGGATTATCTCGCCACATGCGCACACGCAAACGTATGTGTACATGCGTGTGTAAGAGGGGAAAGGTCCCAAACAGCTTTGCATCGAAACTTTCTATCGAAATCTCTGCTTATTTCTTTGAATGTTATGTCTGGTTTCCTTCTGGAGAAATATCAGAACTCGTAAACTTTATCTCTTTTTTATCTCTTTCTTATATTGTTGATCTGGCTCTTTAATAATCCAGGGTATATTTCTGTACTAGCTGACCCGGGTTACCAAAGGCAGGGATGCTTCGCCGTGGTATAAAGGTTAGGAATCTGGTCTCGAGAGTGATGACTACAGAGTAGTGAGTTCGATCCTCTCGAGGTGGCCTGTATTCGCAGCTCTGCACCCGAACTAAGCAATGCTTGGTAAGTAACTACCAAATAGATAGGACCTTCGGGAGGAATTTTATAAGGCCGTGCAAAGCTGCTGTTCCCCTGCACAAACACCTTAGTCCTTTAGCAACCCTGTTTTCATCTTCTATAACCCTTTTAGCACGCTATACGATATTCGTTCGATGGTAAGCGATAGACATCGCATCGACTTAAAATTCTCGATACACAGCGTTACTCAAGAAATCCTCGGGTCACCTTTAATCTTACTAGCCCGTCACAATGCACCAGTTGTACTTTCCCCCTCATAAGCACTTCAAATGCGTAAACACCTTAGGAACAATGCAGAAACGTTGTGATAAACACTACTGAGTCGAGAAATCAATGTGTAAATAGTGACAGACTTACGCGTAGTAGCCAGTTGCAGACAAACTTATTTGATCGATGTTGGCTTGCCTTACCTATAAATAAAAGACACGTTTATTTAGTGGTCCGGATATTATCGTAGCAGACGACGAAAGAAACAATTGCTTTAATGGAAGTACGTAAAAATGTAACTGGATGAAACATGTAAAATTCAATTTCTCCTGGAATATGTGTCTGCGGCTTAGTTTGTGCTAAGAAATAAGAAAAATATTTCAACAATACTGCCCTTCACACTAATTTGTGTATGTACATATACAGGAGAGCGGAGCTAGTTATATGCAGGGGCAAGTTGTAAAGTTTCAAAAAGTGATTGATGGCACTCAAGCTATCGTCGTAGGCAGGCGTCAAAATCGATCATATCATGAGACGGTAGAAACCGCATCGGACAATGCTCTCCAAAACTAAAAAGAAAAAAAAAAGATTTGGGACGCCTTGAATAAATATTTTGGTCTCAGCGAATTTTTTTTCGTAGAAACCACAGTTCAATAAAACTCACTTGATTATCTGAAACGCTTGTCTTTAGGCTTGATTTGTGTATAGGCTTCGTTTTCCAAAAATTCGTTTGTATAGCCTAAATTACTCCAGGAAATAAAAAGGTTGAGGCGGGATTAGTTGTAATAACTTACCCCTCATGAATTATGATTGTAATAAGTAATCTCAGAGGTATTGTGACCGTTCAAAGGGGCAAGTTCAAGAAAAACAATGTGGTAGCAACAAAGAAAGGAACGCCATACAGCTATCCTAATTTGCACGTTTGGGAATATGATATTACAAGAGTCCCTAAAAAAAGCCTAACTTGCAAAAAAGCTATTGTGATATATATATATATATATATATATATATATATATATATATATATATATATATATATATATATATATATATATATATATATATATATTCGAGTAATATTTCCGACGCAGAGTCAATGACAAATTCTACTAAATTAACGATTAGGTTAACATATTTCATCCGTATAATCAGTCACTAATTTTCTTTCAAATTATCGGAGAACGGTAATTCTAGAATTTTTTTTAGAATTTTTGGTCTTTCGTCGTGATTTTTGCAATCAGACTGTCGGAGACTCTGTCTTTCGAAGAAATTTCTAGGCTTGAGGGATAATAATGTGATGAAGTGACAAAAATCAAAACGTCATTCGGAATTATCTAAAAATATCTCACCCAGTCCTTCCATGTCCCTTTTGGATTTGCTTCTTTGATATGCTTTATTCGGTCAAGTAGAGTCTGACAGGCTCTCTGAAATAGTCAAAATAGATTACGATTAAAAAAAACATCAGTTCTACCGTTGTACTTTGTGAAATTCAATTAGTGTGTATTTTCTACCTTTCGAGATTCCTGAGACATACATATCCTGAGGTTTTCATGACTGCTGGGATATGTATGTCCCGAATATCTCTTTTTAGAAATCTTCTTTGATTTAATAAAAGAATAGTTTTCTTTAAAAATCATCTTGATAATTTAGTTTTTAAAGACTTGAGGGCTTCTACTTCGGTCAAAGTTCATGGCTAAAGTTAGGACGGATTGTCGCATTCAAGGAGCTTTTTAGCAAGGAAGGAACTCGCTATAATAATTATTTGACTGTATAAGCTCTAATATCACCGCACTTCAACAAGTTTTCCCCTTTTGATATCTTTTGGGGGACAAAGCCAACTTTGTTCAAAGCCACTTGCATAGAGTGCTCGGCAAGGAAAGAAGTTACTACCCATTTCTTGTGAGTGATACACAAACCACTTTACTAGTACAGGTTCTCTCATATTACTCAACCAACAGATAATGTGATAGCCATCCCTAAAACAAAATGGACGTCATATGTAGATACAAGTTTCCCCGCCTCTTTTTTGCTTTCACAACATGGGGTGAAAATAACATTCAGCGTCCGTTTTACAAAGAGCCTGAAACCCTTTTCCTATCTTACATATTCCTCAATACCCTGTACCTTTCACCATCCCAACCTCCGTTGATTCGACTGAATATACCATCATCACCATTTGGGGGGGGGGGTGTAGGAACGATTAAAAGTTTGTTCATATAAATTGCAATTACTTCTTCGCTTTACGCCATTTCGAATGATCTTATTTCGGATAGCAGGGAAACTTATATTTACTGATTTTTGTCAAATCTGTCACAGAGCTGAATAGAACCATGGGCGGGCAATGAATATTGGAAGGAGTAAGAGAGAAAATGATAATATACTGGTAAAGGGTGAAAGAAGATTCAAAGCATGAGACAATGGGTAATCTTAGTTGAAAACACCCACTGGATTCCCAATGGTTCAGCTAGTTACGATTATTCAAAAAGACTGATCAAAAGTCGGCAAGAGGTATGAGGGCATTTATCAGGCTGAAACACTGTGAATAGGTTTACATTACACGTCTTGATAAAAGCATGCAAACTCTTAACTGATAACATGATAAAATGTTCTAGAAATCAAATTTCGACAGCATAACCATATCAACAGAGATAATGAATACTGACTAAAACTGCCATGCCGTTGAGGTCTGACGTCATACTTGCTGCCGACGGGGAACCATTGGGGACACAACTTGTATTTGTCTCACTGATATGGATGAGTTCTAATGGGATCTGCAGAGCTCGACTGGCCACCTGTCAAAGAAAAAGATTACAGTAATAGTAGTGGACACACAACCCTCAAATTTAGATCATTACAGAAATTAATAGAGGTGCAAGTGGTGTAATAGTTTGTTAAAATTACTGGGGTGTGATTTAGCATGTGTGGATCAGAGGCGTAACAGTAAAATCAAAGGGCAACAGAAATGAAGTACCTTTTTTTTTGGTAGTGCAGATTGCATATGAACTTTCTCATTTTTTCCTCGTGTGGCATAGCACAAGACAGACAAGAATAGTCTGTTTTTAAAAAGTCTTACACAATAAGTCTCTACTTATCTGCTGGTGGGAGAAAGTGACCTACTTCATTTTGTCTTCATTTTGACTTTCTGTCGCTGCTAACCTAGTTCTGGCAATTCCATGCTATCGAATAGATCCTCAATTGGACAGACTTTTACTGATAAAGAACCCTAATGACCGATCACAGCGGAACATAAATCCTTAATCGTCAGGGGTGCGGCAATCGGCAGTCAGCTTACGCTTACTTTATTTTTGCCACACAATTATGATCTTAATTAACTTATATACTTTCTGGATTTTATTTTAATTCATATTATTTTCCTAATTGATACCTGTTATATTGCATTAATATAACATTTATGAAGTTCGTGTACAAAACTGTTATTTTGTGACAAACAGCTATGTTTCTGAATGCGAAAACTCTTACTTGAATCATTTTAGTGTGTATTCCTTGGCCCATCTCTATGCCACAATGGGATATGAGGACGGAGCCATCCAAATAGATATTCACCAAAGCCCCAGCCTATATACAAAAAAGAAAAGCAATGATAAAAAGTAAATAATCTATTATTTTTCAAATTATTATTATCATCATAAGTATATCTTGAATCTCAGATTCTGTTGCTTTTTTATCGCATCACAGTTCTCAGACCAACATTCTGCGATTGTTTGTAAGCAACTGAAATTAAGATGAAAGTGTACTAATCAAACAAGCATAGCCATCACAGAGTCAAAATTCATCCCGACTTCTATTCTAGCAGAAGATGATTACTGCAACTTTTGTATTGTTTAAAAGATAAATAAAGACTTGTCAGTTTGGCTCAGTTGGTAAGTAGGACTTTTTCTCAATCACTTGGTCATGATTTCAAATCACAGTAGAGAAATATTAATTCTGTATTTGAATTTGGTTTAACATGACAGGATAGACCACTGAATTTGGTGAAGATTGTTCTTGGCCTAGAATTTGACCGAATCGATAATAAATTATCACTCTCTCTGCAGAGAGATGATAAACATGTTTCGAACGGAAGAAAAAGGTCACTTTTGCAATATGTGATGTACTTTCAACAATATACAATTAAAATCATTATAGCTTAAATTAAAAATCAATCTGATATGAGACTTACCTGGTTTAAATCTCCCTTCGTAAAAGACATGCCAAATTTTGTTGGAATTATTGATATGCCTCTCTTTTTCCAACGGTTTTTGCTGAAAATAAAAAAAACACTATTTATTTTAGTCTTTACAACAAAGTACGCTGATCATTCAGACAAATTTCCTCGTTTTGGTTGTTTCATAACGTTTCGGACGCGTACCCTTCACCTTTCCCCGGGTGTCTTTTGTGTTCTGGAATGTCAAATCTTGCTCTGAGGTGGCATGTGACCACCCTCTTAAACATGCACCTCACACACACACACACACACACACACCAAACGTTATGGAGTGAAGATAATAAACAGTACAGTATTGGAGAATAAGAAAGTTGAAGAAATCTGCACACATATATTCAGATCACTCGATCAGCAGGCTGAGCGTAAACATTAATAGTTTATCTAAGTCATCAATTGAGGGAGAACAAGTAATGACTTTTAGGTTCCAGAAACCTGACCCTTAAAAGGTGAAGACTGACAAAATTCAACGGATCTATGGGAAGGTCACGGGTTTAGCACATAAATCTGAGAAAACAACCCTAAGAACACATAAGTGAAGGCACCGGATGTGATGTGTTTAAGAAGGGAGAAGCGTGCCCACTCAGAGTAAGGTTCGGATCTCTTGAATAGACTCCTAAGGATGGTACGCGACTGAAGAGTTGCATTGAATTAAATCACTAATCAGTCAAAACTAAATGAAGTCTAGAATAATAGACGTAGTTCTATGCAGTAATCATACTTTAGCGTTAATTCTTAGATTTAACAAAAAGGAACGTTAGGTGTTGGTAAGAAAAGGGGCGATTGTACTAATGACACCGTATCCAATTGAAACAAGTATTAATTTGAATATTTAATAATGTGGTTCATCATCATCATCATCATCATCATCATCATCATCATCATCATCATCAGTCTTTTAACGTCCGTTGTTGGACATAGACCTTCCTTAGGATTCGCCACACTTTTCTATGAAAATGGAATGTGCAAAATAAGCTCGCAGTTCTATAACAGATAAAAATATAAATAGACCCTCGTCTACGGGTATCATATTTACCTATTGAAAAGTTCTACATCTTTTTTCCTTCCATTGTAGTTCGATTTTTTCAGGCATTCTTCCCAACATTGTCGTATTGTGTCCTGTTCCAGTACTTGACGATAAAAGGTTGCTTGTCCTTTCTTGTATAAGTTCATTGCACGGATCTAAAAATGAAAGAAAAAAAGAGGTGCCCTGAGAAGGTGATATTCCCAAGTATTGTCTTCTTATCTTATCTATCTATCGATTTATTCAAGTCTGTCAATTGTCTGTCTATCAAGTTTGGCCCAGGACTTTATAGGCCCAAAGTAAAACTTGATTCGGGGGAAGGGTCACTGCCCTTGGAAAAACAAAAACAAAACAAGCGCTCTTGAGGACTTTCTGATGGTCACGGGATCCTGAGCAGCTTATGCTCTGGGCCGGCTTTGCTATCTATCTAATAGAAAAGTAATATTTGTATTTGAAATATAAATGGTAGTTTTAAAACGATGTTATCGGACATACGAAAATGTAGAACTAGCCTCATCACTAAATTATCTTGTAGGTTCTATGATGATAAGAACCATTATATCCAAAAAGAAAATAACTTCAAAAGGCAAAATGTGTTACCTACCACACACACACACACACACACACACACACACACATATATATATATATATATATATATATATATATATATATATATATATATATATATATGTATATAAATATATATATTACAAAATATTCACTCCTTTAAATGAAAATAGATTGTTTTTTTTCGATGCAAACAGGTCAAGTAATAGTTGTTAAAAAAAATCCAAAAAAAAATGTATACATTGTTGATGACATACTCACCTCTTCTTCACTTTTTCCCAAAACTCTGGATATTTCTCCAATCCAATTCTCGCACATGAACATCCCTTGAGGTCCACCGAAACCTCGGAATGCAGTGTTGGAAGGAATGTTAGTCTTACACATTCTTCCAGTTACACGTACATTAGGAATTTTATAGGCGTTGTCAGAATGAAATATAGCCCTATCCAGCACCTGAAAAACGAACGTGTTGAGGTCATATTACGAAGTACGGAAATGCTGGCAATTACCCCTCTCGCACAATTAATACCCAGGTCATCAGAATAGTTTCTGATCTACAAACACTGACGTTGAAATAATTATTTGTAAGTTTAAAACGTATTGATTTAAAATCCGGGGTGAGAAAAGGAATTAATTCCATAAAATCAAAGTTTTAATGTTTGATAATTATGATCAATTAATAATTTTTTGCTCAAAATCCTGGGCAATAATTGAAAAGAGTTTCTTAATTGAATTAATGGAATAAACATTTGCATGATATTTATTATTGAACTGTGAAGTTTTTACGAAATGCTATTGTTACAACAAGTGACTTTTCATTAAACAGACGCACTCGAAATAAAGGTAAACAACAAAACCATGGCAGCTTTCGAAGTCGAAATAGCCTTATTACTGTGTCGGACAAACTAGCCAGTTCACTAAAACAATTAAACACTCAAGGACACTTTGTCACCCGGAAAAAGGCAACCATGCTTCAAACAGAGCCTTCACTCCTTCCTGAACATGTTTAATGTAAAATATCTTCATGAACTCTGCAAGAATTTTCAATACCAATTCTTCACACTATTCTATCGTTTTCCAGTGAAGTCACGACTTATTCGTAATACAACTTCTTTTTTAGCTATTCTGTTTGAAATCCCTTTTCGAATAAAAATTCAGATATCAGAAAATCCAAGGTTGTTTGCCCTTGCTCTTCGTTTTTCCTCATAGTAGATATTTTTTAAAAATCCCATTACATGAAAAAAATATTTGTTTCTCCGTCGTATGGGATTGGCCGTGTAATAATAAAATTTGCATTGAATTATCACTTGTTAATCTCATGACATTCCATAGCATAAAAAGGCTTTAGCTTTAATTCTATACATGTATCAGAAGGGAAGATTTACTATCCTTCACCGATAAGGATGAAAAAGGTTATGAAAGTGGGGAAAACCTGATAATCATCTCACTAGCAGATCAGATGAGTTTTATGTAGCAGGATATAGCATAAACATTTTTATTAAAAGTATGCATTTTTTATAGAACAAATGAGGTAGTTAAGGACTATAATGAACTTTCATCTCTTTGATTTCTTCCCTTTCCAATGCAGTTGAATTTTAGTCGTCCAAATTACTCAAGGAATAAACTATAAGAGTTAAATAGAAGTTTTGGCAAAAATTATTGCGTTGAATTGACGGCAAATTAATAGTTACTTACCCCTATAGATAGATCGATTGAGTTTCCTGCATTACAGTACAAGTCTATTTCGAGCACTTTGACTTTTCCTGAGTTGTCGAATCCCACCTGGCATCAATAAGGAAAAGAGTCGAAATTTAGAATTAAAAATAAAACTGAAGCATGTTCCTGGACAGGAAGAAAATTCGGCAAATATCTAAAATCGATTTTTAAAACCTGGAACATTCAATCTTTGCTTTATAGTGAGCTTCTTTCAGTGAATCAAACGCTTGATTCCTGCCCGTACTGCTCCTAATTGCCTGGAATTAGAAGAAAAAATAGGGCGTAATATTCCACTTGTATAATGCTAGACCGCACCTTTCTTTACTGACCAGGTAAAAATTATTTCAGCTGGGCTCAGAAGTTTCAACTCGTTTGCCATGATCATCAGACATTGCACTGTCTGAATATCATTTATTCAAATCTTTGACTAATTCTCTTGAGTATACAAAATACCTGCCCTTGGCAGGCGGTTTAAATTGCTGTCCAAAAATGAAACAAAGATAGATAAATGGAAATCGGATAGCGTTTAATCTAATTTGTTTGTTTTTTAATTGATTTAATACTATTTTTCACACTGTTAGACGAAAGGGGATCTAATGTTGAAAAAGTGGGGTACTAATGTGAAAAAAAGGTGTTCAGCCAATGTGAAAAAAGAGTTGCACTAATGCAAAAAAGGGATTAATATTTGAAAAGGGGCCATTGGGGGCAAAATTAAAAACAAGTGTTAATTCAAGAAAAAAAAAGCAGGGCTCATTTAAAAAATAAAGATAAAAAAACAAAATCGTTGCAGCTTCCGAAATGTCGGGAAAAATAGCCTGTTCGCTAAAATACTTGAAGACTCAAGAAAACTTTGTAACCCGAAAGAAGGCAACCACATTTCAAACCGAGACAACATCCCTTTCTGAAGATATTTAATGTAAAATATCTCTATGAACTCTGCAAGATTTTTCAATACGAATTTCGGAATTTCGTGGAAGATATGATCTGGGAGGATTGAATTATGAAGTTGCCTCAAAGATGACCGAAGATAATGGGATGAAATTTTAAACATGTTGCTCAATAAAATTGATGTCGGAAAAATAAACGTCTATTTTTACTCAATAAACCGAACAAACTTTTTGGACACTCAATAAAAAATCATGTCAGCCAAGAAGTCTTTTTCTCTTCTTTTCTTTTCTGTTTTTATCTCCTCAGTAGAGGACGGGAGAGCTTGCCAGAAAATTCAGTTTCACTGAATCTAGTTTAATCCAGGGCTTGAAAACCGAGGGAAATCAGTAAATGAAAACAGACGATAAAAGTTTCCTACAAGGTATTTTTTTCTGATGGTATTTGTTATTTCTTTCGTTTCTCAACAAGAAAAGTTCAACAGATAAAATACTTTCGTAAGTATTATCAAAACATATGATAAGCAGGTATGTTAATTTCTTCTCTGGCATCTCATTGGTTAATTTACCTTCTCTGGCATCTCATTGGTTAATTTACCTTCTCGTGCATCTCATTGGTTAATTTACCTTCCTGTTATGACATAACAATGTAGATAATATCATAGAAGCTCTTAAGACTTTGATGAGTTTATACTTGAAAAACTTAAAATCAGGATACTTGAATTGTTAAAAATAAATTACCTAATAAAATAACTCTAGGCTCCTTAATACCAACTCATACTTAAATAACCGTCATTTTTGACGGGTAAATTGTAGTACATAAATATTTAACACTTACTTTATACCTAGCCAGGAAAGGGTGTCGAGTACCAGAACACGCCATATCTTCATCTCGGTCAAGCATACATCTTACTGGCTTTCCTAATCTGTCAATAGATAAGTTTATATTTCAACGTCACTGTCAACATCTCGTGTACAACCACATATACACTATGATAAAAAGATTAATGGTGTTTTGTTTTTCTATCTGTTGCAGCATCAGTTTTGTTTAGGGAGAAAAGACATACACCAGACGTCAATGCAAATTTATGTGCGCACACAAAAAAATCAAATTCTGTAGAGATTTTTAATGAAAATAATATATTCTGTATGTCGAAGTCAGAAGTGTGCACATACTTTTGTCACATTAAAAATATGACAAACGTAGAAGATAAAGTTCACTGACGCAGTCCAAAGCAACGGTGGCTTTTGTGAGAGCAATGTGATGTAAAGCAAATTTTCGTAAAGATGGAGATATCTGTAATGGATTTGCATATAAGAGAGAGGTCAAATGCTAGAGAAGAATGATATATAACTTACTTGTGCGCGGCAACCGCCACAGGCAAGCAAACAACAGTTGCACGGCTTTCTTTACCGCCAAAGCCACCACCTAAATGCGTAGAAAGGAACAATTCATGATGACAATTAAATGATTATTCGATTTTGATACTTCCAACTCTAGAATGGAACAGATGGGGAATTAAGTGTAAGTGGATATACCGCTTAATTCGGTCTTACTGACCGTCCAGATCTGCGTAAGACAGGGGTAGAGTATCTGCCTCTGCCTCTGAGTCCGAAGCGAAGGTTTGAACCCTCCCTAGCGGTAATATATATATATATATATATATATATATATATATATATATATATGTGTGTGTGTGTGTGTGTGTGTGTGTGTGTGTACTTCAAAATGAACTAATATATATATATATATATATATATATACATATATATATATATATATATATAAGTTCATTTTGAAGTATATATATATAAATATACACTTCAAAATGAACTAATATATACATATATATGTATATATATTAGTTCATTTTGAAGTATATATATATACACTTCAAAATGAACTAATATATATATATATATATATATATATACATATATATATATTAGTTCATTTTGAAGTGTATATATATATATATATATATATATATATATATATATATATATATATATATATATATATATATATATACTAGTCCATATATCACAGGGGTTCTCTAAGTATCAAGAACTAGCAACTAAAGTTTGTTGGTTCTTTTTGGTAGAAAAGTTGTTTGAAAGAATTCAATTCATAATTCTTAATAATATTATTATCTAAAAAACGTAAAAGTAACCAGAAAATAGTTTATCCGTAGCATCAAAAGAATTGCAGAAGTATTCGAATGATTTTGAAATTGAATTGTACTTTAAAAAATCAAAAATATTATATTGCTCTACACGTTCTTATTTATGAAAAACGAACCTAATTTTTCAACGCATTTGCAAGAAAAATTTGAATAAGGGAGATTACTCTGTGCACAGTATTCAATATTTCTATCCTTTGTCATTTGTTGTGTACGAAAAGTATATGGAAAAAGGTGCGTCTTATATGCTGTAAAATATGGTACACGTATGTGGTATATTGGATCTTTTGATGGTCTATTCTATTATTTTTATGCAAAAATATTTAAATTTTAAGATCAGGTGTCGAAGTTCCCTCGTTTTTTCGTTTTATATTGACTTACCGATTCTTTTCACTCGAATACAAAATCGATTTGCGGGAACGTTTAGGGCACTTCCAACACACAGCTGAAAAATGAAGAGAAATTATCAGATGTTATTTTTCATCAACAATATCGCGAATAATCAAACCAACAATGTTTTATTATAAACACGCATGCGCACGCTAAGCGTCGCCTTATGGAACAGTTTCTATCATAGATCCACTTCTCCAGACTCATTATTATCATCCTCAATTTTTGCGTATACTTCTGGTGTGGGTTATTGTTGAATTGTAGTTATCGTACAGAATCTCATGGTTATCTCAAGACGTGTTCAGCCCCAGAAGATCTACAGACTTTGCGCACTATCTCCTCTGGTAAACTAGATCCATATTCGCACTATGTAGAAACCAAAACAGTACCTACAGATATCCTATTGGACTCTCTGTTAATACAGTTTAAAAATCCAGGGATTAAAATCTTATTTAAAATATATGATATTCTGGATTTTCTTCTTCTATAGGTTTAAGGTATGGATCTTGTGGGTAGCACGCATTTTTCACAGAAATGATTTAGTCTTATAATTTACGCTTATTTGAGAAATTGGAACAATGCACAAATAAAGCTCAGAGCTCGGTTATAATCAAAGCATTTTGACGAGGAAACGCTATATTTTTATCATTTTTTTTATTATGATTTAATGAATCGTTAAGAGGTCAAACTTTTATGTCAGCCTGCACACCATTCGGTCAATATGTCAAAAAATATCATCATGCCAGTCTAACACACACCAGGAACTATAAAGTAATTTTAACAATCTTTATTTAGTTTTAAAAAAAACTGAATTGAAAGCTAATGAATTGGGCGATTAAGCAACCAGCAAAACGTAGCCAACTACGAAAATAGGAAAAAGGAAAAACATTTCTGCGTTTATTCTGAATATTCAATACAGAAAGTAAATAGTCGGGTTGAATTATCGAAAAATATATCTGTCTTAAATATCGATTAACGAAAGTCTGATTAATGTGGTTGAACGAAAAATAGACTAGCAGACAAGCGTGGTGACATACACATACAAAAAAAATACTCTGGCGTGTTGGCGTACATATATTGAAAAATAGACGTCGTGTTGACATAGAGTGGAGACAAAAAAGATTGGCGTACTGATGTGCTGGCGAGCAGGGGTATATAAAAGGGATAATACCCCCAAAACTGAATTCTGAGCATGATATTACCTGAAGTCCATTAGTATTTTGGGTTGAGGAGTAAATCTCTAGTTCGTTATCTTCTTTTTTCGGAACGACGAGAGCGGCATGGGTTTCCAGATAGAAATGTTCCTGTCCTCCCATGTGAATTTCCCTTTCAATCACGTGATCACACTGCTTGTAACCAGCCTCCAGATTCCCGTCTTTGATCTCCCTTATCATGAAGTATGAATTCGCCTCGATCGCTTCCTGGATGAATAAAAACTTTACATCAGATAAGAATAATAACAACTTCACCAAATTCGTAAAACTACGTTCTATACATTCACAGATACAGTATCGTTTATCCGAATTCTAAAAATTGAAGAGCTCTGAATACCGAATATTTTCTATGGATGTCATCTGCACACTAAAGCTGGTATTTGGTGTCAAACGAGACCTGATACGATCCCTGGTCGTCCTGTTTACTTCCACTAAGCCTTGTAAAGCACAGAGGAGGTTATTTTGAATCGGCCTATGCTCAACCCACGCCAAGCAATACTGTCTCAGTGCTCCTAATTGTCAGACGTGCCCCTGCTGTCCGTTGGTCTTGCTTATTTTTAAGTAATTGCTTTAGCTTTGAAGACTGCAAATGTTAGAACGAGCTACATATTCCCCATGGGCAATCATGAGTGGCAGAAAGAAAAGCGTCCGTCCATATCGATACAATACTTGCACTAGCATTCTAAAATTCGAAAAATTCCGAATTCCAAAAAGTGCCTGGCCCCAAGGCTTTGGGTAAAGATTGTGCACCTATACCAGCTCATCCAAACTCTTCACATTCAGCCTCGAGATGATCTTCAGAAACCTAGCAGGGAAAATGAAGGAATGAAAAGGGATGACGATTATCTGAGCAACATCAAACCTGCAGACGACATCGCCCTTTTTGCAGAAAACCCACACGACCTCCAACTAATGCTAGATGAACAAAATCAAGAAAGCAAGGAAGTTAGACTACACATGAACTTCTGCAAAACGAAGGTCTTGTGCAACAATGACATCGGAAATAAGACCGCAACTATCAAAATCGAAGACGCAGAACTGGAAAAAGTAGACCACTACATCTACCAAGGACAACGAATCTCTATGAAACCCGCAAAAGAAGAAGAAATCAATCGAAAAATCACTTTAGGTTGGCAAGCCGTTGGCAGAGTAAGCTTAACCTTCGAAAACCAGTAGTCTTAAAAAGAAGAGTATACAACCAATGCATCCTATCGATAGTCACCTATGGAGCTGATACATGGAACCTAACCAAGAGACAAGATCTACAAGCTGGGAACCATGCAACATACACAGGAAAGAATCATGCCCATCTCACATGGAGAGATCACAAGACAGTACAATATATCAGGGATAATACAGGTGCAGAATCCATTAGAGAACTTAAATGGCAATGGGCTGATCATATTAGAGACGTGTAGGAAATCCTGGGGAAGGTCTATGTCTAAAGATGAACGTTACAAGACTGATGAGGATGATGATGATTTTTTATTTCCTCTTTTCCCTAGCTACAAAAAAGACGGCAGCATTTGAGGGTTTTTTTCCAATTGCAATTACGTAAAAGCTCGGAATATCAAAAGAAGGTATAAAGTAATCTCTATTGAGAAATTATCACAAAAATAGAATATTATTGTATGCAATCATCTTTCCCTTATAAATAATGAAATAATGAAAGTCTTTCAAGGGAAGTAACCTTTGCATGAATGAAAATTATTTTCCTTGCATGACAGATGGACCATCGAAGACCCATTTACATAATCATATTTTTTGCCTGTCCGATATCTAATACTCTGTGGGGATAAGATAAAGTGTAAAGCTATTCTATTCTATAGCTGTAATGAGGACATTTTTTCCGAATTACGAACTTGTTCAATACCAAAATCCCATAAGAACCCCATCCTTATAAACCGATGTTTAACCTAATAAATAGCTTATATCATTTCTAAACTCAGTAATGAAGTTTAACGCTAAGATACAGATTTCCCAATCTATACGAAAGTAGCGTGTTCCCATAAAAAAAAGTCCTGTGAGCCGAGATGGCATAAGACGAAGAAGCATTTACCATTAATTTATATATATAAAAAAATTTGAGAATCCCTAGAACCCAAAAATGGTGTCGTTGTAGGTTGATATGGTGAGAGAGAGGAGGGATGAGGGTGCCTCTATAATGGTTTGCTGCTGAACAAACAATGAATGCTATTTTCGCTTTTAGCCGTTTTTTTTTGTTTTGTTTGTTTGGTTTTTTTTCGTAAAAAGTGAAAAGTGGCATAAAGCGAACTTTCAGAAAGGTGAGGAGAACTGTATGGGTAAAATGTTTTTTTTTTTATGAAGATTTGTTTAAAGCTTACATCAAACAAAGACGGTTATGAAAATTTCATAATTGACAAAACGGTTCGTGTGATTAGAAATGAGATGTTTGTTGAATTCATAGGAGATAAAAAGACGTAAACATACAGTACCTCTATTGTGACAATTGGCTGCAGTTCTTCATAAGTAATCTTTACTTTCTTTGCAGCTCTCTGGGCATGCGCAGCAGTATCTGCTACAATGGCACCAATTACCTGCCCCTCACTAGTTACCTGACAAGAAAAAATGTACACTGTAAAAAATCAAAATATAACTATTTTTTTTAAATGCCTGGGTTTCAAAATGTTAAATTATTGATAGAATTCAACAAAATAAATCTGCAAAGATAATTATTTTACTTGCTACAGACTGTTATATAGAGATTCAGATCTCAGAACCAGATGTGTATTGTTTCCAGTAGTATTAGATGTAATAAGGTTCAAATGTTTTAGTTGAAGTATTGGCAATTATTATTTTTTTACTCGTATTTTTTAAATCCTTTTTCTATTTTTCTTTATTGCTACCCCTTTTCCTTCCATCTGAGCTTCTTATCTTTTGACCGTAGAATGACGATCTGGAAGTTGCAATAAAAAGTAAGAGCATTAAGACAAAAAGAAACACTAGTCAAAAAATTACTAATAGTATTGTCTGGATTGAATATCACTGAAATCTAGGCGACACCTGATTCCCATAGTACGCCTAATCCTTCCTCATCATTCTCAGTGATATTTTTACATATTTGATGCTATTTTTTAAGTACTCTAATATTATTAGTAGTAGCACTGTTATACAGTTAAGTTCTGATTTGTTCTTAGTGTCTCAAAAACAAAATCTCACCTTATCCTCAGCAAAGATGTATTCATCTATGCAGCCCCAACCGTACTCATTTGACCCTGGAACATCTTTGTAGCAAATGTAGTCTACGACCCCAGGCATCGAAAGAGCCTCAGTCGGGTCAACGTCTATAAGACGAGCATGGGCCTTTGTACTGAAGACAAGTGCAAGCCGAAGTTCCTCTGCATAAAAACCGATAACATTTATTTGACAAAACCATAAGCTGATAAAAGTCTCTATAAGGGCATATTCTTTGTATTAGTTGTATAAAGGTAACTTTAGCATTAGGTCATATTTATATAGAACTTGACTGAATAGTTTTGCTACTAGGATGGAGATTTTGGAAAGGTTCTCCACGATTATGGGATCCTTGAATGGAAAGAAAGTGCTTCGAAGATCAGCTCAAGAAGTAGCTTCCACTAACCAGCACCAAGAATCCTTTGCAGCTCCACGAAACAAGCGTCAGATAAGGCCAACGGTAATGCATTAACGTAGGAAGTCTCTCTTTGAAACTGTGGGTCTAGCAGTAGTTGTGGACAAGAGGAAAAGACCGGAGGAGCGAAGTACCCTTCAAACATCACCAGTTAATAGCTCCCCTTGTTCTAAGTACGGAAAGTAACCAGATTGGGCTCCACAGCCATCTTCGAGCCAGCAGAAATTAGACGGATTATCCTCCCCTCGTCCTCATAAGCAAAGAGCAAGCCAATAACCATCAAGCGTGGCTTATACTGCAGAAACTGCACTAAAAATCAAATGAGAATAACGAATAAATCTTGGCCAGGACAAAAATGTAGATGACAGCCAAAACAAATTCCGCAAAATACTAAATCTTAAGATATTGAAAATAAGAACCACGTTGGAGGAAGAAAAAGTCAAGCCAGAAATATAAGTAAAGAATGAGCTTCGTACTCCACGTAAAAAATAGCGAAACCCTCAGGGAAATGGTGTTACTTGCCTTCGTATTTTGGAATGTCATCAAGGTAGATTGCCTCTCCAGTAGCTTGCTTGACACCAGACATATGGACAATTGGTCGTCCAACAAGATCTGTCTCCAATTGACCAGGGTCCAACATTTCGAATACTTGACTGCCTTGGCAGGGCTCATAATGGATACCTTCACTTCCGCTTAACTCTTCAGGTTTCATCTAAATAATAATCCACAAATATAAGACTTGATAAGTATTAGCCTATATATATCATTGCTTTTTGGGCGCAAGACTCATCAATGAACATTCAGATATACCGGAGAGCGATACTTTGACCCCAGGCAGAGGTCACAGATACTACATTTTGATCCTATGCAGAGCACGCAAACACTTTGATCCTCAGCAGAAGTGCCGATCAATTTGTAACTAATTCCGTCATTTTAACGGATGGTATGTTAGTGATAGTAATAAAGTTTGTTTTTTTCGTAATCATATCCGCAAATTCAGAACCAATCTAACCAAGAAATAGATCCGCAAATTGAGAATCATGCAACGTGCACATGAAAGAATTATGCTCAGCCTCACGTGGAGAGACCACAAGACAGCACAGTGCATCTGAGAAAAGACAAGAGTTAGGGACATCATAGAATCCATTAAAAATCTCAAATGGCAGTGGGCTGGCCATGTTGCTAGAATGGTGGACAACCGATGGACATCACGACTCGTGACATGGATCTCCCGAGATCACATGCGCAAACGAGACCGGCAGAATATTAGACGGAGGGACGAGCTAGATAAGTTCAGAGAGTACTGGCTCCGCGATGCCCATGATAGAGAAGTGTGGCGAATTCTGGGGACGGTCTATGTTCAACAAAGGACGTTAAAAGACTGATGATGATGATGACGATGATGATGATGATGATGATGATTAGATTCATACATTTTCAAATCCCAACTGGGTAAAGGCTTCAAGAAATTGAAATTTTAAAAAAATTCTAAAAAGTTACAAACAACTCTCAGACTTTTGACAACAAAGACGCCCAAAACTTGGTTGTAAACTCCGTGTTTGGCAGTGCTGGATTACTCTGTCTCGGTAGAGGAAAGATTGTGATAAAACAATCGAGCCCAAAAGCTGTTAATCCGATTCAAATAATGTACAGC
>OY735223.1:51131628-51174128 GCA_963457665.1 Thysanoteuthis rhombus
TAATCGTTGGAGACTGAGTGACAGTAAGTCTCCCCAGGTGTCTAGCCCTCTTCTCATATCGCCCTTACCTGTGACAGTAGTGCTGTTATTTATACTAATTACAACATACTTTTTCTTGGCTGTTAGGCCATTGCTACCAGCTGGGGTCGTTGGTCTCATATTCCGATACTCCCCTCAGTATTCGCACGGTTCCCAGTAGTGCTGTTGTCTGTATAGTCTCAACCCTTCCTCTCATCCCCAGTTCTTCCAATTTTGTTTTCAGTGTCTTTGGTACATTTCCGAGTGCACCTACTATCACTGGTACTATCTTGACTTTCGTGTTCTTTAGTTCCTTTTCCAGGTCTTGGTATTTCCCAAGTTTTCTGCTCTTTTCTCGCTTGGATGGGGTGGTCAATTTGGATTCCAAAGTCCCAGAGTAATTTATGGCATATTCCAGGCCTGTTTCCAGTTCGTACTGGTACCAAACATGGTTTAATCCCATTCATTTGTTTCTAAAGTACCCAAATACCAAGCTTCAAGTTCCGTTTACTACAGTTGCTACCCCGTCGTGCCTGTTTTTATATTCTTTCTGTACTAGTTGACTACAATCACTGGTTATGTGGTTTACGGTCTCACCCGTTTCTCTACATCGGTGGCATTTGCTGTTCGTTAGGGTTCTATCGATTTTTGCCTTGATATAATTTGTCCTTACGTTTTTATTTTGGGCTACCATGATGTGCAATTCTGTTTTCTTCTTCTAGGTTTCCTTTGCGTAGCCTAGTCTTCGTTCTCTTGTCTGCGACATTTTGTATCCGTCTTTTATAATTGTTACTGTTTTCTTTTTTGTTTTTTTTTTTCAACATAGATTCTATAGTAACTTATGATTAACTCATTGAGTTTGTGAAGTATTAAGGCGACCTGGTAATTGTGTCGACGTTACTAAATTTCACACAGTAAAGAAATTACAAAGATTGAAGAAAAAAGTTTATTTCTCGTTGATTTTAATTTTTCTCTTTGACTTAAAACTCAGAGTTTTGCTAAATTTCTAAATTTTACTTGGTATCATTTTACCTTTTCAACACTTGCTTTGTTTTTCTGTAGTATTAAGAAGAGCAGTGATTTTTAACTAGTCTAAGTGGGGCATGGAACAAAAAAGCTTACGAACCACCGGTGTAAATAAATAATCATAGTCTTACCTTCCAATAGCCTTCTCCATGGCTTTTGTTGCCATTACTGTTGTTGGCCGCATTCCCCCGAAAACCATGGCAATATCTAAGACCAGATGACTGTCTTCCTTGAACCTGACCCTTAAGCCAGCGTTGACAATAGCAATATCGTCTTCACGACGATGAGATTGTTTGTAACCCCTCATGTACTCGTTCTGTAGACAAAAAAAGAAACAGATGCCATATTACCAAAATTATGTTTAAGGTTAATACTTTCAGCAGTATTCACAGTCAAGTTGTAGAAAACTAAAGCTACAAAAAGAAAAGGCCCCAGATAAAAAATCAAACTAAAATAGACAAATGAATATTGGTATAATGTAGTAAAAATAGAATTTAATTATATATTTAACTTGAGAAATAAAACTCAATGAATAATTATTCAATGGTAAATAGAATATTATTTATCAATTTAGGTGGGACAGAACACGCTTTAGTTGTGAAAATGACACAAGTATATATATATATATATATATATATATATATATATATATATATATATATATATATATATATATATATATGTATATTGAGTGTAGCATTTTTCTATTCTAATGCATAAGACGATGACGTGAAGCATCTCATCTGTCTCTCTATATCGGACTCTTCTGGTGACGTAGTAAGAATAGAATTTTACGTTATTTCAAACTTGACAAATACAACGCCATAGTTTTTTTTATGTGTTGAATTATTTTTTGATCTCAGATATATGGATAGAAGATGAGTTACAGAATCTACACAAAAAATTTCTTCTGCATTGCGCTGTCATGGTCTGTTAATCATAATGAAAGATACAAAAATGATGCTGCAATTTGCTACTTCAGAACAGAAGATACATCACACCAGCTTCAGTTAATTCAATTTGAGATATTTAATAAGATTGATGAGTAATAGGCTGGTAATGTTTTTGAGATTTTATAAGTACACAGCAACTGCAAAATGGTATGGGTTCACAAGTAAGCAATAAATCACGAGGATTCAAATATCTTATCTAATAGCTCATCAGATCCAATAAATCTTATCGTCCGAACAAGAGTTGGAGTCAACTTGCAGCAAAATGAATTCTTTCTTTTACCTGATTGTTGAAGCTATAAATTTATAATAACAAACAGGTCTGATAAGTTACTCATTAGTCACGTGACCAACGATTTTTTTTATGCATCCTGTGTTGGGGTGATCAACTATAGAATTGAAAAAAGGGTTGATCAATGAATAAGTTACTTCTCTCACCTTTTGTTATGGGAGACTTCAACGCCCAAGTCGGATAAGGTAATAAAAAATGATGAACGTTTCCTTCAAAAAGGAAGCCAATGGTGGATACGGAAGAGTCCCAATCACGAAACTAAAAACAAAATAGTTTACGTCCTAGCGGACAAGGGCGACGCCGTCAAATATATTCAGGTCCTCAATCAAGCCAATGTAAGATGTGACCACAGAAATATAAGATGAAAGATTCAAATTAACACCAAGATAGAACGCAGAAAAATGTTCTTCATGAAACTTCAACCACTAAGCATTCATAAAGAGCTCATCCGATCATTCAAGCTGGAATTGAAAACAGATATGCACTCTTCAATGAACCAGATGAAAACATCAACAAACTCAGCAACAATATAACAACCTCCTTAATTGAAGTCTGCAGTATGTTAAAGTTACACAAACCATAAGTAAAGTCCCAGGAGAAACCGAAAATCTTGTGAAAAAACGCAGACACCTCAAGTCACCACCAACAACATTAGAAAAGATCGGAGTAACAGAGCTGAACAAACCTATACATACATAGACAGCATAGAAAACTGAAGAAACTGAAGTGTTAAAAGTTTTGATTGATGGTTTTTAATAAATCTGTAATAATGAAGGAGCTTTCCTTATGAATAGAAAGGGTTGATAACAAGTCGCTATTGTATAGAAACAATGGCAAATAGTCAGAAATAATTCTGTCACTTTTTACCTCTTGACTGTAAGGTATCTTCAAGGATAAGATCACTTCATTTGGTTGTAAATCTGTTACTCTGTATCTTTTGAAGAAATCATTGTTCATTTTCACTTCTCTGGTTCCATCTTTAAAACGAGAAACAAAACAGGCACTGTTTAGAAATACAGAATTCCTTCGCTATCCGAAAGTAGAACGTTCTTAAGAAACTGTTTGGAAGCCCAAATAGCGTAAAGTATAGAAACAATTATGGCGGCTTCAGGTTAGTCATAAAAGAGATGTGGCGTAAAGCGAACTTCCGTAAAACGGGGGATAGCTATATAGGAAAGGAGCAAACAACATCACAAAAGGCAATCTAGATTAGTACCGGAAGGAATTATATGTTGACTTTCCAAATGTTGTATCACTGATGAGATATAAGAATTCATTGTCTTTGGTGAATATTGATTCTGATTATTTCTATTAATATTCGGACCATCCTCATCTTGGTTGTTTTTCATACAACTTTTCGGCTGTTGTACTCTACAGCCTTCATCAGGTATCATCTGGTAGGTGTGGGGAAGTAACGAACCGAGCCCTTTATTCAACCGACAGGGGTATATTGACCGCACTCCCCTCTTAGCATTAGTAGAAATAATAATAATAATACCTCATCTCAAAAATTCAGAGATATTGATTTTTATTTTCAAATTTTCGTGATCCATTTGATGTGTCTGTTTACCCCCACTATCGGAAATTAAAAACCTTTCATAAGCCAAAAAGTTAATAGTCAATTACCATTAATTCACGAGAGAAATCTTTTGAGCATTCCCATATCCCCAAAATGATTAAGATGGTATGTCAGGCTGAGTTACTAGAGGTGGAATAACGTGCGAGTTCTAGGAGACTAAGATGTAGGAGAGAGGGGGGGGAAGAGAGTATGCAATGCTTCATAACAGCTTACAGGTAAACAAACGCTGACCGCTATTTTTGCTTCTCGGCTCTCTTCGTAAAATCTAATGAGTGGCATAAAACGAACTCTCAGGAGTCAGGGCATATTTGTATTGAAGACGAATAACCAACAGCACAAAACACGTACTAACTTAGTACCAGATAAAATTATATCGTGTACTTCCCAAATGTAATATTCCTAGTGATATAGGATTATTGAAAATAAGAGGTCTTTGGTGGATATTTAATTTTTAATGTTTGATAGCCATTAGACATGTATAAGAAAAGGTATTAATATGAACAGAGTGTAGATACATTTCCAAAAATGTATCAAAATGCTGACCTTTGGATGCTAGTTGTAAGACGACCCCTGCAGCCATGAACAGTGGGTTCAGATCTGAGATTGGGCTAGCCGTAGCAATATTTCCACCAATAGCCTGAAACAAAAAACAGATAGGCATCAAAATGTGGTTTATATTCAACTGGTGTGACAACACAAAACCATTTTATTGACCAGAGATCTTGTGCTTTTTTCTTCAGTTCCCACTAAAAGGTAACAAACATACCTTTCAAGCGCAGAAACCTTGATAGAGAAAAAAGATCGAGTATTTTCAAGGCCGAAAAAGACCCCAAATACAAGGTCTTTTTCATTGAACCCCACCACAAAAACGAAAATCCTAACTCTAAACCTATCCCCTGATCCTTACGAGAGAAAAGTCTAAGGAAATAAATTTAACATATCAATTCGCAAGCGCCTGACATACATGTGTGTGTATATCTTTATTATGTTTTTGTATATCTTTATCATGTTTTGTCAAGCATTCGAAATAGTCGGAAGTAATCAACTCACAGAGACGTTTCTGATTTGGTGACCTGCAAACCACTGCAACATGTCAATAATTGCTCTAAATGTTTGGGTCTTGTCGTCTGAAAATAATAAAAAGATAAAAGGTCTGTTCACTGAATGAAATGGAAAATAAGATAACGATTGATATTATATTCTGCTAAGTCGGAAAGGATATACACCATTGTGATTGTTTTGTAATCTAAAGGATAACAAGGTAAAACCCTGACATTTAATGTTATTTGTCCTTGAAAAATTCGTTTAATAAGACAATACTTCATTTGTCAAAGTCTAAAGTTGTCTTAAGCCATAAAGATATGTGTACATCTTAAAGATATGTTATGAATGGGCAAAAATTCTAAATATATCAAAGCAGTGAACGAGATTGTACTAGCTTATCTATAAAAGCCCAGTAGTAGTATATACAAGTGCTTTTGATACGTGTTATTGATAAATGTTTATGATTGTGTGAAATGAGACTTGCAGAGATAAAATGTGACTGACTTGATCTTTCAACCAGTATAGCTGTATAAGTGGCTTGTTTGGCTTTGTTCTGATCACTTACTGATACCAATCAGATAAATTCGTCCATGTTTATGTTTGGAGATGCAGGGTAGCGTAACGGAAATAGATCCCACAAACTGAATTCGAGTTACAGCCGAGGCTGTTAACGTTCATTTCACACTAATGCCCATCGACAAGGCATGAATTTACTTCTCCATCTAGCTATTGGTAAATAGCTGGCCAATCGGAGCTCTAACTCTTGGGGTGTCCGATTAAGAGAAACTTGATACATTTTCTCCACTTCTTTTAAATATTAAAAGAAGTATTATAAATCAGTATCATTTTTATGACTACTTTTTACTTTCATTTTATTAGTCGCTTTTTTTTCACAACTTTTGCTCAGACAATATACTCTCTGCCGGAGGGTAATCGGCCTGAGAAAAAGTTGTGATAAAAAAGCAACTAATAAATCTAGATGAAGGTAAAGGGTCATAAGAATTTGAAATAAAAAATAAGTGAAGATTTCTCTCAGAAAACATATCGAAAGTGGATCCCCTGAGACAGACTAGTGATAAACTTCACTCCCCTTTTTGCAATTCTAATGGTGTCTCATTTTACAACTGGATAACGATTTCAGAGGCCAAGAGAGTGTAATAATACGACACCCTCGCTAGAAACAAAACGAAAGCAAAAAGAAACAACCAAAACATTCATACACTGGTTGCTGTGCAAATCTTTGTACAGTCACAGAAACCATCGGAACGACAATCAACTAAGATATTATTTATACTGACACGTGTGGTCAAAGAACTAATGTCTTTAATTTTGGAGAGCTCGTAAAAATGGCGTATTTGTGTGCCTGGATAAAAGTACAATGCTCATAAATAACTGGCTTTGTCTCGATCATTTAATGAGGCCCGACACAAATGCACATGGAGAACATTTAGCTTTCGTACCCAATTCAGTAATTCGCAACCCATGTCAGACAGGCATCAAAGGATAAGAGATATAAGTTCAAGTCTCCTCAGAAGTTTATTTCCGACGTTACTTGCTTGACGGTCATAGAATGTGAAAATGACATGAGAATTATGATCACCATCAACAAAAATAAGATGAAAGAAAAATGTATCCAAAATTAATAATAGAGCATCAAAAAGAGTTTAAATTACGTTCAGTTAACTTCTGATTTAGTTAGTCGGAAATTGTCAATGAATGAAAAATGGGTTTCATGTGCATCGATTTTATCTTTTTAAACCAAGAATAGAAACCCTTGATCTCAACAAAATCGGTAAGAGAGACAGATTTTGAGCATTTTTATTTAGAAGAATAATGAACGTTGATTGTAATCTCATTAGCGCTCGAGCTCGAAATGAAAAAAATCCAATGAGGGTATCCTAAGAATAAAACCATTGAATCTTGTTCGACAATTTTTAGGGTAATATAAAAGAAAATTGGTGGATCTTTATTTTGTGGAATTGAATCAATGTTGAGTATTCTCACTACTACTGTGACGTTGCCTCCTCCTATATCTCATCCGAGGAGGAGCCTCATTCTGAAAGAGAGGCCGGAAAAGAGGAGTGTAAGGGAAGCTATTCGTGAGAGACATATAAACGAACAGGAGTTACTGTCAAACTGACCAGAAGTTACTTCATGCAACCAGACAATACGTACTCACAATCGGTCGACCACGATTTTGCCAATATAATATAGGCCACAAAGAAAACAAGATATGCAGCAATTAATAAGACAAATCTATTTAAATTGTGATGTCAGATTATTAGAATAAAAGATAATTTTTATAAGGCAAGACGAAAATTGAAGGAATTTAGCAATAAATGAGAGAATAAAAATCTTACCCGGTAGTCTCTTGATTTCTGTCCGAAGGGTCTCTTCCAAACGAGCAAGACTGACTGCAGATCCTATCATAATTCCGTCGGGAACGTTTTCAATAATATTTAATTCCGGTACATAACCAGGCGATATAATTATAGGATAACACATGTTTTTAAATTTTGTCTCAACGCCTGAAAGAGATAACGTAAAATAGATCCAATTTAACATCATCCTAAGTTGGATTTTTTTCATTTTTCAATCACTTTGATTTACAATTGAATATCCGAGTAAACATTGATTCAATGCCTTCTTATACTCCATAGATAAACTCCAAGTCAGTAAGTATTTTAAATGCTGGTGATGAGATTTATTTGCATCCCTACGATGGCAAATACGGGATGAGATCGGATCTATCATGAAGCCCCTCACACGGTCAGTGCCCTTGAGTTAAAACCCCTTGGACTAGACACAACGCGTTACGCTCAAAGGCGAGAACACGACTGAGAATCAGATACTACACTCCAATTGTAAACCGAAGGTCATCATAGGAGGAATCAAATGCAGAGAATGGAACCCCACACACAACAAAAATACTATGCAAAAGGGGGTGAGGTAATAACATCATGAATAAAAAAAATCTCTGGATATAGAATAGGTCTGCCACGCTAGCAAGTGCCAGTAACGAAAAAATGAATCAGCTAGCTGGTTTCAAAGTCTGACTTGAAATATCAGCAATCACTTTGCACGAACACCTTGGCATGTATCCATCCTCTGAGTGACACCACTTCGGGTGCGTTTTGCCCTCGTGTCAATTGTCTCATGTGACAGAATCGCAAAGAACTTCCGCGTCGAAATGAGACAAAGAAATGAGGAGAAAATTTGTGATATATGATGCCTGCAAAGGGACGGCACAGGAGCACCATTTATTTATCATTATTATCATTATCTATTTCACTTAGCACTTACCAACTTCGGTGTTGCCATTGACAATTCGTGCCTGGGGATATTGTTGTTTCAATTCCAGAAGCTCTGAGAGTGTCACAGGACGAAACCATTTGGATCTTTCTCCAACGAATATCAGGCTTTTAACATCAAATTCGTCACTCAACTGTATAAAAAAAGATGAACAGTAAGTATAAGTAACAAATGATGAGCATAGAAATAAAACAATTTTATAACAACTTCACAGTTTCACCCACAAGCAACAAACATCCATCAATAATAATAATAATAATAATAATAATAATAATAATAATAATGATAATAATAATAATGAGAAGAAGAAGAAGAAGAAGAAGAAGAAGAAGAAGAAGAAGAAGAAGAAGAAGAAGAAGAAGAAGAAAAAGAACAAGAAGAACAAGAAGAACAAGAAGAAAAAGAAGAAGAACCCCAGTAATACAAGAGCCAAGATAGGACACAGGAGAATAATAAATGCAAACTATGATAGAGACCAGTCAATCAACCACATAATAAGCGAATATAGCGAGCTAGCTTAGAAAGAAAATCAAAATGGACATGGCTGGGTGGGAAGGGTGTTACATTGGGAGCTGTACAAACGACTGGGATCTGACCATATAGACCAATGGTATATACTCAAACCAGAATCTGTCTTACAGAATAAAAAAAGGTCAAAATCCTCAAAGATTTAACCAAATCACTAAATCAAGGCTGGATCTAATTGTCGCAAACAAGGAAAAAAGTGTCAGTGGATTTTGCTGTTCAAGCAGAGCACAAAGTTGAAAGGAAAAACTGGATAAGTAACTGAATCTTGACAGAGAAGTGAAAAATTTATGGAACAGGATGGTGATAGTAGTGCCAATCGCTGTTGGAACGTTGGAGACAATCCCGGAAAGCCTTGTACAAAAGTACTTGTAAGCATATCCAAACATGAAAACATACAATATTTGTCGGGAAGTATCCGACTATTTTGAATATTTCAAGAACTTGTTGCCCAGCCGTGATAGAACTGAGAAACCAATGAAAAGGGACATGCACTATTTTTTATAATTATTACGCAACTTTGCTGGCACTAGACAAATGAACTGAATATGTTTATTAAGACTGAGCATCTCACCTGGAGTTGGGGAGGAAAAATTGGTTCTTGACTTGGGTCATAAGGTAAAAATTCGCTTTCATCGAACAATTTTGGAACTTCCTGAAAAAAGAGAACAATTACATTTTTTTAATAAGTGGCATACGAAACAAAGATATCCACATACATCGCCATTACGCCATATTAATAAATGAGTGCGTGACTAGGAAGTGAAGAGGAAGATAGTGTGAACAAAACAGACAAAATGATTTTGATCCTAATTGCCAATAACGAGAACTATATCTTACTTGTGTAAAGATTGTACCAAAAATTACAATGAATTAGGTTCGGAGCGTCTGCTGTTGAAGGATAGTGAACAAGTAAACCTATTATCTCGACGTCTCCACGAAACCAATCCAAGATTTAAAAGAGCGTAGGTTTCTGAAAATCTTAATCGAAGTGTGTTTCATAATAAAAACTTCTTAGTGTATATTCGGCCAGCGTTATTACCAGAGTTGGCACGTAGAGCCCGAAGACCCCGCAACGGCGGGGGACGCTTGAGCTCTGAGGGTGCAGTGTATCAGGGGAATCCTGAAAGATCTAAAATATGATCCAAAGAAATCTAAAATGGATAATCTAAACATCTAAAAAAAATTATCTGAAAGAATCGCAAGTGCTGCAGTCGGATCTAACTAGGTCATTGCATTAGAATGTTGCACGATTCTATTCTCTAATTTAATACATAAGTTAGATGTTCAATTTCAACCTTGCGTCGTCGTTTAAGATCCAGCATCATACGCCGGTTATATTTAGTGAAAAAGCCCTTTCTTTCTATTTGGGATGTACCTCGTATATAAAGAGAAATACACACCAGCAGTGACTCTGGCATTCATTTGTAAATAAAAATCCCATGTGATGAAGAGATTAATGTAGATATATTGAAAAAAACCCTCAAAAGTACTTGTAAGCATATCCAAACATGAAAACATACGATATTTGTCGGGAAGTATCCGACTATTTTGAATATTTCAAGAACTTGTTTCCCAGCCGTGATAGAACTGAGAAACCAATGAAAAGGGACATGCACTCCCCCATGGGGTTACTCAGTGGGTAGTGAGACAACATTGAATGAGTTTGTGTACTGTGTGACTATCGCTTTTCACATTGACTGGGCCTGTCCATTCTTCATGTCACGTGCAGGTCTGTCATCTCCAAACAGTCTAGATTTGACTTCCTTTGACTTCTAGCTATTCCCAGAGAGACTTCGGATCGTGGACGAGATTAAGAAGAACGCGATGAAACAGCTGGTGGCGACACCGAAAAAGAGTTCCGAGGGAAGCACTATGAAGATGATCAATGCACCATTACCCAAATTAGGTTACTTCTTTTAATAATACTAAATGGTAGGATATTTGGGGGGCAGACTTCCTACATCTATACATGTGCATAAACCTTTAAAATCATTACACTCGCTGAATGTACAAACTGTTTACATTGTCGATAATTGGAGCGCTTGTATCCACCTTCTGACAGCATATTCCGTTTGTTTTGGGGGACTCCTGAAATTATATAAACACTGGATTTGTAATGACAAATAACAAAAGAGAAATTAATGATCTAATATATTCAGCAAAATCGTTTAACAAGAATAAAAGTTATAAATAGTGTATTTAAGGAAGAGGTCAGTGATTCACGTTGTTTGATGTGGGCAATGCAGGTAGATAAGTTTCATAACTTGAGTACACGTCATGATTACGTAGGCTTGGGTACACATCCTGATTACGTAGGCTTGGGTACACGTTATGATTCCGTAGGCTTGTTTAGTTTCTAATAAAAGTACTGAATCACTGAAAGTTAGTTGAAGATAAAGAATACCGTATTTGACAACATATGAGACGCCCCCAAAGTCCCACTATTCAAAACGTAACCCTCATTGTCCATATCCAACACGTCCAGAGAAAGGGTTGAAAATTAGATGATAAATGATAAGAATTCAGGGAAATGCATTTGGAAAGAAAATTATTGGAAATAAATGGCCAATGTCATCAAATATGGTATATTCTGTGCTCTCAAAATAGAGATGTTACGTACTTTGTTGTCTATTGAGTTCAGTTGATTTTGTAGACAGCATTTACCACTAATTCCGCAGCCCTGAAAAATAATATCGTACATGAACGTGTGTTTGTCTAAGATAAAAGATTCTTATGATACCTAAGCATCATAGAGAAATCAAAAAAAAAAAACGAAGCTTTTAATTTGCCACTGTTTATACTTTGTTAAAGCTATTTACAACATAAGCAATATATATATATATATATACATATGTGTGTGTGTGTGTGTGTGTGTGTGTGTGTGTGTGTCCGTCTCTGTGTCCGTCTCTGTGTCTCTGTGTGTGTGTGAATAAATAAATATTTAACATATATTCTCAAATCAGATTAGTTTGGTATTTATCAGTTGGGTAAGTATGGTGATATTTTAATTAGTATTGAGCATCTCTTTTTTTTAAATATATATATTATAAAGAAATCCGATAGAATAATCATAAATGCGTTATTTTTATTTGAAGCAAAATTTTTCCGCTGTGAATATGTCAATTAGTCTAGGTATCTGAGCTAAGCAGTCGACTACTTCTTTGAAATTTCATTAAAAGAATGAAGGTCAGATTCTGTCAAAGTAGTTTTTGCTTACAAGTTAGACGTGTGTGTGTTTGTCTGTCACTCTACAAAAAGTACCTCAGCATAGGTGCATCCCATAAATTCAGAACCATAAACCATTTATAAAAAATACTTGCTGTGTTGTTTTGGAGTGGATCGTTGCTTTTCTGTTGGCAACATTTTCCCTTGACTCCGCAACCCTGTAAGGATATCATAAGAGTCCTTATTCAAATTAAGGAAAGATATTCATTCTCATTTTATTTTTATTTGATGATGAATTATAAATCATAATTTTTCATTTTATGACTACTTTTTTTACCTTCATCTTAATTTATTAGTTACTTCTTATTGCAATATTTTCTCGAACTATCTACCCTTCGGCAGCTGATTGGACAGAGTTGATCAGAAGAAAATAAGCCTTAAGTGAGATTTGAACCCTCATCTGTGTTTGTTTATATTTTGGTAGTCCCAGCTTTTTTACATTCTTATTTTATTTTGAAAAAATGTTTGCTCATTGTGGGTGAATGATCAGTCTTACCAAAATTTGCAATGGATAAATTGAGATGAATATAAAAAGTAGTCATAAAGTTGAATATAATGATAGGGAAATACATCTTTTCCAATTATGATCTATTAATTCACTTGAATAAGTTGTACTTATATATCTTTTAGGATGGGGTGAGAAGTCGGCATCGAGAAGAAATGAAGAAATCAAGTATTGTTTGGGAAGTCTTTTACATTATACCTCCCATTAGTTTATTTAGAATTAGTAGTGAGGTAGCCAACTGTTTACACAACTTCAAAAAGATGTCTTACTATTGATAGTAATATGTGATGCTACCCATTATTTTAACAATGAAAAAATTATAATCTAGTTTCAAAAGTCTTCATCGAAGAACTACTCCGAATTAGACAGTGACAATTAAGTGTAAAGGTACTGCTCACAAAGGGTAGTGACAGAAGTCCACACTACATTCGGTTCAGGCCGACTGTCTTGCATCCTGGAACTTTGGTATCTTATAAACATCAAATAATCGAAATATTGTTACCTTAGCAAACGTTGAGAATCCTTCCAGGATAGGTCGATAGCCAGTGCAGCGACATAAGTTACCTAAAACATTTATCATGAGGAAAAAAATTTTTTAAATGATCCTGAGTAATATCAAAACACCAAAAACGTGTATATAATTTATATTTACTGACACAAAATAATTGATTTATGAAGAATAAGCATGAAAATCAGACCGTAGATTTGTGAGCTCTCTCACTTGCACTTTCAGACATATAAAAAGATATCAAGGAAACAAGAGATGGTGGGAGTGTTTCAGTATGTCATCTTGTCAGTGAGTCGGTGACTGCCATAGATACTAGAGACGCATGTTTATCTAAAAATGAACTTTTGAACAGACCTTGTTTCGCATATTTTAACGGTATTCGAACAAAGTGTATTTTTCAGGAAACGAGACGCTGTTCTTTGATACCAGCACTTTTCACGAATTAAGATATTTACTTATATGGTGTATAACCATATACCAATGACAGATAAGTCATTGTTTGAGATTATTTATCAAACGATATTTCTGTTTTTTAATAATTTTACAAAATCATTCTTTATTTTTGCTCCCATGAAAGGTTATTCAATATCTCCGAAAATCATCTTTAAAAATCGAAAATACATTATTCAGTTTGAATAAAACAAGCACATAATTCAAGATAGCAATATAGAATCAAATACACACAAGCGTGCGCGCACACACATATCGATTTGTTAACACTTTCAAGACTAACCGATTAAAGTGCCTGATGCCTGAATTTTTGAGAAAGTATATAAAAGGCCCAAAACGTGTTTATTTTTATTTCATGGTTGCAGAAAACTGTTCCTTTATGAAATCGAAAATCTTCAATATTTTGAAGAACCAAATCATGATAGGGTATATTTGTCACATTGGATAATTATACCACGACAGATGAAAGAACACAAAATTAGCCTATTCATATTTTCAGTTCTATCACGTGATGCAAACTATTTTCGGCGTGGATTTCATACTTTAGTGACATCATTGTCACGCTTGTAAAACCGAGAAAACCTCATTTACTTCATTTTTTGTGACATATACGTCACAGTAGATTTGTAAATGATATTTACTGGACATATGTATATCCCTGCAGTCATAGAAACCTTCGCATCTAGGGATACATAAATCCCAGGAGTTATGAAAGGCTTAAATGACTAAATATTATTTTTTAAACATTTATAAAGTTTCCATTGTAGGAAAAGACTTTATTAGATCGTTTCTTACCTTGAAACGCGTTCTCTATATCCTCCATGGTGGGATTAGGCTTGTTCCTGATTAATGAATACATTGACATAACAATCCCGGGGGTACAAAAGCCACATTGTGAACCGTGGGACTTGGCAATCCTTTCCTAAAAGTTAAAGAAATTTAGTACTCCTATATAATTTTAAAAAATTCATTTTATATTTCATTTTTTAAAGATATGATTGCATAAATGTCTTCCTTTGTATACTCAAATTTTGATTTTTTTATTCGAATAAAAATTATCAAAATCATTGGAAGAGAAAAGATAAAGTGGTTGTGTGTGCGTGTGAGAGAGAGAGAGAAAGAAAGAAAGAAAGAAAGAAAGGGAATTAAAACTGCTGATAAGATCACTCATATAACCCACATCTGAGATTTCTTAGTTTTAGCATTATTTTTATTTGAATGTCTTCAGATCTCTGACATAAAGAGTCTGGAATAGATTTTACTATCTTTCTACTCTTAAATAAAAAAAATCCTGACGTGTTTTATAAGTCAACAATATAATGATCCAGATAATACAGGAAAACTTGAAATTACAGACCCTAACTACACCGTTTGTGGTAAAATATGAGAAGCAACAGGAAGTAAGGATGAGCAACTATTGTATATTCATTGTCATTGATATGTGAGACTTGTTAGTTTGGCTCAGTCGGTACGAATGTCGCCTACCAATCATATGATAGAGATTCGAAATCACGGTAGGGAAATGTTAATTCTATATATCGGTTTGGTTTAACGTGGTGCGACGGACAAATAGTGAAGAGTTCACTTCCATAGATTAGGTGAGAATTGTTCTTGTCCCTATTATGCTGGGAAAACAAAGTCAACTCCAGCCTCTGACTCGGACTGAAGATTGACAAAATCTTTTATGAAGACGTTTGTGGTGATAAGTTGAAGGATTTATAATTCTCTTTGTTTTTTCTTCATTCGCTGTTCTGTTCTTTCAAATCTCCGATCAGCTGTAAATTAAATATATCCTGTAAAATTTGTAAATTGAATCGCGTAAATGATTGTGTATAATGCGTTGGATGCAGCCAAGTGGTTTCATTTTAAGTGTCTTTCAGCATCATCATCATCATCATCACCACCACCACCAACATCATCAGTCTTCTAACGTCCGTCGTTAGACAAAGACCTTCCCCAGGATTCGCCACAATTCCCTATCATGGGCATCGCGGAGCCAGTATTTCCTGAATCTGTCAAGTTCATCTCTCCATATTGTGTTTTGTCGGCCTCGGTTTCTTACATGATCTCTAGGGATCCATGTTGTGAGACGTGATGTCCATCGGTTGTCTTCCTGAGTAGTATTTGTTACTGGTAATAAGTGATATCTTTGCTCAGCCTTTCGTTGCTTCTTGTATTTTACCACAACCCCTGACAACAATTCATTCATTCATAAATGACGCTCAGAAAACAGCGTTCTCTTACCTGTACCGGATGGAGTCCATTTTTGATACTACCGATGCCTTCTACAGTGGTAATCGCCAAACCATGAGCTGCACAAACAGGCATCAGGCAAGCATTTGCTGAATAATTCCTGTATAATTGATAAAGAAAACACCACGAAAAAAAGAAAGGAAACAGACAAACACGCTGGGGGTCACTAAACGCAGTGAACTCAAGAGATATTTGAAAGTGCTATTATCACTGAAACCAAAACAATTCTTACATAATAAAACTTTTAGAATGCGTATCAAAATAGTCAAACGGAAGTTTCCACAGATCTCTTCAGCCTACTCACGTGAAGCTAGCTACACAAATACCAAATTTAGAGTTGATTATCAGCCGTACTGCGATTTACTCACATACTATAACAGTAAAAAAAAAAAGATCTATGATTATTTACATATATAATGTAAACAACCTCAGTATTTTTCAGTTCCTGGGGTTTGGTCAACATTATTGACAAATTTCAGTAAAATCGATCAGGATTTGAGAAATTTCCCCAATTTTTTCGGAATGTAAACCGGATTGGCCATAATTCATTATGCCCTAGGTAGAATCTCTCATCCAGGCTGAATATGAAAATTAACATTATAAGTTATGAAAAAACTTATATTTTTCTTTGGGTTAAAAATCTTATATCTTTGTATGGTGAGAAATAAATTAACATAATCATTATACATCTCTATCTGCAGTGAATGAAACCAGTATTGAAGAACTGGCATTTGTATTAAACTAAATTCTACCCAGTTGTACATGTTGCTGAATGGGGAGGGTATAGTATGTAAAGAAAGGTTGTAACGTTCATCTTGGCAAGTTGTGAAATCCTAGTTTGACTTGAACTCCAACACCTATCATTTGAAATGGTGTAAACTATGCAGACCAAACACATAGGCTAATTACTAAGTTGGATACTCGTACTAAGGACGGGTCATTCTGCTAGTGTATATGATGAACGTTGTGGTTCTTTTCTATTTGTTTCTCTGTCAATAAAGTGGATTGCTCTTCTTAATTCGGGTTACATGTCCTTGCTTTATGATTATTATTGATATATTATCCAATATATGTTCTCTGTATCATTCTAATTTTTGTATGTTCCCTGCAAGTAAATTTGTATCTACTTGCTCCTCCACGAGAGTAAGATATGACACAAGCTCGGTTAATGTTGACTCCCGTAAAAAGGAAGTTCAAAAGATGGCTCAAATCCCCACAACTACTCTTCCAAAGGCAAACCCTCCCCATCTCTCTTCGTGCAATGGGAAGGTGCTGGCCCAAAGCTTACTGATCCCCTAAAGACTGGGCAAGGTAATTTTTTGTGGCCACCGGCTGAATCCTAGGCCTCTGCGCTTTGCAATACCGAGCTTCAGTAAACCATCATAGGCTACGGTATTGCACCGGGCAAGGCTACTGCAGAATGTACTGCAAGCAGATTCGTATATTGTTTCCCCACGAGAGCAAGATGTGACACAAGGTCGATTCAGTGTGGGGCCCTCTACACAGAAAATTAAAAAACATTCTCCGAAACCCATATATATATATATATATATATATATATATATATATATATATATATATATATATACAACTACACGATCGCAACAAGTTTAAAAAGTCAAACAAAAATATAGAAAAATACTACTTTTAGAAATACTGAACTTCATAACCTCAGAACGTTTTTTCACATATACACACACACACACACACACATACACACAAATACATATATATATCAGCTCATAACATGACAAAACTGTTAGCTGAATTTTTATCTGATATCTTTACCGTATTATGTTCGATCCAAGTGATCTACGTTGGGTTAAGTGCTTTAATAAGGAAGGAGATTTGTTTAAAAGTATTCATTATGCAAGATAAAAGCCAATATTGAAAATAAAAGGATACAAGATTTTCCGTCTTTGTCGGTCGTAACGGGAAACCATGACTGTGCAAGCTCCACATCCTCCTTCAGCACATCCTAATTTCGTTCCTTTGAGGAGTACTGGACATCAGTATTAAGGAAAAGGCCATGAAAACAGTCATAGAAGCAAAATGTTTGGTCATTCTTATACCGTAAAATACTAGAGTGGCATGGATATCTTATGTCAAATTTTAAAAAATTCATTTAAATTAAATGACACGATTTGTCAGTTATTTCACAAGTTTATAAAAGATTCGCTGAAGATTGATGGCCATTACTTCCCAAACCGAAGACTTTTAAGCCTAAAATCAGCGCAAATCGAAAAAAAGATAAGTTCTCAGTGAAATTCGACTTCACATCTTTTTTGCCTCAAAGAAGTCTACTTAACTGTATTCGCTACTCTGTCGCTTGAGTTTATTTCTGATCTACGCATTTTATTCTCTGTCGTTGACAATGAAAAAGAAACTAGCAAATTAAGATGAAAGAGAAATGTTAGTGAAGCTGGCAAAATTTAACCCTTGAATCTATCCTTCAATTTTTCCTATTTTCAATAGCCTGACGCCATATTTGTTATAGCTTTTTTTCGCTACAGCACTGATAATTACAAGATTATGTGGGGTCTTTTTTGTAATAGATTAGGCATTGACAATCATAATTGATTTTTCACTAACATTTTTCTTTCACCTTAATTTTCCAGTTTCTTTTTCATTGTCAACGACAGTGAATAAACTGCGCAGAACAGAAATAAAATCTTAGCTAGAGCTTATCCTTTATTTCATAATGACGCCCAGCACCGGATATAGACAATTCGGGACCCAGAGATCCTCAGGTTCAGTGGGTCCCTCATACATGGCTAATCACAAAATGTATACATCAAGGTCCGTTTTTTCTTATAATTGGGAGTGACTAGTTATACATACATAAAGAGCTTAAATGTGTTATGTACCAGAAGTAAATATGTATATACATGTAAATACCTGCCATTAATACTCTGATTAGATTTTTAGATTCTCTTTAGTTTCCATTGATAACAAATGGCTGACTCAACAATTTTTTAATCAATATATTTTTGTATAGATGGATTGCCCCCTTCTAAATCCGGTGTTATCCTCGCAATCTACTCACTGGTGCATGGTGATTAGTTGCGATGAAAAAGCAACGGAGAAATTATGGTGAAAGAAAAATACTTGTCAAGAATTGTTTGTGAGGATTTTATAAGTACATCGGAATAGTTTGCTAGCATGGGTGCCCAATTACTGTGGTCATGTGCAAGAGTTAGCTACAACTAAAAGAAAGGAAACAAAAGCATTCCGTTTCCTTCAAACAATTAAATAGACAGTGGCATTGAAATGAACGCAAATTCGACTAGGATACATTTGTCTCTTAAATATGACAATAATGTTGTCTCTGGATCAGCATTTTTCTCGCATACCTGAAAGAAATGACGAAGACAGTTAAGTCATAAATATGCTTTGATTGATAAAAGATTTCCTAACTTTGGATCAGTCGTATACCTATACCTCGAAATGTTGCACAAATTTGGACGAAATTGACCAAAGGCAGACTGAGTTACCTCTCCTTAAAGTCACACAGGTTTCATATTCAAGCAGGGAGAAGGGGAGAAAGGCAAAACAAGGGGAAAAAAGAAAGAAAGAAAGAAAGAAAGAAAGAAAGAAAGAAAGAAAGAAAGAAGGGAAATTTGATTGAAAAAAGCGATTGATTAATAATCTTTTACAGATAAATTGATTTGGATATTATTAACCGATACCGCTTGCGCAGTTTTCTCTTGTGGCTCTTGTTACTCAATATGCCTTTAATTCGGATTCAGTTATTCCCGTGTGGCACGAAATACGAGTTCATAATTTTGTGATCCATTTCTCGAACGATCCATGCGGACCCAACCATAATTTCTGAGCAACTTTGGGTTTATACAAGATCTGGATAGTTCGCTCGGATAGTATAATGTGCCTCTTTATTGGGACAAATTTCTCTTTTCACTCAGCAGTTAACTGAATCCACTCTAAGGTGGGAAAAAACTCTTCAATGAAACTTGCAAGGACGCAACAGAAACCGGGTCTTCGTCACCAACCGTTCATATCAGGTCATGTTTGATATATACCAAGAATGTTAGCTAATGAATAGATATTTCAACTTGAGTGTGAAAATTGTGTATATCGAATTCAATTATTTCATCCGTTTCTTGTCATTCGCGACCAGGCCAGTCAGAGATTTCAGGGTAGAATTGGGAGGATCTTTGGCTTGTATTATTGAACGTAGTCAAAAAAACGGTCTATTACAAAACATTTGAAGTGAACTCTACCACACTGCAAAACTTTCAGCATTGGTTGAATAGGTTTAGGTCTGGGAATAAAGATACCAACTATGAACCCCGTAGAAGACCCAAACCTGTTCTTAATGTTGAAGGATTATGAACTATAGAGGTCAAAGATCAACTTCAACAGTAATTATATAATACGATCTCGAAGCAATAACGAAGATTAAAAAGTTAGAAAAATGGGCCCCACGTGAACCTAATGAATTGCTCCAGGGCAGCGTTAGACACCATGCCTCTCTATGTCGAAGCTTAGAGAATTGGGACATGAAGTATTGTCGTATCATCCATATCCATCTGGCATTTGTCCTACTGATCGCAATAATTTCAAGCATTTTGAACTTCATATCGGTAATTAAAGGTTCAGTTATAAGGAAGCTATAATCTATTTTGGAGGAGAGATGACCATTAGATGATCGTTGGAAAAGAGTTACTACTTATATTTTGATTGGTTATTTACCGTTTTTTGATGTTCATACCTTCATTTTACAATCGAAAAAAGACATTTCATAAGTAGTAATCAAATACATGTTTATTAATAATTCTGGTTTTCATTTGTGAAGGATGAGAATGGTTATAGCTGCCACTTTTTTGAAAGAGATGAGGAAAGTGAATCGCTTATGTCCTTATTCACTTTTTTTACAATAGTGGCTCACTAGTGATAAGACTATGGTTAAAATGACCTGCGTTGGGTCAGAGACCAAAGAGAGCTGAACCAAGGGCATTAGAACGAAAGTTATGCAATCAGCCTCAAAAAGAGTTCGAACTTTGTTCACCAACTTGTTGATCTACCTATTGATAACCATTCATTGCCTACCTGATAACAGTCACGTGACTTCGCATTTCTTTGATGATTTTTAATGAATGACAGTCAGATACTTTTTCGTGTTAGTATTTGTGTGTGAAAATTTGAAGATAAACAGTATGCAAGTATCACTAACCATTGTTAGCCCTGGGCCCAAATCAACTCATTCCAATACATAACTTATAACGTTTTGTCTATCAATTTGATATCTGTGTTAGCGTCTATTTGTTATCTTGCATCTATATAAATATGTATCTATGTGTATGTTTATACATAAACAAATTCATATAAATGCATAAATATGTGCATACAAATAGTTATATATTTATACATATATATATATATATATATATATATATATATATATATATATATAATCCTATTTAGATAATTTTGAGTATGTTCTGTTGACAACATCATGTAATGAAACAAAAAATGTCAATTTTGCATAAAAATAGTCCTTTTCAGCCAAACAGAAGAACTCAAAGGAATAAAAATCTTGATTTTTCAGTTTTGTTGTAATACTTGTGCAACCCTGAAAAATGTTTTTATGCAAAAATTTAAAAAAAAAAACTTTTCATACTAGCACCGAATGAGAGAAGTACTAATGCTGTGAACTCAGAAACTCTGTCAAACTAAGGGACAAAATCATTTGTTTTGTTTGGTGAATCAAAATATCTTGTAGTAACTGCTTTTCTGTGCGTAGATAATCATTGTTGTTTTCTGTAAGAAGGATGATACTAAAGAACATATTTTTCCTGTGTTTTTATATTTGTAGTTATTTTTTCTCAGGACAACACCGAGTATCCTTGTTAGAATATTCTAACATGCTTCGGTGAATACACCGATATGTACACGAGTATTGAGACAAACCACACCAAACTATTCTGCAACGGACAAGTGAAAAAAGAAAAGAAAAGGTGTGTTTGAAAAAAAAAAACAAATCCAATCAAAAATATGCGTTCAAATGAAAATAATAATTTCGTAAGAAATAACTCTGTATAGCCAAAACGTATGAAACTGTTATCATCAGAAACTCACATTCAATAAAAAAAAATTGAAAACGATTGCAACTCTGAAAGCGTTGAAATCCAATAAAAATGTATATTTAACAAATTCAAACGATTCTCAAAGAAGTGAAATCCATTAAAACCAAAATACGAAAATTTTACTTACTTTTCTTCCATTTACGTAGAACACGAGCTCGTCGATAGAAGTCATCTTTTACTCTGGAAAAAAATCCAGTATTTTCGTCCTTTTCTGTGTAGTTAAGATGGCCTAGTTCATTATCATTTATTTGCATATGCATTTGTGTCAGGACTGGGTGCTTGTTTATATTTACATCTTCTCAATGTCCCCGCCACCATTCCCACCATTTCAGAAATAATCTTGTTTAAAATGTGACCTAAAAGAAACACTTATCGGATAGCGCATATTATTAAAAAAAAAAAGTTCTGACGTCGCACCCAAAGCGGTGCACCCCGTCCTAGGCGTTCAAAAATGTTTTAGAATACCAGCTGAGAGATATGTTTGTACTCGTATATATATCTAATATTTTGGTCATCATCATCATCATTATCGTCATCATTTTTTCATCGTCCGTCGTTTGACATAGACCCTCTCCAGGATTCACCACACCTCTCTTTCATGGGCACCGCGGAGCCAATACTTTTTTAACTTGTTTAGTTCATTTCTCTGTCTTGTAACTTTCGAATGTGATATCCGGGGATCCATATTGAAAGTCGTGATGTCCATTGATTGTCTGCCATTCTTGTAACATGACCAGCCCATAACCTTTTGAGTTTTCTGATGGATTTTATCTCACGGACTAATGCTTTTTCCCTAATATATTATGCTGCTTTGTGAACTCACCATGTTAGGTTGAGCATAATTCTTTCCTGTGCACGTTGCATGGCTCTCAATTCGAGGGACAGTCTCTTGTTTAGCTTCTTATAGATGACTATAAGGAGGATGCACTGGTTGTTTACTCTTCTTTTTAAGACTAATGGGATTTTCTTGTTCTTAAAGGTTGAGCTTGATCTGACGAAGGCTTGCAATCCGAAAGTTATTCTTCGCTTGATTTCTTCTTTTGAGGACTTCATGGACATTCGTTGTCCTTGGTAGATTTAGTGGTCTACTTTCTCCAGCTTTGCGTTTCCGATTTTGATTGTTGTGTTTATTTCCGATGAATTTGTTGCGCATAATTTTTGTTATGATGTAGTCTATTTGAAGCCTGACTTTCTGGCTATCTTCGCTCTGTTCCTCTACCATAAGTTGGAGGTCGTGAAGATTCTCTGCAAAAAGGACAATGTCATCTGCAACTCTGAGGCTGCTTAGTTATTCGCCGTCTATTCTGATTCTTTTTCCCGGTCTACGTTTCTGCAGATCATCTTAAGGCAGGCGGTGAAGAGTTTGGGTGAGCTGGTATGACAGTATATATGTTGCAGTACTCTGACGTATACGGAGTCTACATCTTATCAGGTGATAGCCTCGAATGCCTTAGAGTCAATAAAGCCAGTGGCATTTTGCATTCTGTTGCTTTATCTTGGAGTTAATTCATCGAATGGAGATGGCCCATGGTCGAGTAGCTTCGTCTAAAACCAGCTTGACCCCGTGGTTGGTTTTCATCTAGCGTTTTAATGATTCGGTTGGTGGAAAGTTTGCAGATGCAACAGTAGACTTATTGGTGTATAGTTGTTGAGGTCTTTCGGGTTTCTTTTTTATATATAACAGCAGTATGATTGCTGTGTTGAATAGAATGGATAGTTTCCTGTTATGACTTTACCAGCTCTTTTGAGTAGGTAGATGGTGATTTTATCTGGTCAAAGGGCCTTTGTTTGTTTGATGTCTTGCTTCACATCCCACGGAGGGACTTCAGGGGGAATATTCAAACTGGTTGTACCAGTCTTGTATATTCTGTTTATTGTTTTGTGTTCCTTCTTCTGTCTTTTCTTCGTTTCTTCTGGATAGTTTCATTTACTTAGAATGCTTCAACTCCCTCTCTTGTTGTACGTTTTTCCGTGAGATTATTGGTTTCATTAGAGATTTTACTGATGGTTTTGCGTGCTCTTTGGTTTAAATATAGGGGTGACTTCAATTAGAACCGCCGTTACTTTGTTGTTGGATTTGTTAATGTTGGTGTCGTTCTCTTCTGATTCATTAAGACGTTCATACTTGTTTTTCAGTTCAAGCTTGAAGGATCAACTGAAATCTTTTCGTACGTTTAGAGGTTGTAGTTTGGTGTAGAACATCTTCCTGCGTTCTTTCTTTGTGTTAATTAGAATTTCACATTTTACCATTCTGTGGTCGCTTCCTACGTTGACTTGATTTGGGACACGTATGTCTTCGACAATGTCACTTTTGCCCGTCTCGTTGTCGTCTATTTCGTTCTTTGTTTCATGGTTGGGGCTCTTCCAAGTCCATTTTTCATTGGGTTTCTCCTTGAAGAAAGTGTTCGTGATTTCAAAGCCGTCCGCGGTTGCGAAGTTTACAAGATCCTCCCCTTCCTCTTTTCTGCACCGAAATCTCAGACGTAATGTTCGTTTCCTTGTCCTACCGTTGCGTTGAATTCTCTCATAATGACACTAAAGTATTTTATGAGATCTTGGAGTAAGGAGTTCAAGTCATTGTAGAAGTTGTCTGCATCCTCTTTGGTTGACTACAAAGTGGGTGCGTAGACTTGTATGGTATTCAGTTTTGCAGAGTCGTAGGGGATACAAATCGGATATGGAATATGGTATAACAATGATTTCCACTCCTGTCAACTCGTATGCATTGAAGTATTGAAACAAGAGGTGAGCTGGGCAAGTATACATCAGCATATTTGAGATCGCTCCTTCTCTAATGGCTGAATGATTTACTAACTGGTCCTACGAATTTGTTTTACGAATAGTTAAATGAGTAGTTTGGGATCGGTAATACCTCTCCCTTATTTCTGAGTTTTCAACTTAGCAAGGGCCCACAGGGGTAGCATTTGAAATGGGGGTAGACAGTAAACATAGGCGTGGAATACATTGTCTAATACGTCTTAATTTATCAATAGATATTTAGATATTAAACTCAAGTTGAGTCTGAATATCGAAAATACCCTAGTGCTGAAATCAAATTTATTGGTTTGTCCTTCTGTATGGCTATTGAGATTGATCCTCCACTTTTCTGATATCCAAGTCACTTACTTCATAACATTTCGCACTTTCATTAATTCGCGTTAGATTGTGAACTGTATTAATTGTACATTCAATCTGTTCAACTATACACCGTAAGCTGAATTTTCCAAATTTTCATTCATAGGTATTCTCTATTTTCTGAATGCATGACACTTCTTTTTGATTTATTGTACTCCAAATTTGATTTTCACTATTAGAATGATGGATACGCTGTCATGTATTGATTACCATCATCTTCTTCTCTTAATGGGCCCATAGCCATAAACATGCTTTCTTTTGGCATTTTGCTCTGAGAAGTACATGTTAGTATCGTCAAAATACGTTTTTGCTTACCTATGGTGTTTGAAAGATGAAATTGATGGTCTGAGTATATAATTATATAATTATATTGATTAAGAATCAGGATTGGTTTCAGTACTAAAAATTTTTTACATGTGTCAACATATTTTTTGATAGAACATGAAATTATCAAATTTTTCGTGTGTTGAGGAATAAAGAGTTCGAAGCATTACGCTCATTCTGCATTGCTGTTATGTCAAGTTCTGCTCTACCAAGTTACTTACCGAAAGTCTTTTCACTGAAATGTATGTCAGACTTTCAGGATCCACTAAATGTCTATCAAGAATCAGTGCATGGATGGTGTAAAAAAGCAAAAGTTATGAGAACTACCAAAGTAACTGTATCCTCTGCCTTTTAAGATTGTCAACAGTTATTCCTGCAACTTGATCTACAGTGTTGATAGAATTTTAGCAGACGGTCCGAGCAAATGTTAGAAATTGCCGGTAATTACGTACACCTATATTTTTATTAAACAATTTCATGTGTCTTGTATAATCTGGTAAATTGATGAATGATACTCTTAGTCTATATCTGGTTCTCTCGTTAACATGCTGTAATTTAGGCCCTACATACCCATTGGATCCTTCGTAAGTCCGTTGTCAATGGATATTCGACAATCACTCCATATAGTCTGGGCCCCTGAACTTTATGGCCAATCATGGCTGAACTAAGTCGTAAAGGGATTTGGGTTCTTGCAGGTGATTGATTGTATTGATGCTGTTTAGTCAATGAATATATAGGGACCCAGTTCCTCTTATCTTGATAATTGAATATTTGTGGTTCTTTATAATCATCAAAATTATCAAAACATAATAAGATTGATCATAATTTGACCCAAACACAACGTCCACCACTATGTCTTGGGCTCAACTGATCAGCCCTGCTCCAGCCCAGATATTACTTGTTAACAAAACATGGCTGTCAATCGTGATATGCACATGTGATTTCAATCCCAGAAAATTGTCCGATCCAGCTACTTCTTTATCATTATTTTCAGATTCAATAGCACTCATACAAAAATCTTGCATCTATTTATTTCATAGTCTATATTCTAAATCTACTGAAGAAGATCATAGTCTCTGGTCTGAAGGGGTAAACGATCTTTTGGTGAAAATGTTTCATCACAAAACTTCTGACACAAATGTGTATAACTTCCTCAGACCTGCTTACTTAGGATGAATACCAAGTTAAATAGCCCCTTTTATACTAAGGGTTGACAGGAACGACGTTGTCTTGACCAGAAGTCATGAAACGTAAAGGAATATTCACTAAATGGAGAATAACAGCTATTTTCATTCATTACAGTTGTTTTCTAATCGTTATGATCAATATGAATGAATTGAATTCATTACAAATAGTTCCTGCCCGAATGGTGGAGCTATTTCAGGTTAATTTGTAGTAGTAAAAAATCATTACACTTTCTCTAAATTATTCTTCCCGTATATAATTTCTTTAGTATATTTGAATTTTTAGTATCATTTATATCAGAATCACTGAGACTAGTAATAGTTCACTGATGATCCAAGTTAGAATCACAAGTATCATCACATATTTGAACACTGGTATTACTTATATATGTACATGGATTTTCGTGGTTCGAAATATCATCCACATAATTTTGTTATATCTATTCTTGAAATTACTTTTTATCTTCACTTATTTGCATGGAAAGTTTCAGTCTGTCCACATAAATTGTTAATGTAATCTATCATTCTTCTCTGTGAGGAATGTTTCACTGGACGCTTCAGAACTTTGTAGGGCTCTGTATAACGTGATTTCAAAGGTTTCCAAATGTGATCCCACCTAAGCCATATCTTATCACACATTGACTTGGGACATATAGTTTATGTAATGTTTTAGAATTTCCTCTAGAAAAGTCATTAAGACCAGATTGTAACAAGCATTTTTTTTTCCTGAAATTTTCAGTAAATCAGTTATTTGATGGATCATCTTCCATTGTATTAGATTGACTGATAAACAACTGATAAAGCAATATAGATGAATTCATTACAGCACAAAAAAGTGAGAAACCTGATCCATTTTGTGTACTGCAAATGCATTGCAATACTATCGGTAATGCTGAGAGCCAAGATTTTTGCGAGCTATAATTGCTGTTCTGATTTTTCTGTGCGCTCTCTCAATCGAAACATAACATTGTGTGTAGTAAGTAATTGTTCTCCGTCGATGAAAACTTCTTATTTTGATAGTTCTAAAAACAACTCACTTTCCAATTAAGTACTGTATTTTTACTCGGGAAGTTTCCTTTGTGTTTTGTATGCTGATTATTTTCAGAGTATTGATATACATGTGAGGGAATTAGCGGTTGAACTTTGATTTCAATGAACGCATTAGCTAGTTTGCGAAATTGAGTGGACATTAGTACGGTTGCTATATTTGACAAAGCCTGCAAAATTTATCCTGGACTATCTCTTCGCTGACGCCTATACCATTTGCTATTGACAACATTTATAGCAAATAGATTGATGGATGTCCTGCAGTCGTTGTTATATTCAGTTTGTCCAGCATATCTAGTCTTGTCTTTTCATAAGATGACAGAATCGATTAATTCTAATCATCATATTCTTGAGAGTCAAGCACTGATGGGGGAATCTTTGGAGCCATCCCAGCAGTAAAACTCAGTTACAGGAGCGCAAATATCTCTAAGAAGGAACTGTGCGTTGATTACCAAGTATCATCCATGAATGACTGTCTCCATGAATTCTGGTGCCTTGTTTGAAACATATTGTATTTGTTATCCTCAGAATTATAATCGGTTGCTATTTTCAATAAACAGCGTCAGTAAATGTCCATGCTGAAATGTTTTTATTCATATTCGAATCCAACGGTCAACTGTTAGCTACACAGGCAAAACACAATATTCTTTTAAAGTAAGCTCGACTCTCAAAAACAAGAAAATCCTACTAGTCCCGAAAAGAAGGGTATATAATCAATGTATCCTACCGATAGTCTCATACGGAGATGACACATGGAACCTTACCAAAAGATTGAGCCTCAAACTGAGAACCATGGAACGTGCACATGAAAGAATCATGCTCAAACCCACATGGAGAGATCAGAATTCAGCAGAGTATATCAGAGAAAAGACAGGAGTCCGAGACATCATAGAATCCATTAAAAACTGAAATGGCTATGGTCTGGACATGTTGCAAGAATGTCAGACAACTGCTGGACATCACATCTCACAAAGTGGATCCTCAGAGATCAGGTACAGAAAGTAAGATGGCATGACGAGCTAGATAAATTCAGGAAGTACTGGCTCTGCAATGCTTATGATAGAGAGGTCTGGCAAATCTTGGGAAAGGCGTCAGTCCAACGACTGACTAAAATAGATTGATGATGATGATGAGATGAAGAAATCTTTTTAGAGATAAAAGCCCATAAAATCTCAAGTAATCATAAACTAACCATAAAATATGTGTAATATAAGTAAGACGTCTTCTATCATATTCTTTGTGGTTTTTATTGGTTCAGTGGAAATTTTCCTTTATTATATTGTAATTTCAGTCTTTTGTCAATTCTAATGCAGAAAAGCTACGGCTCAAATTTAGGTGAAAAATATCGGATCACATTACTTTCCTGTTTTTGATGTTTGCAATTTGTTTATGTTTTTCATGTATCTATTTGTGAAAATTAATTTTTCCATGTGGACCCCACCCTACTCAAAATACTGGATCCACACCTGTTAAGACCTGGCTCGTTTGGGAATTCGATAGGAAAATAGGTCGCATGGGACTGCTGCAAACAGCAAGCCAAGTGAATAGTCGACCACCAGGCGTGACAATGCATTTCAATACGTATCTTAACAGAAAAAAATTTGCTTTATTTTTGTAAACAGAAAAATAGATACATTTAGAGAGGTAGAAAAATTGGGAGCAGTAAGTAGTTGTAGGTCTGCTATTTGTCAAAATCCTTCTATTGAATTTTGACTTTATTTCCATTTGTTACAACTATGACAATGGTCTCACAAAAACAATGATATCATGACGGCACGAATAAGAGTTGTGTACCCAAAAACTGATGACGAATCCACTCCCTCAACTCAGGTCGACTTGCTTTTTCTTAAAGGAACTACCCATAAGGGAGCTGAAATGGTTTACATAGTTTGGGAATTATATTGTATGGAGAAATGGAACAAGAGAGTATGACCCTTGCACAGAAAAACTTATTTGGTATTTCCCTTGCCCTTTATAGGAGACTCTATTCAGTTTATCATGTTACTTGGCGAGTCTGTCATAAAATGACGAGAAATTCTTAAACCAAAACTTGTGTATGCAATTACATCCTGGTGCTTCCCAGTTAACAATTTAAAGGAGAGAATTTTTTAAAAGGTGTGTTTTTTTCTGAATTGTACCCTTCTAATCCTGCTAAATCATTGTTATGGTTCGACAAACATTCTGCAATTATTTTGCATCCCTTTTCCGTATTTCATACGAATTAGCTACATTAGTGCCTGTCTCTGTCTCTGTCTGTCTGTCTGTCTGTCTCTCTCTCTCACACTCTCTCTCTCTCTCTCTCTCTCTTTCTCTCTCTCTCTCTTGTTTGTCTTTTTTCCTGTTCTGTAGGGATTCATTTGAAACATACCCAACTTATGGCCTTTTGAAATTGTAAAAAATTGATACTATTCGTGTTGAGACGACTTTAAAAGTTGTGATATTAGAATTCTTCGTAAAATGTTGATATCTTTAGATTACCCACTATAATAGACTGACCTGGATCAAACAAGTGAGATGAAAACAAAGAACAATGCATCGAACTTATATTTTACAAACATCCCGGACTTTTATTGACACAATGGGTCAGAACAGAGAATATAAAAGAAAAGGCAAAGTTGTGATTGGAGATGAAGAGGTGACTCCACGAACCTCCACACACACACAAACACACACAAAAAAAACAACTTAAAGAAAAAATGTTTTATTCAGAGAGTTTCTTGCAAGATTATACAGTTCGTGTAGACAGAAATACATCTGATGAGTTCTGTTGGAGAGAAGAATGTTTTGCTGTTGAATTCTTTTGGAATTAATTTCATAGGAGGTTGCAGTGTTGAGTTGAGTTCTCGTTATGTTGACTCTGAACTCGCAATATGAGTTGTTGCTGTCGCCATGTAGTTAAACAGGGATAGGGTTTTTTCGAGAGTGCAGGCTCATTGCCCGACATGGTAACAAAAGGAGTGACTGGGCAATTAGCCCAGCCCTTAACAAAGGCGTCAACACATCGGATGTAGCTGACCAAAGCGTCTTTGAAGCTGGACTGTTTGGGATCGAAGGGTCCCATCTATCCGAACAGGAGTTCATTGAATGCTCAATAAAAAGAGAGAAGGTGAGAGAGAGAAAAGGATCAGGCTGGGGCTGAGGTCCAACTAACCGATGAGGAACTCCTTAACCCTTTTTTATCCAGGTAGAGAAAGAGGCTGGGAGCAGCAATCATTTTTTTCAACTCCCTCGGGGGCAGTTTGGTCACATGACCCCTTTCTTGAGGGCCGAATTCCAGCCAATTAGAAAAGAGAATGTTGTTGACCCCTAAATCCTTTCTCCGGTTTTCAATTCTTGAGGGATAATCGTGACAGAACGGTTCTCTGTGCAACTTGAGCACATTTCCCGGACACACCATTGAAGCAGATGTCCGAGCTGACTGTAGAGATCAGTTGGTCCTTCAGAGAGGTAACCTGACCGTACGACTGTCAGTGCACGTACATTATGTATTCAGATGCCTATGCAAATTGGTGATAAAGTCCTTACCTCTTCTTCCTGCTGCAGCTGACGTTTACATTTTTCTTCTTCTATTTCCATTTCTCCTTTTAAGTTTTGACTTAGTAAGTTTGCTCACCACCTCCGTACAACCTGACCCAAAACGATCCCCATTTTTTTTACTTTAGACAAAGAGCAACAAAAAAATATATTGCTTTGGAAAAGGAAAGAAAGAGATTTTGACAAGATTTTGGAAAAATAGTTAGACATGAAAAAGTGTTTACAAAAACAACAGTAAGTAGAAAAAAATTTCCAAAATATTAATAAAAGAGACAAAAAATTCACCCTTACAACTTAGATCTACCAGGTACAATATATATATATATATATATATATATATATATATATATATATATATATATATATATATATATGTATATATATATATATATATATATATATATATGATCGAAATCCTGATCGAAGTAAAGAGATAATGGAAATTTTTATTGTCCGAACTCTGGCTGGAGGCGGCTGGACACTCTCATGATTACACCACGGAAACATATTCGATAAACATGCTCAGATTGTTGATGTGGTAGGAAGGCGTCGTTAGTCGTTAACTGATATTTTCAAATAATCGTATTTAGCGAAGGGATTTTTGCAAAATTTAGGTATCAAAAATTAATCTAAATTGAGCGACCTCTGTAATACTTAATATAATTCAATAATTCAATATCTTTTTTTAAAATAATTGTATATGTATAAACAAACACATACGCACACATTATAAAGAAATGAAGGCTATGTTGATGCGTTTAATTTATCGGATTCAGGTTCGATTCCTGCAGCAGCCCCATTTTTTTTAATTGTTTATTTTGTTTACGCTGTCTAGGTCAAACGATGTATTCACTGGTAATAACGGGATATCATTACAAATAGAGTTTCACAGTAATATCATGGATCTATAATTATATCGGTCAGATCATACACCCATTTCGAAATTATATAATTCTCTGCGTTGAGAAACAAATAGAGCAGATATATACAGTGGATGAACAGAATGAAACTTTGGAGTTGAAGCAGTTATTTGGCCTTTTGCATTACCGGCGTCTGTTTAGCTCAATATATATATATATATATACATATATATATATATATATATATATATATATATATATATGTGTGTGTGTGTGTGTGTGTGTGTGTGTGTGTGTGGTACAAATCAGGCTAGCTGTATAACATGATATAATAACATATCAATAATATAAAGCCACTTCTGAAATGTGATGGATTTATTTCATAGAGAGCTCGATACATACAACATTTTACTCGTGAAATTGAGTTTTTTTAGAGTAGAGCTGGAAATAAATAGTAGGTTGTGGATTCCCCACACAAACTAGCTCATGTTTCAGCCCTCTCTGGGCCTCATCAGGCGAATGATCGTCTATGTTTTTTGGGGTCTATTTATTGGGAATTTGGTGAGAATGTTGTGAGTGTGTTAGTGGGTGGTGTGGGGATATTCATTTTGTCAAAGGGGTTTGAACTCCATATAGGGGTCATCTTTGCAAGTAGTGGCCTGGGAGTAATTTCTATTTTGACCTAGGTATCTTAGCATTGGGTTTTATTGCCCCTGTTGGTACCTTTATATATATATATATATATATATATATATATATATATATATATATATATATATATATATATGTATACTGTCGCTCTCCGGCCATCTAAATCGGTATACATTGCTGTGTCCGTACTCTCATCGAAAATTGTTATTTAAACGAGCTCACATACACACATTATACACACATACATATGTGATACACACTGCGTTTTCTATGAATAAGCAAGTAAATCGCTGTTGTGATTCAGAATAGCTTTGAGTACAAGATGGCAAATCTTTAATCTTTAATTCAAGTTTCATTAACCTTCTCCCTGTCTGGTCTTTCTTGATGGTTATAGTAATTTCACAATTGGCTTTGTTTTGAAAACATTTTGGACCAATCTTTCCGTAAATCTTTATCTTAATTTCATGTTAATTTACGCAACTGGGCAAGAAAGCGTAGACAAAAGCTTGTTGATGAATCCAATGATACTGACAGCTTGAATGACAAGAATAAATGACGCCTGGAGTCAAAGTTCTTTCGTATCTTATCACAACTTCTGCGTGATGTGAATATTAATATCATGGACGGATGCGAATGGATGCATCGGTCAGCAGTACAGCAAACCGATTTCAAATCCCAGTCCGGGCAGTTCACTTTCCTTACTGATCCCCATTCGGAAGGGCATTAATTCGCCCACTCCCAAGCTATGGCTTAATAGCAGTGCAGTTGGGGCCTTTTCGTCCTGTAATGCAGTCCATCTTGGTTGTAGAACGTTTTTCTCAAAACTAACACGTGATATCAAGTTAACTTCATTCAACAGCCAACATTTTGGCAAGCAACTTTAAATAATTAGCTTCGGTTAGGAATTTTCCTGGTCACCTGTACTATATCGGCCTAATCCTGACTGATCAACTGAAGTATTTATTTGTGTCGTTGTTGTTCTCTGGTTGCACACAGTAGCAAATAACTTCCGTTTACTGGAACCGTAACTAAAGTTCACTAATGTGTCACTCACGAACGACTAGTCTCCTGCACGGCTTTTGGCGATTGCCGGGTAAGAAGTACTAAGAGGTAACATCTCTATAATAGTGAAAGTACGAAACCTGAGACTTTTTGTTGAATCATTTTTGTGAAAGGCTTGAACGTCAAAACTGCAGTCGATATAAATGAATATATTTGTACATGAGCACTAATGGGACACACAGTGTATAAGTATTAACGGATATGGCTATCAAAAGGAAGATGTCTTTGATTCCAAGAGCTGAATCGGTGATATCTCTGTATATATTAGCAAACAAAATTGTGTTGAGAGCTTGGTTGTGGGCAATTTCTCTAAGAGCTGAAAAATTTGCAATATTAAAGCAAAATTAAAATGGATTCTAATTTCAAATTAGTTTCACGGGCGCTTTCTTCCAATTGTCCTTATTATACTTGCGTAATCCTTCATAGTCAGGATCGGTGGTTATTACCCCTACCAATAAAGTCGAACGGAAATTAAATATTGAGCCTTGTTTATTTGTATGTTCGTCTGTTTGATGATTTGTCCACCTAGTATCCCCCCACCCCGAAATTCTCTATGGATGCTCTTAGAAACAATTGATCAAATTTTGGCTCGGTTTCAGGAATCTGTTTTTTTTTTTTTAAGAATTTTGTTAATATTGCGACAATTTTTAGGCTTTCCAGATGTAATAACACGGCAATGGAGCCATCGTAGTGATATCATAAATAAATATGACAAACTATATCATTGCTGTTTTTCAGACTATTGTTGATGTGTCTCTGAGTGATGATTACAAAAAGGTTTTTCACAGCATCGTCGGAGATCTGTAACGTGACTGTATAATTTTTTTTAGTGACGTTGATGGAAGTATGCGCTCTCTTTTTTAGATGATAATCAAAAACTAAAAACCTATCCCTGGTTTTGATTTTAGCTATAGGGCATTGCACTTCGTGGTCGTTCATTTCTGATTTGTTCCTTATCTCAGTAACTGATAATTGTGATATATTCTGAAACGTAGTTTAACCCATCCTAGCACTAAACTATAACTTACTCAGTATACTACAGTTGTGACCTTGTAATTAACTTAGCTTAGTCAAGATCAATAACCACTTGTACTTTGGTCGGTAATACTGTATTGTATGAATATCCCAGTCTCATTTAAGCTTTGAATATTGCATTTATTGAAAGTGACAAGACACTGTTGATAGCCGATAAGAGACGACACAGAAACGAGCATGTTTTCTTGTTTTGCTTTTATATAGGATTAAAGTCTGACTTCACTTCTAGGTGAGTTCGGTTGCACGGGTTGAAATTTCTAGGTTAATGTAACTGATAACAAAGGCACCCGAGAGTCAAACAAGAAACTGTTAAACTCTAATACTCTTTTTCTTTCTTTCTTTCTATCTTCCTCCTTCACCCTCTGTTTCACTTTCGCACCTCCTCTCTCTCTCTCCCTCTCTCTCTCTTCACACACACACACACACACACACACACACATACAAGCACACTATTTCCTACGATATAGATATCTATTAAGCTTAATTTAAGTATTGAACAAGCTAAAAGTGTCGGGTACCTGGTGAAAATCGAACTCACTCAGTCTAGGAACTTGCAAAGTAGAATCAACCACAATTTGATATTTGGAAGTTCACTATATGTTACGATGAAAGAATTATGGAGTACGGTTGAGGCTCAATCAGTAGTGGTGTAGTGACGTGCCCCCCCCACACACACACACCTTGTTCTCTTGACAGGATATCTGGAATTGTGGCGTTCTTTTTGTACTAATACATTATACATTATTCATCATGATTCTCCCATATTATTCAATGTGATCGCATAAGCATACATTTATTATCAATCCTATTCATCTTTTAGTTTTCAAATGTTCAGTTCAATAAGTATGTATACCGTGAAAATGCTTCGGTATTCAAAATATAATCACTTTTCTTTAGCTTAATGTTCATCCTTCTACAAATTTCTCAAGCAATTCGTTGAGAACTTTTGGAGATATGATGTGGACAGTCATGAGTATATACAAAAATGTATGAAAAAAAATGATAATATCTCAAAAAAAAAGAAAAGAACTCCTTGATCCACCTAGGAATTCAAGAAACTTTTTCTTGCCTCATCGTTCACCTTTCCACAAAATTCCATCGGAATTCATTGTGAAATTTCGGATACATCATGTGAACTGATAGATGTTTCGTTAGAAGAAAGAATTACCAAGAAATTGTATTGAAAGTTTCTAAGTAGTCCTTTCAATGTCACCCTGGATGGGCCACCCCCAGTTTATCCATTATTCACATTCACTTGCTATTCTCTCACCCTGTGAGGTTTATTCTCATTTCCTTCTTCATCCTTTTCAATTTTCGTTGCCGGTATATGATTCTATCTGATTATACAAATATGGATTAGTTTCATAAGCGATAATGTCCGTATACCCTCAGTAAACTAACTTTATTTTCTACAGATTCTTTCTGAACTCTCAGCAGTGCCATCTTAGTGCCTCGGCATAATTTCCAGGAAATATTGCCACACACTCTCGTACAGTGGGTACAGACTTCAAATGCCCGTCTATATTTTCTGGCTTCAAAATCATTGATTAGATCATCACATGAGTGGGTACTGCATACATGCCGATGACAAGAACACTTAAACATTTGCGCGCCATTGACAAACGAGGTTCGATTTAACGAGCTCAAGTTCGGAAAAACTTCTTCAAGTAGAGGCATTTATAACTGGGAGGATTAATGGAATCCTCAGAACGATATAGAGGTTTGGGTAGAGATCTTGAAGTTGGTTCTCGTACCGATTGTCAGTAGTAATAGTTATGGCAGGTTCATGATTTCCTGTGCCATCTCAAGCCCATGAACATCAGCTTTTCCTTTTACAGCCAGCGTCTTCTGCATTTCAAGGCAATATTTTTGCAAGTCTATTTTGGATATTCTTTGTACTTAGCTGGACACAAACAGCTCTCCAAGTATGTCTTTGACCAGGCCCAGTGTCTAAAATCTATCTTGAAGTGAAATCAGAGCAGTGTCTGCAACGAATGATTGAAAAATGTCAACAATGTCTGAATGAAAAATGATATCTCAAACCTTTTGAGGGCACCAGTGAAGAGCTCGTCAGCAGCCTCATAAATAAACTGCCTTTTAGTATTCCCAAGTTGTTTCTCCTTCAGCTGCAGTTCATGTTCATGATGTCACTGTGGTCCTTGACCGCTGATACAGCCTGTGCAAACCCACTGTATATATATAAAGAGGGGGGTTGTTGGCAGTATCAATAAGCCTGACGGCAATGTCGATCTGCATTGATCTGGACTGAAACCGGTGGTTCGCTAACATTGTAACTTGCAGTAGTTCGTGCAACAGTGCTTGCATTTTGTCTGAGGCTTTATGGACTGATGCCTTTTGGCCAATCACCTTATGGAAAGGGTAGGGATTGTTGATTGTAGTTTTTAGTGTGGGGTTGTCACACAGAGGTGTGCAATCAGTCATTTTTTGGCTAGATCTTGCCTACATTTTCCTATTTAGCCAATGAAATAGGAGTAAATCTGTCAATTAAAAAAAATTAGCCAATTTAATTTTATAATTGTATTGCCAACTCATATCACATATATTTAATGTTTTTTGGCATAAAATTAGCTGAAAATTGGACAGATTTTGCAGATTTTAGTCATTTTTGAAGGTCAGTCAGAACAAATCAAAACACATCCGAAAGATATTTTTTCATAATTCTCATAATTTTCTTTTAACCCAGATTGATAAACAGAATTTTAACCGAAACTTTTGTTTTGCGAATATTTTTTTAGTCCAAGACTATTTTTTATAAATCCAGAAAATTTAGTGAAAGTGAATTAACAATTTACATTAATTTGTTCTGGGGTCTTAGTGAAAGTTGCTTGAAAGCGGAAAAGAAGTAGTTATTGTCGAAAAAATCAAATTACAGTTGGCAACACTGGTGACATACTTTCAAAAGTTGACTGGCTCTGAAAAGAAGCTGGGGTTTCCCCACATCTATAAGTCTCCATGAAATAACATATTACGGCTCAAGTTGTTATTTCGACGAATGTATGTTTAGTTCTGCGAATATACTTGTGCCCAAAGATGTTTAGGGAGATGTGTTCTATTGATTATACTAAATGACTTGGGATAATCTTGTGTCTTAGGGGTTTTTTTTTGTTTTTAGGGTTTTTTTTTTTTTGGTGATGGGGAACACTATGAAAGTGACACGTTCTTATGACAGAGATCAAAACTCATAAAAGAAAGTGAGGTTGTTGGTTCCATAGCGTAAAATGATGATAGACTGGAGAAGACTCAAATTATGAGATCAGCAATATATAAATGTTATACATTCAACAAGGGAGACAATTCTTAGTACATTGGTTACCAACATGGACGCCATATAGATAACGAGGGTATTGATCCCTCCTACTACTCTGGATCAGACCTACCCACCGAAGGTTAGAGATTTAAAAGTTGGAACCATAGAACAAGGGAAACGATTCTTAGTACATTGGTTAGCAACAAGGACGTCATCAGGGTCGGGGAAAACAAGGCATTACTCCATCAATGCCTACTCACAGAAGGTTAGGGATTTAAAAGTTGAAACAGAGAAACCCACTGACTTTTCCACGCAAGTCTACTTAGCGCTGACATCTGATCGACGACTTCTCCGTGTATGATCACTAGGCACAAAGTAACTGTGCATCTCAGTGCAAGGGGGGCCAACAAGAACAAACTAGGAAATTGAAACAATCTATTGAGATCCAAAACTAAAAACCAATTTTTTAGTTGAATCATTTCGAATTAATCCACTTCTATAGTTCAATTTGATGACTTATAGTCCACAGGAAAAAACTATCTGGAGTTTCGGTTTATTACAAAAAAAATAATTATGGGAATGAGTTTGTAAACAAACTATAAAGTTATTTATTGAAATATTTAAAAAAATCAATTCTCCCCTCACAATAGTATATTTTATTGATGAATGAGTTTGTAAACAAGCTATGAAACTATTTAGTAAAACATTATCTTTTAGTACGTTGCACGTACTATATTTCATATAGAGACTTGGCAAACGAACTAAAAGGGTTGCTATTTTGGCCATTTTACGGTCAAATTTAACAAAGCATTTTCGGCCATGAACTTTTTGGTTTGGCCGTATTCAATTCTTTGTCATTTCGACTTAGTTGCTGTAATATTTTTGATAAATTCTCATGTTTCGTATTTAACACAGGATTGCAATGTTTTATAGACAATCACTTATAATGTATAGATTTTATTTCACTGTACTATTTACCTTCAATTTCATTTATTTTCAGTTGCTTTAATCGCAACTTTATTTAGGCCGACACCGTCAAGTAGCGATAAAAAAAAACTGGAAAATCAGTTTGTTCCTGCAAACTATAGATTATCAAATTGAAATACGGAATTAAATCATTTCACTAAAACAGCACAACTAAGAAAGTATTTTGATTTCTGTATTCCAATAAATTGTTATAATTCCATATTTCTGGACCTCTTGGGTTGAGATGGATTCAGTCCTTGTGCGTTCAGTTATCCATGTACGCAGAAAAGTCACCGTTCAGCTTTCGGTGCTAATAGACCGGGTTCTGGTGGAGGTAAGTACCAGCCAAGGTCGGAGAAAATGGGGTTAGCATTTTCACATAGGTACACATGTGGGCATTCAAAAATACAAAAACAGGGATCTGTGAATGCGTTTGGCGAGGGGGGGGAATTCATCCCAGGCATGTCATAGTGTCAGGTAAAATAGCCCCAGGGGCCGAACAGGACACCTAGAGCATCCACCACCCCAGGACTCTATAAATAGGGTACCAAAATGTTCCCAAGGAAAAAATTGGATGAAAACTACCTTATTTGCATAAAACAAAATGGCTGCCACCATAAGAAATCCAGAATTTCATATGTCGTCAAGCAACTGACAAATCTGAGTTCCCCCTGAGTCTAAATCAGGGTTTTCAGAAATGAGAAATTAAAGATTACACTCAGCTCTACCATAAAAGTAATTTTTGATTCATACTGTAGCACTCCCTATACTTTTAGTCAAGAATTAAATACAAAACCCTTCTTTTAGCTAGATATCGAAAACGTCATTTCCGACGACGACCCCTATAAAAGCTCTAGACGCACATTGTCCAATGCTCACTAGCACCAGCATCCCTAGCTGCTTACACTTCTGGCCCCAGAACTTGTTGCCAGCTACTCTTTCTCTCTCCAATATCCACTGTGACGTCAGTGCTAACATCAATATTGCTCAACATCAAACCACCGTAACACTTGTCACTTCCATAATAAATGTAGCATTGTTCTTTTTCAGTGAAATTTCTTATCATTGTGACATTCATAATAATATCTCCTAAAGGGGATCTAAATACAACAATCCTGTCTGGAAATCTTGCTAAAGTATGTTTTCAATGCAATACGACTTTTGTGTCAGCTTCCTCGTGGTTGTTGGCGAGATCCATTTGAAAATTATAATGTTCTTGACAAATTCTGACACAATCATTGTCAGAAGAGTGATACAATTCTTCACGAGATAGAATGACCAGACATTTTACTCTCTCGGCCACCCATACTTTCCTTATCAACTAAATCCTATCGGTTCTGAACTTTCCATTCTTTAAGAACCCATCAGAATCTCTAGGTATCTTTGATCGAGGTGAACGAATGAGTATCTTTCTCTTCTGATACGTTTTGTTTTTATTAGTTCTGTTAGTACGTATCAGCCAATATATCAACTCTTTTGTGTTTGTTTAAAATTATTCGTGAAAATTTCCAAGCAATTTCATATATTTCAGTTTACTCAGCTTGATCAGCGAAATAATGGGAAGATGCTTGTTCTTGAATATACTGAATATGCAACTGGAACCTTTTGCAACAGCACAACTGAAACGGCAGGGTATTCGCGAAACTAAATTCTTATTTTAGATATGCCTATGAACAACGTAGTAAACCAAAGTTTCAATCAAGAACATTTTATTAGCTTTCCAATGATTGTGAATCAACTTTCCTCTCTTTCTCTAATTTCTTTCATACTAATTAATTTTTTCTGTCTTCCTCTGTTCATTTCATATAAAAAATTATGTTGTGTTATTTTTTATCTCTCTTTGCCTGCGTGGCATCCGATAGACCAAGACCTTTGAATGGGCAACTAAATAAGTGATCAAATTTTGGGACGAATCTATACACTATGACTTCTTTCTTTGACTGTAAATATACATCAACGGCCGTCCAATTTGAATTTCAGTGAGCCGTCGGCGTTATCCAAAGTAAATTTGTGTAGCTACCTTCAAGTGTGTGCAAACCTTAGAGGCAGTCACTAATGTAGGTAAGAGAGAAAAGGGACAGTAGCCGTGTCGGTTATAACTGGAACGACAGAAAGTCAAAGGGAGAAGAATGGACGAATAGATACAACAATGCTGAAAAGAGGAAGCCAGTATCGAATATGTGGCCGCCATTAGTGTAGGGTGTTATTTTATGTTGCTTTACGACTAGTTTTGCTGATGGTTGGGATAATTGGAAATTACCCAGATGTTGGATCATATCAATCACTAATATAACAATAGCGTTCAACAAAACTCGATTGATATTGACAAAATTGAATTTGATTTCTCCTTTATCTTGGGGAAAAAAAGGAATGATTTGAAAAATTTCTCTTTCATCCTGGGGGAAAAAAGATTTTGAAGGATTTCTCCTTGATTTGGGGATAAAAAAAGGAAGAATGTGAAGGATTTCTCCTTGAGAAACAGTAATTAGTAAAGTAAAAAGATATTTCATTTTAATTGATTGATTTATTTATGAATAAAAATGTATTAATGAATACATCCAATGTTGTTACCTTCTCTGTCTCTAATCTTTTATTTAATCCCACCCTTAATACTTAATTTCATTCGATGATTTAATACTTTCTGTAAAATTTAGATAGATAAACAAAAATAACAAATAGCTTAATCAGATATATAGAACTTCCCACTACTTCACAAGAAAACTGACAATATTTTATTTTCTTAATCTGGATGGGTTTTTTTTTTTTTTGTATTTTTTAGATATGATTTTATCTTGTGGCCAAGATTCTACCCATCAAAAATCGAAATCGAAAATGCTGAGCTGGAGAAAGTAGAACACTACATCCATTTAAGACAGCAAGTCTCCATGAAGTCAACGAAAGAAGAAGGAAAAGGGCGAAGAATCACACTAGGTTGGTAAGCTTTCGATAGAGCAAGCTGGACTTTCGAGAATGAGAAATCGTACAAGCCCAAAAAGAAGGGTATACAACCAATGTATCCCACCGATGGTCACTTATGGAGCTGAAACATGGAACATACCAAAAGATTGACCCTCAAACTGAGGACCATGCAACGTGCACATGAGAGAATCATGCTCAACCTCAAATGGAGATATCATAAGACAGCACAGTATATCAGAAAAGAGACAAGAGTCCGAGATATTATAGATACTGTTATAAAACTCAAATGGCAACGGACTGGGCATATTGCAAGAATGTCAGACAACTGTTGGACATCACGACTCAAACTGTGGATCGTTAGAGATCATATGCGAAATAGTGGCTGATGGAAAGTAAGATGGCATAACGAGCTAGATAAATTCAGAAAGTACTGGCTCCGCGATGCTTATGATAAAGAGGTCTAATGAATCTTGGGGAAGCTCAATGTCCAACAACGGACGCTAAAAGGCTGCTGCTGCTGCTGCTGGTGATATTGATGATGATGATGATGATCATCATCATCATCATCATCATCATCATCATCATCATCATCATTATAAGTTGGGCTAACTGTTGGAAGGAAGATATTTCGATGGTTTATCGTCGACTATGGTAGATATGAGGACGCATCGTGAGTGTCGTCTCCCAAAATTTATCATCAAAACCTTTTAACGTCTGT
>OY735223.1:51179128-51649128 GCA_963457665.1 Thysanoteuthis rhombus
GTCCAAACAAGGACTGCAAAACAATGAGCAAGATACGCAAGACACGGGCAAACAACTCGAGGACTTCCCAAAAGTAACCCCGTGGGAGGTGAAAGAAGCCATTAAACAGACGAAGAAAGGAACTGCCCCTGGACTAGACAACATCACCATCAACCTACTCCGAAAAGCAGGTAAAATCATCACTAGGAAACTGGCCGTCCTCTTTAACTTGTGTCTAAAACACAGTAAAGTCCCAGACGATTGGAACACTGCTATCATTATGCTTTTATATAAAAAAGGAAACCTGGAAGACCTCAACAACTATAGACCTATAAGCCTACTCAACTGTGTATACAAACTTTTCACAAAGATCATCACCAACCGAATCACAACAACACTCGATGAAAACCAGCCACGTGAACAGGCTGGCTTTAGAAGAAGCTACTCGACCATGGACCACCTGCACTCGATAAATCAACTGAAAGAAAAAGCAGCAGAGTATAAACTACCACTTGCCGTAGCATTTATCGACTTCAAAAAGGCGTTTGACTCAGTAGAAATCCCTAAGGTCATGGAGGCCATCAGTCGGCAAGGTGTAGATCCAGTATATGTTGAAGTGTTGAAACATATATACAATCACGGCAGCTCATTTATCAGGCTACATAAAGACTCGGACCCCTTCTGGCTCCAGAAAGGAGTAAGACAAGGTGATACCAGCTCACCTAAACTCTTCACAGCCTGCCTCGAGATGATCTTCAGAAGGCTATCCTGGGAGAGTAAAGGAATTAAAATAGACGGTGAGTATCTGAGTAACCTCAGATTCGCAGACGACATAGCCCTTTTCGCAGAGAATCTAGACGACCTCCAACTAATGATAGATGAACTAAATGAAGAGAGCAAGAAAGTCGGCCTACACATGAACTTCAGCAAGACGAAGATCATGTGCAACAACCATATTGGAGATAAAAACACTAAGATCGAAATCGAGGACACAGAACTCGAGAAAGTAGACCACTACATCTACCTAGGGCAACGAATCTCCATGAGACCCTCAAAAGAAGAAGAAATCAAGTGAAGAATCACACTAGGATGGCAAGCCTTTGGCAGAGCTAGCTCAACCTTCAAAAATAATAGGATCCCATTAATCCTAAAGAGAAGGGTGTATAACCAATGCATCCTCCCAATAGTCACTTATGGAGCTGAAACATGGAACTTAACCAAGAGACAGACCCGTAAGCTGAGAACCATGCAACGTGCACATGAAAGAATAATGCTGGGCCTCACATGGAGAGACCACAAAACAGCACAGTACATCCGAGAAAAGACAAGAGTTAGAGACATCATAGAATCCATAGAAAATCTCAAATGGCGGTGGGCTGGCCATGTTGCAAGAATGGCAGACAATCGATGGACATCACGACTCACAACATGGATTCCCCGAGACCACATGCGCAACCGAGGCCGGCAAAATGTTAGATGGAGAGACGAGCTAGACAAGTTCAGGAAGTACTGGCTCCGTGACGCCCATGATAGAGAAGTGTGGCAAATCCTGGGGAAGGTCTATGTCCAACGACGGACGCTAAAAGACTGATGATGATGATGATGATGATGACTCTAACTGTTACCAGCCTGAGACGGCGCTGGACGAGAAGGGCTGGTGGGGTAGTATCGATATTGAATAGACACCAGCACCCAATCTTGACACACATGCAACTGCCGGACAATGATAATGAACTGGGTCACTTGAACTGTACAGAAAAGGACGAAAATACTGGCGTTTCTTCAGAGTAAAAAATGGCTTCATTCGATGAGCTCGTGTTTTACGTAAATGGAAGAAAAGTAAGTAACATTTCCATTTTTAGGTTTGAAAAGATTTTAGTTCTTTGAGAATTGCCTGAATTTGTTAACCTTAAATATTTTCTATTGGAATTTCAAGAGTTTCAGATCTGCTTGCTTTTTTTTTTATTGTTTTATCGGATGTGGGTCCCTGATTTTAACCTGTGCCGCCTGTACAGCGTTTTTTCTCACGAAGAATATCGCTGATAATGTAAAAAGCAGTAATTCTCTTAAGCTGAACAAAACGTGTTTATAGGGCTCCAATTTAAACAATTTTTATACAAATATGCCAGACACAATGTCGTATTCTATGAATTCAGAAAAAGGTTTGCTGGTAAGACATGACAGAGATCAGCACAATCACTGTCGGCATGGGAGGATATTGGGAAGGATTTTGTCCCGCAGTGGACTTCCAATGGGTAATTCAAAACTGGAGATGTGGTGGGTCAAGCAGTTATCGGCACAGCAAAATAAGTGCAAACACCGGGTCAATTCGTGTTCACCCCGTACTAATGCCCTTGGGAGAGGAATGAATCTTCTTTCACTCCACAGCTTGAAAGCTCTAACCCTGTAAGATAATCTATTTTAGGTATCAGGCTGGCATCCCAATCCTGTATAAATCAACAATTGTTTCAGAATTAATGGTTGGGTCTTAATTGATCGTTCGAGAAACGGAGACAAATCATTGCCTTACATGTCGTGCAACACGGGAAACAACAGAGTCAGTATTCAAAATATATAACGTAACAAGACCAATGAGAACAAAACTGCTCAGACGACAACTGTTTACGATTTCCAAATCAGTTTATATCCCAAAGATTATTTATCCTTTGCTTTTTCTTTAATTAAATTACTCGTCTTCTTTTAATCTCTATTCTTTTTTTTTGTTTCGCTATATTTATTCTTCTGACTTTATCTTTAAAATATGTTCTTCTTTATGATTTACTCATGCAACACAGCGATTGAAAAATAGATCATTTACACACGAAAAAGAAGCTATTACTGAAAAAGATATTCCAATGCACAAAATAAAACAAAAGATGCTGTATTTTAGTTTGACTAGGCTCCTGAGTACATTACACAAGTGTTTCTCCTATTGGTTGTCAATATGAAGACATTTGGGTTTTTTAGAATTTTTGTCTCAAAAAGTTTTTCCAGAGTTGCTTCACGTTTTACAAACAAAACAATAGGCTTTGAGTTCTTTCTTTTGGCTGCAAAAAGATATCGTTATGCAAAATTGGTCTTTGATTACTTCCTGTGACCTTAGAGATCAGCACTAAACTATCCAATCATCTTTCGTATGTTCATGTATCAATTTACCTCCAAGAATGTAATTGTTTGTTGATCGAAAAAAACACAAACTAATTCTACCTCTGATGACTTATTCTGTCTTATCAACTTATTACTGCCTATGTTAAACCTATATACCAATGTACCTCAGAGTATAAATTCATTTTACTGATCATAAAGGCCACAAACTAATTCTACCTCCGATGAGATCGAATGTCCTCATTCATCCCAGCAATTCTTAGATTAAAACATGTTATAGCAAACTCAATATCTTGCTTTCTAGAGATTACTTGAATAGGCCCCAAATTGGATTCTGAGCTCTTTGATTAATTCCTTTGAGGTCAATCACACATGTCACTACTGCCTGTTTCGTAAGTTTTCATACCCCAAATTAGTTCAATTGGCTTTGTTGTTTTAACGTTATAGTAGGACGAACACACAACATAAGCATAAATATACAAACAGATGCCTCCAATATAGGTATAGATACAGATTGAACCTCACTAATCAAGGATTCACTAATCTGGCAGCTTCAATGATTCGGGATGGTGATTTCAATGTGGGGGCCATGTACGTAAGAACAAAAGTTTTGGTGGGAAATTGACACCTGAGGAAAATAAACTTGTATAAATGTCTATCTTATCATGAAAATCTTCGTGCCATTAGTAAACCTGTGTTTGCTCAAAGTCTATGTAAGTTTTATCGATATCAGTGATACAGTATACGCATTATTCCGGCATTTTTACCCAAAGCTTCACTGTATCAGAAATTCTGCAGCTCCCTCACCTGCCTTGACCCAACATTGTCAGATTATATATAGATATATCATCAATTTATGATGTTAGCGGAATAAAGATATCATTCAATATATCCATAATTAGATAAATAAGATCATATACATGCATAGATATATTTAAATGTATACTTGTATATGTATATTATTAGATTGGACAGTTTATGTCAGACAGAATGTGATAATTGTAGAGGTTTTTCCATTGGGATACATATTTCGTCAGGCACCGGTGTTAACCGATAACAAATCGAAGAGCTAACTACGTAAATGGACGAATAAAATCATCGGACCTCGAACCTGCGTCCGCCAGGAAGTGGTTTTTACTCTACCAACTGAGCTAACGACGGATACCAAATCAATAAACGAAAATGTTGTAAGTTATATGTTGGATTTAAACTCGAGATTAACAAAGGTTTATGATCTTAGCATATTACTTATCTTGATGTATTATCTCCCTTTTCCTCTTCCTCTCTTTCAAGCATATACACCTGCACACACACACACAGAAAGGAAAGATTATTTAGCTCTCATTCATCCAAACTCATTCAAGAAATACGAAGTCATATGACTGTTGTTAAGCAGGCCATAAAATTAAGTAAGAAGTAGGTTGAGAGGTAGGTGAATAGAGTTGGAGCTCCACTTGAAACTGATTATATAACTTTCGTACTCATGTCCTCAGTTCGAGTCTGTTTGATCCCTGACCCAACACAGGTTACTTAGACCATGCTTTTGTCACTGGTGTGCCACAATTGTTACAGAAATGACGGTTGGGTCTTAATTGATCGTTCGAGAAACGGAGACAAATCATTGCCTTATGTGCCGTGCTACACGAGAAATAACAGAGTCTGTTTTCAATACACATTACGTAAAAAAAAACAGTGAGAACAAAACTGCTCAAATATCAACAGTTTACGATTTCCAAATCAGTTTATATTTCACAGATAATCTATCATTTGCTTTCTTTTTAATGAAATTATTTGTCTTCTTTTAGTTTTCTATATTTTTTTTTGTTTCGCTATCTTTTTTCAGTTGTCTTTTTTTCAAATATGTTCTTCAGAATAATTCTTCTCACGCAACACAACAAATGAAAAATAGATTATTTACATTATATACCACCAAAAAAAGGCAATTACAAAAAAACATATCACGATGTACAAAATAGAACAAAAGATGTTGTCCCTTAGTTTGACAGGGATTATGAGTAGACAACAGTTGTGTTTCTCCCATTGGGTTTCTCACAGGATTCGCCACACCTCTATATCATCGCAGAGCTGACATTTTCTGAACCTGTTCAGTCCATCTCGCCATTTCATATTCTGCTGACTTCAGTTCTGCATTTGATCCCTGGGGATCCATATTGTGAGTCGTGATGCCTCCCGGTTGTCTGCCATTATTGCTGCATGATCAGCCCATTTGAGTTTCTTAATGGTTTCTATGATTACTCCTGTTTTTTACCATAATGCATTACAGTATCTCCGTACGATGTTGAACATGATTCTATCAAGTGGACGTTGCGTGATTCTCTGTTCGCAGATCAGTCTCTTGGTTAGACTCCATATTTCAGCTCAATAGATGACTATCGGGGAGATGTATTGGTTGAATAATCTTCTCTTTAGGACTAAAGTAAACGTAAAGTGTTGTTTTCTTGGTGATGGTTTTCGGGTTGTGTTTGGGCTCGTGTAGTTACTGTTGGAACACATCATCCCCACCCAACGCAAGTGATGTGGCTGTACCTTTCGGGACCGAGGACCTAGCAGGAACGCCTGGTGTAATTTTGGTTGTGCAAACCATGAGGAGTATTGGGCCATGCTGTGATGGCTTATGATATTTCCTATTTTGTCAATATGGCCTTGAAGCCTGGTGTTATCTTTACAAGATTTGCCGTTATATTCGCTCCTAAGGGCTGGTGTTGGGGACGGTGGGAATAGGTTCTTCTAGAAGCGATCCTGATTGAGTTTTAGACTTGACTTGGGGTTAGTGACAAATTACGAAAAAAAGACCCTTCTAATCTTGAGGGAGGGTTGTTTTGTCTTTTTTTTTTTCAGAAAAATCAGGGAAATTTTACAGTAAGTGATTGATGAGGGGGTATTTCCAAGGAAGATACAATTAAATTTTAAAAGTCACCTTTAACTGAAATGGAGTGTCAGCTTTTAGTCGGCTGTAGGGAGTTTTATCATATCAAAATTAAACTATTTTTTTTTGTTGTTGTTAAAATCTACGTTGCGTCCATTCAATTGGTTGTGGTGAGATATTTCCGATTTCGTTCGTATGGCCTTGACGCCTGATGTTGTCTTTACAAGACTTGGCGTTATGTTCGCTCATGAGGACTGGTGTTTGGGGATATAGGTTCCTCTGGAAGGGGTCCTGATTAAGTTTCAAACTCACTTTTGTTCATCTTGCATTCAATAAATATTTGACAAATTACGAAAGGGGTTTTCACATTGATAGTTTAGAAAATTAAACTGATTTCTTCTTACACTGCATCTGTCCAACTGGTTACCTCAGCCTTTGAGATCATTAGTTTGGCTGAAAAAAAGATATTCTGATGCAAACCTGACCTCTGGTTACCTCCAGTGGCCTTAGAGATCAGCGACAACTATCCTATCATCTTTTGTCAATCCAAATTAATTCACGTATCAATTTACCTCCAATTGTGTAATTGTTTGGTTGACTGTAGAAACTAATTCTACCCTTAATGACCTCATGACCAAATCCACCATTTCTGAGGTTAAAAACATTTCTGTACTCCATAACAAACTCAATATATTACTCCATTTTTCTATAAATCATTTGAAGTGGTAAGCAATGGCATGCTGTGCTCTTTGATTAATCCTGGTGATCTCGAACGTCCTCCCAATTCAACCATTGAAAAATCGAAGAGCCGACTACTAAACAGTCTCAAACCTGCGTCCAAATGACTAAACATTCTTCCTCATTTCTTTCAGATATGCGAGAAAAATGCTGACCCTGAGACAACATTACTGTCATATTTAAGAGACAAATGTATCCTAGTCGTATCTACTTTTAATTCAATGATAATAATTCTATTTACTTTTTTTTAATTATTTGGCACTCATGAGGATCGAACTCACCTTCACTAGCAAATTAGTTTGCAAGGCAAGCTTGCTAACCATGGTGCAACAGCAGACGTACCACATTTTTGCATTTTAGTATTTTTCTTTCAACGTAATTTCTTAGTTGCCTTTTCATCGCTATTATTCAGACCATCAGTTTCTGACAGTGATTAAACAGCGAGGGTTGGAAATAAAGAATAAGATTTCAGTAAGATTTCATTCCCGATCTGCACGGTTTACTCACTGTCGTCGACTGACAGTCAAAGTAGTTGTGACAAGAAATAAACTAAGAAATTATGATGAAAGAAAAACAGTTTTCAAAAATTAATAATGGTTAACAATACTACATTTAATGTTGATTTTTTTAAAATTCAATATAATATTACTACTGCTAATACAATTTGTGTGGTAAAAAAAACAATAACAAACATGGTATCTAGCTTGCGGAAAAGATTGTTTAGATTTTCCCAGATTTTGTAGACCATTGCTGAATGATGGTTTGTGATTGGTCGAATATTCGTGAAGATTTCCGATATTTATTTTTTCTTAAATATTTTCTATTACATTTTCGGAGGTAAATCAGCGGTGCCTATATTTGCACAATTTTCGTTCACTATGTTTGAGTCTGGTACAGATAACCAGCCTTCCCTGAGGAAATAAAGATGTTAATTCGAGATTCATCAAGATCTAATCCTTTTTTCCTATCTGTGCTGAGTTCAAGTATATAACCCATGGTTAGTGAAGTAATGAACGTAAAGTTTTTTGTCGTATAAAAAAAACCCTGAAAAATCGTCTCATTTATTTCTAATGAAAATATTCTATATCAAAGTATTCATCTCACTTTAGTATTTTTCGATAGAAGAATGACCAGAGATTGTGTTTCTATGAGTGACTGTTTTCATGGCCTTTTCCTTAATACTGATGTCCAGTACTCCTGAAAGGAACCAAATTGGGATGTGCTGAAGGAGGATGTGGAGCTTGCACAGTCATGGTTTCCCGTTACGACCGACAAAGACGGAAAATCTTGTATCCTTTTATTTTCAACATAAAATGAATAAAAACGAGTTAATCTTCGGCTTTTATTTTAATAGCAAACATTTAGTAATATATCTCTTACCTCGTGAATGCCGTTAGCACAACTCAGACTGAACATTACACCATATTCAGTGAATAACAGTGTTACATATATATATATATATATATATATATATATATATATATATATAAGTGGAAGAGATTCATGAATTTAAAATTTGAACAAGTATAACTGTTCCTATAAGTGTGACACTAGGGGTGCAGGAGTCCCCCCGTGTCCTGAAAATTACTACGGCTGTTACTAAAAATTACTATGGTTATTACCAGTAATTACTATTGTTATTACAAAAGGAGTTATCTGTGTTAAAAAAGATAATGTGTTTTTCGAGATACTGTGGGAGGTTGAGTCACCTGTGCTTTCTCAATCTAGTGTCATCTGTCAAATCTTGGGTTGCAGAAGACAGATGCTTTTGGAGAAGAGAATCGCTGCCAGTCTCTCTCTCGTGTTACACCTGTACTTTCTCAATCTAGTGTCATCTGTCAAATCCTGGGTTTCAAAAACAAGGCCAGATATGGGGCCTGTGTCTGGGGTTATGAAAGAAAGAGTAAAGCTTATGAAAGAAAAGTTATTTGCAGAGTCCTTGAGAGAGGGGGAGACTAATTTATGATCTTGGACAGACCTGCATCGCGAGATGAATTGGGGTCAATGTTTGGGGTTTTCCGGAAAGATCGAGATGGCAGGAGAGGGAGAGAAGGGAAGTCAATTACAAAGAGATACAGTGTTGATACCAAGGGCTTAAATAAGAGGGATTTTCGTAACAAGCGAGCAGAGTAAAATTTGGGTTTGGAGAAGAGAATCGTTGCCAGCTCTCTCGTGTTAGACGCCGCCCTTAGTAACCGTCAACCGCTGCTACCATTCAGTAGACTACCGTTCGTGACATGAGAGACCAGTCGTCAGTTTGACTTAGATAAAAATCGGCCTCCTCTCTTTTCAACTGCGAATAGGCATTTCCCGTCTCCAGAGATATTGATAATCAATATTCTATATAAAACTTTTAAACGAAATTCCGTCTTGTTGCCTTCTTTTACTAACCCAGAACCACGGCTGGTTTAGTATAGTTTGTGGGGCCATCACCATAGGGAACACCCACATAAGTATAAAATACTGTATATGCTGGCGTCAATGTAGAACCCATGATTTTAAATTGTTTATCTAGGGTGGTATTAAAACATCATTCCAATATTATGTTAAGCGGTACAGGGCCTTTTTCTGGTATAGGACCCAACAAGTACATGGGGAAAGAGATAGAACGTTCCCTTGGCCTGTCACAGATATCAAGTAATGGCCTTGACGCCACCTTTTTTGTACAATTGGAAAGTAGATCCCAGGAGAACAGCTATCTTGGAACTAGATATTATACTTATTGATCCTTGTCTACGGATTACCAAGTATTGGGCAACAAAAATCTTCCCAGCCTCTGTTTTGTCATCTGGCGACGCATAGCACAAATGAAGCGTGTCCAGTTCTTGAAGACTCCCCATTGCACTGAATTGAAAGGTTATGGGCTGCCCAGGAGCCTTTGCAGCACAGAAGGCAGAGGCCAATGTAACTCTATTTCTATTTGCACATATACGTGTGGGGCCCTATATCAAACCTAGTTACAATTGACATTTCGGGTAAGTAAGTAGGCTAAAGAGAATTGTGGACATTTCCGTGTTACTATCTTCATTCTCATTAAGAATGGTTTAATATGTAAGAATAGTGTTGTTTGGTTAATTGTGTTTGTCTGTTTCCTTTCTTTTTTTCGTGGTGTTTTCTTTATCAATTATACAGGAATTATTCAGCAAATGCTTGCCTGATGCCTGTTTGTGCAGCTCATGGTTTGGCGATTACCACTGTAGAAGGCATCGGTAGTATCAAAAATGGACTCCATCCGATACAGGTAAGAGAACGCTGATCTCTGGGTGTCATTTATCAATAAATAGTTAGGGGCCGTGATAAAGTACTAGAGGCAACAGGGAGCAACAAAAGACAACGAAAAACGAAGCAAAGACATCATTTATTACCATTAGAATAATAAGATGGGACTATTTTTTCATCGTGTTACAAGGACTGAAAAACTGTTGCTCACAGTTGGACAAAGAAGAATAGAATCTATGTGAGAGACAATCAAAATTAAACCATTGGCTGCATTCATCTCATTGTATATAATCATTTACGCAAGGTAATCTATGAATTTCACAGGAATTTTCAACTTTCGAATAAACAGACTAGTCAATGAAAAAACAACAAAGAACATTTGAAATTCTTTACTTAATCACCACAATCGTCTGCATGAAAGCTTTTGTTAAACTCCAGTCCAAACCGATGGGTCAAGTCCTACATATCTACGGAAATTCATGTACAAAAGTTGTAGCAATCATCTTCAGTCGGAAAAGGAATAATGATGAAGTTTGACCCTGCAGCAACCAGGCTCTTTGAAATCACATTTTCTTTGCTTCGCCTTGCTTGTCGTATTTTACCACTAGCGTTGTAGTTAAGTTGGTTATTTCAAGTTTTCTTGCAGTATCTAAATCATAATATTACGGACTTGTAAAACGCGTCCAGTAATCATGCCAAGGATTTGTAAAAATGCTCTTATACTCTCTCTCCCTCTCTCTCTCTCAATATATATATGTATATATATATATATATATATATATATATATATATATATATATATATATATATGTATGTATATATATATATATATATATATATATATATATATATATCCAAAGGTATTTAATAATTTCTATTAAAATTTAGTAAATGAAGGAACATTTAACAAGGATTATAAAATGAATATAAAAAAATGATATTGGAGTACAAAATTTCTTTAAACTTTCAGGAAAGGATTGCCAAGTCCCACGGTTCACAATGCGGCTTTTGTACCCCCGGGATTGTTATGTCAATGTATTCATTAATCAGGAACAAGCCTAATCCCACCATGGAGGATATAGAGAACGCGTTTCAAGGTAAGAAACGATCTAATAAAGTCTTTTCCTTCAATGGAAACTTTATTAATGTTTAAAAAAATAATATTTAGTCATTTAAGCCTTTCGAAACTCCTGGGACTTATATATCCCAAGATCCCGAGGTTTCTATGACTACAGGGATCTATATGTTTTGTATATCTCTTTTAGAAGTCGACTAAGACGTATATGTCACGAAAAATGAATTTAATGAGATTTCCCCAGTGTTATAACAGCAGAAAATTGCATCATTGTAAAATTCGCATTACATGACTGAACAGGAAAGGTGTGGAGGCAAAGTGATCTTCTAATTCCGTGTTTTTCATCTGCCCTAGGACAAATGTCACATTGGACAAATGCATAGAATGATGATATAGCTTCATCAAAATATGGATTTTTTTTCTATTTGATAAAGTAATAGTAATATTTATCCATTAATTAGATTGACACCTTTTTGGCTTTTTCATACCTTCTTAGATATTCAGACATTAATCCCCATAATGGGGTCAGTCTTGAAAGGGTTACTCATCCGTACGTGTTTGTTTGCTTGTGTGTTTCTTCTTTAAATTAATTGTTTGTTCGATTCAAATTATGGATATAGCCTTATCGATTTTTAAAGATGATTCTCAGGAATATTGAATACATTTCAAAGAAACAAAAATAAGCTATAAAACAGAAATATTGTTCAATAAATAATCACAACTGGCCATTGTTTGGAGTTGGCATTCGCCTTATGTATAAGTCAGCAGAAAGGGTAGTGCAATGTCGAGCTTGAAGTTTTTTGAGTCAGCCGTTCCCAAGAAATCTAATAAGAATTTATTAAATCAAGGGTAATAGATCTTTCTTAAAGTATATCCCTCTGCTTAAGCTCTTTAGAATTATCTGAATTTGAAAATGATATATCCGAATCTTCAACACTAGAGATTGGTATCAGAAATACTTTGAAACCGTAGTTTCGTAGGACGGTCAGAAGATTATTTTAGATCAAAATTATGGCAGAAATCTTCAACGCTGGAGATTAGTATCAGAAATACTTCGAAACCGTAGTTTTCCAGGACGGTCAGATAACTATTTTAGATGAAAATTATGGCAGACTGCTCCACATATCATAAAATCCTACCCATTCCAAACATGCACCTTTGGAACAGGCACTGCCTCAGTTATTTTAACACGCTGTTCGTATTTACGGAAGGATGTCTTAAATCCGGAAAATTCTCTCGTTTAAATATTAAACCGTTAAAATATGCTGAACAATGTCACTTAAAAAGTTTGCTCTTAGATCTATAGTAGCAATGACCGTTTCTGACCGACAGGCCGACATGCCGAAAAACTTCCATTACTTCTCGTTTCCTCAACCTCCATCTGTATGTGTCTCACAGTGCAAAGGGAAAAACTCGTGCATCTATGGTCTAACTTTCAGACTGGTTCTTTAAAAATCAATCATTTGTGCCAGTTAATATGGTTATACACTTTGCGGTGTTTTGATATTATTTTTTCATTTTTTTCTCTTCTATGAATAATGTTTTAGGTAACTTATGTCGCTGCACTGGCTATAGACCTATCCTGGAAGGATTCTCAACGTTTGCTAAGGTAACAATATTTCAATTATTTATTGTTTATAAGATATGTTTAAAAGGGGGTCTAAAGATTCAACTTGAACCAAATGTAATGACTTTGGTCTCTGAGCTTTGTAGGCAATGCCCTTACACCTACCTTACAATGTCTCCTCTGTGATGGTACATCGAAGGTGACTGTAGAAACTAAATTGCATGCTACGTATTTTTTTCATGGTCAAATTCACCCAAATTTGTAGCATCCCATATAGTATCAATAGTAAGATATTTGTTTCAAGTTGTGTGTATACAGTTATATATCTAATTACCAATCATTAGTGTACTAATGTGGAATTACTATGTAAAAGACTTTTTAAACAATGTTTGATTTCTTCATGGAGAGATATTGAGTACTGCTTATTCTATCCAATTTTATTTTATTCTTTTTGTTTTATTAGATGAAGTAATGTAATTCATTATCAATCTTTTGCTACGACTTACCTCCATCTTGATTGTTGTTGCTTTTTATTGCAACTAAACTCATCCTGGTTTCCCTTCACCAATGAGTAGATAAAGTAACAACACGGATCGAAATACAGAATAAGTTCCCAGCGAGATTCGAACTGACAGCACTCTATGACAGAGAGTAGATCGCTTAATGAGTAGTCACTTTTACCACTGAGCAACTGGAATCCAAATCAAACCTTAAAACTAACTACCTATCCTGATCTCTGAAGGGAAACCAGCCCGAGTTCAGTTGCTTTAAAGAACATAATCAAATAAAATAGGCCATAATTGGAAAAGATTTCACTAATTGGGAATAAGGACTTTCATGATATCCTTACAGGGTTGCGGAGTCAAGGGCAAATGTTGCAAACAGAATAGCAACGATCCACTCCAAAACAAGGCAGTAAGTATTTTTTTTTACCCATAGTGTATGGTTCTTCGAAGTTGAATCATAATTAAGTCATTTTTGACTCTGCAAAAGTGGGGAAAGCCTCCTTTCCCCCTTGACACATTGAAAGAGTAAAAAGTCACCAATCACTTTTAATCCTTCAAGTTTGACTTCATTAAATGGGAGGGAAGTTTCACAACACTCTGGACCTGTGAAAAAATATTCACACAACTAAAAGCAATAAAACAAAATGAATAACTCCTCCCACTCACAGCAACACCCACAAGAGTCTCACCAAATTCCCAAAACTAAAATCTAAAAACACAGACAATCATTCGTCTGTTGAGGCCCAGAGAGGACAGAAACATAAATTTATTTAAATTATATATATATATATATATATATATATATATATATATATATATATATATATATATATATAGTAAGAAAATATGTATATATAATCCGACAGAATATTTATGTCCATTTCTTAATGATATAATTGTCCGTCTTAGAAACTACGGTGCATATATGGACAGTGAATCAACCAGATGAGAAGGGCCATCACCTTTCCGTCTGACTCAGTGATTAAGGGCAATGCTACGTAACAGTGGCTACTTTATCGGTTGTAGGTTCGATTCGTATTTTTCATCCTATTTACGCTGTCTTTGGCCAAGTGACCCATACTCTGTGTAATAACGGTGGAGTCATTTAAAAAAGAGGTTTAAATGGTAACGCATTCATAAACATTCTGTCGGATTAGATATCCATTTTTTGATAGCATATACGTACGTATGTATGTATGTATGTATGTATGTATGTATGTGTGTATGTATGTATGTGTGTATGTGCATGCTTCCACACGCATGTGTATCTGTACCTATGCTGTAAGCAGCTCCGTCAATGTATGAATTTAACCGCATCACTTTATTTCTTTTGAATACCACAAGATGTTTGGATAACATGAAATGGTCAATTGCCAACATTAACACATTTCTATAATACATTCATTTATAATATTGCTTCTTCAGGGCTGTGGAATTAATGGTAAATGCTGTCAACAAAATGGAATTAACTCTGTGGACAATAAAGTAAGTGAGCCATAATTTCAGCAGAAAATATTAAGAAAAAAAACGTTTTCTCAACATTTATCACTCAGTTTTTTTTTTTAAATTCTTTTTCAAGTTCTGGTCCTTGTAGGGAGAATGAGGGTTGTATTTACCTATTGAGCTTTTTATTCTAGGTGGGTCTTACGAGTCGTCAAATCCGGTATTCTATATTTTCGACTAACTTTCAATGACTCTGTACTTTTTTTCAAAATCTGAATAATCCTGTGACCTGTTGGGTCACCCTTTGAGAGGAAAGTGGTGCAATTTGATCAAACCAGATTCAACACAAAATTTCAAGACACGATTTTACCCGTGTTGTTCTGCATTTACATATAAATAAATGATCAGATAATAAACTCTGTTATTACCGTTTCATTGTTATCTCCCTTGAGAAATCAGTTGGAGGGGGGCACAGAAGCAGACTCTAAGCCAAGTTTCAAATCAAGTTGCAAATCACCCCCTTTTCCTTTATTGCTTGTTCTACATTCTTCCAAATTACTGCATTTTAGGGATACCTTAATTCAATATACATGACTACTATACACAGTTTCGGCTAATCAGAGGATACGAACAGATAAACAGATAGAATGAGAATTTTAGTATTATATAAAACATATGTTCAGTGATTATTTCGATTGAAGCTTTATAGTCTTGTTTGTCGATTAGTTCCTTCTCACACGAGGAGAAAATCTATTCAAAGTCTGTGGGAAATACATACATGATCGAGTAAATCCTTGCAAAATTCATAATAAATCAGGATTTTTTAGATGATGCATTGTGAATTATTATTAATTTTTGACTGGAATTTCTTTCATTTTGATTTCTGTTGCATTTTACGTGGGTCGAAAATAAATAATAACCCCCCGGTAAAATGTGGAGGAATCCAAGTTCGAGTGTCTTCGGGGGCTTATTCTTCATTTCCGATCCACGCTGCTTGAGAACGATTGTGGATTGGCCTTCTGTGGTCACGATGTTCTCTCCATTGGGTGAAGTGCACATCGATATATGAAAGCCACCATTCTTATAATTTAAGCCTCCATGTTCATAAATTTATCATTCCAACCCAAAATGATAATCTAATGGTGCTTTGTCTATAACTTTCAGAAAGGTCATCAACATACTGACTTTTGCTCGGACAATTTAATCTCCTCTTTCCATCTTTGTTGATACAATATTTCTGCCGGTTCATTCACATCGTTTGGTTTTGTTTTTGTTTTTTGCTTCGTACCACTGGAGAAAGAGACCGACAGAAGAACCTCTCTTTCCTTACGAATATTACATTTTACACCTGAAGGAGGCCGTAGAATGAATAGACCGAACCTTTCTATCAACCACTAAGATAGGAAAAAGAGATCAGATTGTCCGAACAAAAGCTGGTTTGCTAATGATGCTTATTGTAATAAAACGTTTGATGATCGCAGCACTAAATACTTGATCCTCTTTTTTTTTTTTTTTTGTACATTATCCTCTAATCTAGTGGTAAGATGTACAAAGTACTACTAAATTTGTTCTGGTTATGATTGTGATCCATTGCTCTATTCGAGCCGATGATACAGAATGAAGAGAAAATGTAATCGAAAGAGTTTCTTTTTCTGTAATCATTTGAGTCAAACAAGAAACAAAATATGTTTTTGTCATTTTGTCTGATCACTTTCAACTTCACAGAAAGACAGGAAAGATAGACTTGAGTGGGAACGTTCTTTGTTGGATGCTCACTGCTCGTTTCATGCCTGTTCCTAGGTCCAAGCCACGTAATCACGACGTGTACTCAAGTTACATGACTAGCTAACGAACATTGCCCTCATCCAACCGAGTGAGTCACTGATGTGCCCCTTGAATGTACCATTCATACTTTTTATTTTTGTGAAGTCACGTTGCTGAATATAGTAGATCATTCATTCATCTTTTGTCATTTGTTCGTACAAATTCAGTGTTTATATTATTTCAGGATTCCCTGAAAACAAATGGACGTTGCTGTCAGAAGTTGGAAACAAGAGCTCCAATTATCGACAATGTAAATAAACAGTTTGTACTCCCAACAAGTGTAACAATTTCTCTTTTTCTTTTTTTCACATATGTAGATGTAGGAGTCTATCCAAAAGCTATCCAGTCATTTAATATTAACAAAAAATATAGCCTACTTAGTACAATGGCACCTTTAAGCCCTTTTGAGTACTTCCTTTGGAACTCTTCTTTCCACATCGTCATCAGCTGTCTAATCATGTTTTTCTTAATCTTGTTCACGGTCTGAAATCCCTTGGAGATAGCTAGAAGTTAAAGAAAACAAAATCTAGACGGCAGGGTGATTACATTTCAAAACCGCTGGATACTTTATGGGCAGAAATAGCTTTGATGTATGTACGTGCATTTAGGTTTTGAGCCTAAAACAGTGTGTTTATACTCCTGAATATTTTTACTTTTCTGTATATCTTCATTAAATACCTCTGTCATTTTTAATTGCTGTTATTTATTTACAAATGTATGCCAATGTCAAAGTTTACGTGTGTTTTTGTGTGTATAAGAGATGTTAATTCGAACATGAAAAAAGATCCTTTCCGCTGAATAAAACTGGTGACTGATTCTAAATTTGGAACCACATCGCCAGGTTCAAATTTAACTTTTTACCTCGGTAACTAAATAGAGAATAGAATCGTACACCAGCATTCCTAATGACGTTTGATAAATCTATACTAAGTTGGTTCTACTATGAGACGCACTTTATATTCGATCAAAATGCTCTGACAACTTATTCACTCTTTTGAAACTGGGTCGGATTTCTTGACGATTCTTAGGTGGAGGGCTTACTTATTCCTACGTCAGACGTCCCAAAACTCCAGTCAAAGTTTGAGTTGACTTTGTCATTCCTTTTTTTTGCGTCGGGGCACCAGATTTAGGGTTGCTAATTATATAAGCCCCCTAAAATATAAATTACCAGAATTGATCTAAGGAGATAAATCCTGGTAATCAACGTGTTCATCGCTTAAGCACAAAAAAACAAGGTTAGTACACAGTTAGTTCGATTGTTAACCATACGCGGTTACCAATAGTGCCAGGTTTCATGAGTGAATCAAAATAAACAAGGACTGGAGTTTCTGCCAACACGGATATGTGGAGGGATCTACCAGAATAAAGATGTAGAGATAGGAAGGATGAAGGGAAAGGAATGTCACTAAGTAAATGTGAGATAGAGGCTAAAGAATGTCTGTCAGTTTGGTCATCCTAGTTGTAGCCACTATGAAGTTATCTTAGAAAGTCCGACCTAACTACGATGAGAGTGCTTAACTTAGATAGGATGTGTTCTTTAGATGAATATGTGATGATGCATGTGTAGAAAGAAAGTGTGTATAAAAACTATACTAACTATCCTAACTAAAGAGAGAGAGAGATAGAAGAGACGAGCTTACCTCGAGGCCATCGGAACACAGAAGAGAGAGAGAGAGAGATTTACCGCCACAGTTTAGATATCGTACGTATAACAATCAGCAATCTGATTGGCAGTTCTGTGTGACGTCAAAAGGGGAACAAGGAATTTACCATTTCTCTAGAGATGTAGGGACTAAAAAAAGATCCTCTCGAAAGGGGAGATAACTCCGTATATATATGATTTTCTTTTGCTAGAAAAGGTGGGCACTACACTCTGTTATTACGAAAATTCTCACCAAATTTAAGGGAAGTAAACTCTTAACCATTTTTCTATCCCGTAATGTTGTACCAAACTGATGTATGGAATTAACATTTCCCTGCCGTGTTTTGAAATCTACATATGTATTTGTTATATGTACAATGCAAAAGTTGCGGTAATTATCTTCAGTTAGAATAAAAGTTGGAGAGGGGTTTGACCCTGCTGCAGCCAGGCTTCTTCGCTGAAGTTTTTGGTACAATCTTTATACAAGTACGATATAACATTCATTGTAGGTAATAAGGATCAAAATCATTTTGTCTTGTTTGTAATCACGTACTCCATTAATCCTAAAGAGAAGGGTGTATAACCAATGCATCCTCCCAATAGTCACTTATGGAGCTGAAACATGGAACTTAACCAAGAAACAGACCCGTAAGCTGAGAACCATGCAACGTGCACATGAAAGAATAATGCTGGGCCTCACATGGAGAGACCACAAGACAGCACAGCACATCCGGGAAAAGACAAGAGTTAGAGACATCATAGAATCCATAAAAAATTTCAAATGGCGGTGGGCTGGCCATGTTGCAAGAATGGCTGACAATCGATGGACATCACGACTCACAACATGGGTTCCCCGAGACCATATGCGCAACCGAGGCCGGCAAAATGTTAGATGGAGAGATAAGCTAGACAAGTTCAGGGAGTACTGGCTCCGTGACGCCCATGATAGAGAAGTGTGGCAAATCCTGGGGATGGTCTATGTCCAACGACGGACGCTAAAAGACTGATGATGATGATGATGATGACTCCCTTATTAACAGGGTGCCATGGTGACTATCTTTGTTTTGCATGTTACTTAATGAAACAAAAAGCAACTTATCTATAACTATATAAAATAAAAAGCAACTTTTTTTCCAGGAGATCCCAAAACTGTTCGATGAAAGCAAATTTTTACCTTATGACCCAAGTCAAGAACCAATTTTTCCTCCCCAACTTCAGGTAAGATACTCAATCTTACTAAGCATTATTCAGTTTGTCTGTTTAGAACAAAATTGTGAAATAATCATAAAAATTATTCAAAGACCTCTAAGGATTTCAAGTTCCTCCAGCCTTTTCGTTGGACTTTTCGAGATCGTCTGTAGCGTTCCAACAGCGATTGGCACAACTGTCACCATCCTGTTCCATATTTTTTCACTTCTCTCGCGAAATTCAGATACTTATCCAGCTTTTCGCTTCCTTTAACTTTACCTTGAGCTCTGCTTGAACAGCTTAATCCACTGACACTTTTTTCGTTGTTCACAAAAATTTGATCTGGTCCGATGTCCTTGATCTGGTGATCTGGTTGAATCAGATTTGAGTATACAATATTGTTTAGTATGGCCAAATCCCAGTCTGCACAGGTCCCAATGGATTACTCTTCCCTACCAGCCATGTCTATTTTCTAACTCTTCCTGAAATAAATTGATATATTCGTTTGTCATGCGGCTGATTGTCTGATTGATCATTAAAATAATACGAATGCATCACCATTGAATTTGAATGACCTATCTTTACTGTTCATCGTTTTGCAGTTGAGTGACGAATTCGATGTTAAAAGCCTGATATTTGTTGGAGAAAGATCAAAATGGTTTCGTCCTGTGACACTCTCAGGGCTTCTGGAATTGAAACAACAATATCCCCAGGCACGAATTGTTAATGGCAACACCGAAGTTGGTAAGTGATTAGTGAAATAGATGATGATGATGATGATGATGATAATAATAATAATAATAATAATAATAATAATAATAATAATAGTAGTAGTAGTAGTAGTAATAAATAAATGGTGCTCTTGCACTGGCTACAGCCACAGCTGTCCCTGTGTATGCATGATATATCACAAGTTTTATCCACGTTCGTCTGTCTCGGTTCGACTTCGAAGTTCTTGCTATTCGAAACAATTTACTCAAAGGCTACAAACCCTTGAAGGGGCGTCCCTTACGTCCAACATCCGCTATTTGATGTACAGTTGGGATGAAAGGAGATGGATTCATGCCTTTGTAATGAACGCAGATGGTTCTTGTAGGAGTTTGAACTCGGCTTGCCGATTCTATTTTTCCTGCTGCAAACTGCTGGGCCACTGGCACTTCCTAGATTGACACTTCCTAACGTTACATCTCCAAGGGTGACAGACATTTCCTAGCGTGACAGACTAATTTTATGTGTAGTTATTTGTTATTCATAATGTCATTACCCCCCTCCGCCTTGCACAGTATTTTGTTGCCTGGCGTCCTGTTCTCTAAATTTGATGCCTACTATCGCGGTCTTCGGGTCATCGAGTATCTGATTCTCAGTCATATTCTCATCTTCGGACAGAACGCGGCATAAACGAGGTGAGTCTGGTCCTGGGGATTCTAGCTCCGGTATAGCACTTCCCCATTCCACTGAAAGGGGAGGGTCGGTGTAGTCTTCATCCCTTCGTCACACTGATGCAGGAATTGGGCATTTTTTTTGTCTTTGCCTACATGCACGTGTGTTGGTCTCGACGATAAATCTGACCTTGTGTACTATTTGCCCTCGTTACGACGCAAGTAAATCTCACTCTCTGCATTTGACCTGTTCATGTATTTGATAATACTTTGGTTTTATATTCATAATATAAGAAAGCAATAAAACAATGCATACCCAGATACACAAAGAGGAATCAAAGTGATCTTTACCGATATTTGAGCCTTATCTTTGTTCGTATGCGCCTCTTATCTGCTCAAACTACCAGGCCTATTGATCTGATATTCTGCATGTAGAAGAGTTAGGTTGACATCGGAAGTCATTTGAGGTCATGCACCAGCCAATCTCTGGTCATGTACATTGAAAATGAATGATTTTTATATCAAAATGTTTTCCAATAATTCTTCTTGCGATTTACACGAACTTTTGTTACGCAAAAATTGATTTTTATACAAGTTTTTGGCGTTTTTCCGGCAATGAAAATTTAGTAAGTAAAATCATTTGTTGTTATAGTAAGAAAGCACACAAACGTGTATACGCACAAAGGCGTTGTCTTTTGGTAATCTACCGCCACTCCAACTTTTTTCTCGGTGTCAGAATTTAGTTTAGCGACAAGAGTTGATTACAAAAGGTGGAATTTCGAAGTAAGCCAAAAATCAATTCTTCCCGAATGAGTAATTTTCAAGATTTCTCGTTTTCACTTTGACATTTTGAATAAAAAAATTTTTGACAAAAAAAAAAGAAATTTCGAAAATCAAAAACAATTCAGTAATATGTGTCAACATTTGTCAATTACATTTGAGTCAGTTGTTTAGACGGATATTTCAACGAAACGAAATACATAATAATTATAAATAAAGGCATCGTACTTATATTAGTTGGAAAGCATAATTTATTGTTCTTTCAATAATATTTCTTTAGTTAGATATATTTTTAAGTGTACTTTTGTCTTGTTCAAGGGATCCATTTTTTTTTTCGATTAAATCCAGAGTTGTAACTAGATAAGGCAAAATTATTTATGTAAAAAATAGAATTAATCAAAGACATTTATCATGGAAACATTTTTTAGAAAATTTATGAACCGATTCACATGGAACGTGAATACCACCGGACATAAACTAGGGGACCATTTTATCATAAACTTTCATTGGAAATTGAAGCCCCTCTCAAAACATATTTAGGAGCGATTTTTTTAATGTTTTTTTCTAGACATAAGTAGTAAAATTTCTATGAACGTGCAGCATGTATGCGTGGCACATACATAAATGCAGCCAGATCAACTTGAAAACTAAAGAAACCTACGGTGGCAATTCCAGTGACAGATCTGATTGACGGTCTCTAAAAAATCCAAGTTCAGTGTTTTTACGTTAAGTCTGTTTTGTTTCAGGCGTTGAGAGGAAATTTAAAGACATGTATTATCCTATTATTATATCGCCTGGTCATGTATCGGAATTAAATATTATTGAAAACGTTCCCGACGGAATTATGATAGGATCTGCAATCAGTCTTGCTCGTTTGGAAGAGACCCTTCGGACAGAAATCAAGAAACTACCGGGTAAGATTTCTATTCTATCATTTGTTGCAATAGAATATATTCTTTATTTCATTAATCTGACCTCACAATCTTTTACAGCTTCTGTCTTATTGATTGTAGTACATTCTGTTTTCCTTATCGTCTATATTATATATCTGTGTAATCCTAGTTGGCCAATTGTTGCATGTAATTGAACCCTTGTTGTATCCGATCGCACAAAGTAACAAAGAACGTCTGGTCACTTGCACCGAGACTCCAGTTAACAATCGTGCTGCTCACGAACGGCTTTCCTCTCGCTCCTCTTTTTCCGTTTTTTAACTCACTTTCAGAACGAGGCAATTTCTCGAATAAGATGTGTTAGAGTTGACATCACATTAGTAGTGAGAGTACTCAACATTGATTCAATTGTATGAAAAAAAGATGTTTAAAAACACCAAATTCATTTTGTAATATCCTAGCAAGTGTCGAACAAAGTTGAATGGCCCTCTTTGCATGAAATTCTTATTGGAAAAAAAATTTCATTTCATGTTTGAACACTGATGAGATTATAACCAATGTTCATTATTCCACTGAATAGAACCGCTTAAATTTGTCTCTTCTGCAAATGATTCTGCCGAGGTCGTGGGTTTCTATTCATAATTTTAAAAGATGACACCGATAAATATGGAGACCATTTTTCATTCTTGTTTTGGAAAATAAACAATTTCTGACTATCTAAACACCAAATAAATTCTTAATCTCATTCATTTCATATTGATGTTGAGTGCGAGTTTTTCTCTCGTCTTATTTTTGTTGATGGTCATCACAATTCTTCGATCGTTTTCCCATTCTACAACCGTTAAGCAAGTACCATAAATCGGAAATAAACTTCCGATGTTACTTGAACTCGTATCCCTTACCTTTGGGAGATTGTCTGACACGGACAGCGTCTTACTGAATAAGCTACGAAAGCTAAATGTTTTTCATAAATATTTGTGTCCCGAGGCCTTATCGGATAATGTAGTCAAATCCTGATGTTTATACATACTGAACTTTTTCTATGCCGGTAACCGTTACATCATCCAAGGTCTCCAAACATCCAATGTTTAAAAATGAGTTTACCTAAAGTAAAATCAGTGAGTGATTGAAATAAAGCTCTACAAGCCACCTTTACAACGATGCTGGTTAAAAGCTCAAGTTTGCCAAGTCTACCACATTTTAGCATGAAATTTATCTCTACTTGTCTCAATTCACATGACCTTAAAGATTCATTTATAACACGTGTCAAAAACACTTGTATATACTACTAATATGCTTTTATAGATAAGCAAGTACAATCTTGTTTATTGTTTTAATATATTTTGAATTTTTTGCTCATTCATAACATTATCTTTAAGATTATATACATATGTCTTTCTGCCTAAAGGTAACTTGTGACTTAAGAAATAAAGTGTTGTCTAAATCAACGGATTTTCATAGATAGAACTAAATGCATTGGTTTTACTTTGTTATCCCTTAAATTTTAATGTTGCATATCCTTTCCATCTTAGCAGAATATAATATCAATCGTTATCTTGTTTCCCATTACTTTCGATGAACAGACCATTTGTCTTTTAATTATTTTCAGACTACAAGACCCAAACATTTAAAGCCATTGTTGACATGTTGCAGTGGTTTGCTGGTCACCAAATCAGAAACGTCTCTGTGAGTTGATTACTTCCGACTGTTTCGAATGCTTCGAATAACCTTATAAAGATATACAAAAACACGCGTGCGCATGCGTTTGTGAGAATAGATATGTTAAGTTCATTTCGTTAATCTCCCCCGTGGGATTGGGGGTCAGGTTTAGGGTTTGGGATCTTGGATCTTTCTGGCTAAAAAAGAAAAATGCAACGCGATCTTTTTTTTTTTTTTTTTTTTCTTTTTTGCCTTTTAGGCTTCTAAAATTTAAAATTATCGTCGTTATTTTTTTAGTGGGAACTGAAGAAAAAAGCACAAGATCTCTGGTCAATAAAATGGTTTTGCGTTGTCACACCAGTTGAATATAAACCACATTTTGATGCCGATCTGTTTTTTGTTTCAGGCTATTGGTGGAAATATTGCTACGGCTAGCCCAATCTCAGATCTGAACCCACTGTTCATGGCTGCAGGGGTCGTCTTACAACTAGCATCCAAAGGTCAGTATTTTGATAGTTTTGGAAATATATCTACACACACTTTATATTGATACCCCGTTTTATACATATCAAACCACTATCAAAGTCTTTCTCTAAAAGTCAATATCTTGGCGTAGCACTGATAGACATAGAAGGTAATTTGGGGTGGGGGTCTGGAAATGCTCAAAGTTTTTCCCTATACAAATCGATATCCGAGGGTAGAGTTTTCCTATGAAACCTTTCGTAATCCGAAATGGTGTAAAGCGAATAAGTAATTGCCATTGATTTATATGGAGAAATTTCAAGCATACCCACACCTTCAAAATCACCTTCTACGTGTGCTATTTGTGAGTGAAGTATAACTCTCTCCAGAACTGTCCTGTGCTTTTCTGGACACATCTTGATATTGGATGCATAAAATAAATCGAGGTAAAGCATACAGACCCACAGTGCATTTTAAAGCTATGGTGGTTTTTCGTAAACGTGTAGTGGCTAAAAGCAAACTTTTTTAAACCGTGGTATTCATGCAATTGCTTCTTCGTTTTACGCTATTTGAGCTTCCGAACAGTTTCATAGAAACATTCTACTTTCGGATAGCGGAGAACTCTCGTACATCTAACCAGTGCTTGTTTTGTTTCTCGTTTTAAAGATGGAACCAGAGAAGTGAAAATGAACAATGATTTCTTCAAAAGATACAGAGTTACAGACTTACAACCAAATGAAGTGATCTTATCCTTGAAGATACCTTACAGTCAAGAGGTAAAATAATATGGACTTATCTCAAACTCATAGCCATGGTTTTAATGTTACTTTTAATGATAGCGACTTGTTATCAACTTGTTTTCTTCATGAAGAAAGCTTTACCCAAATCTGTCACTATTACTGACAACATTGGACCCTTCAATTTTTTTGCCGGTCTGGCTATCCATCTGTCTGGATGGCTATGTATGCTTCAAGCGCACAGACCACACCAATGGTGCTAGAAGGCTGATAATTAAAACGTTTACTCCTTATTATGCTGATAAGAAACGTTTCATTTTTTTTTAATTCCCACTCTAAATAGGTTTTGAGTGGGGGACAATAAGCAATATAATTTTATGCTAAATTGGTCCCATAATTTGTGACCGACGGAATTAATGCTTGCTCTTTTTCAAAATTAAGACTTTTTAGTGATCTCTTCCCAACAAAAGATGAGAAGGAACTTATTCAGCCTTTTTCCTATTCTTTATCAATCCCCAACACGGTATACCACCAAAAGACATTGGTTTCTATTGGGTGACTAAACCGACCTATAGTTTTAAAGATCAGAAAGAAATAATCTATTTTGCCGGATAAGCTGATTTGGTAGGATATTTGAATCTTTGTGACTTATTAGTTACTAGTTGATCCATACCATTAAAAAATCGACGGCAATATTCAAATAATTTTGCAATTGCATTATACTTACCAAGTATCAAAAGTGGCCCTGCGTTTTCTTGTTTATGTTCTGTAACTAATTTTCTTTTTATAACGCCACCAGAAGAGTCTAATATATAAATATTAGTGAAATGCCTCTGGTCATCGTTTTTGTACAAATATAGAAAAATGTTATACGAAATATGATTGTAGTAGTTGACGATATAGGAATAAAAACCTGTCTTTGACTTTGTACATTTAAGTAATTTATCATAAATCCAACATGTTTCGCTTATTTCAAAGGCGTCGTTAGGAAGAAATACAATAAACAGATGAGATAAACAAACTAATACGTAGCAGAACCTGGATTGTTATTTGGAGTAGTTTGTCATAAATTGTGGTAAGCATCATCAGGTAAAATATACCACGGTCCATTTGTAGATGTCATCAATATGGTGTGGTTTATTGAATGTATGTACATGTCTAAATGAGTTGAGTTGATCAAAGATCTTCTTACAGTTGTAATTAGATGTTTCTGTTTGAAGTCTAGGGCTTATGTTTTGGTCAAGGTTAGTGGGGTTTTGTTATCTTGGTATATACAAAAGATACACCTATATCGCCGTTTCCCCAAATAAAACCTGCTCTGCCACCCAAACATATTGACAAATAAATTCTTTTGAATATTTTTATCATGTGAAATTCTTTTTCCAATACGTCATATTCAATATTTATTTGTTTCTTTTCGTTTACCTTTTTCACTTTTTACTTTTTGTCGTTTTCCTTTTCACAACTTCAAAAAGTCTGTGAATACTTCCCAAAGAACTCCTCTTGAAAGGTAATTTTTGGTGATATGGTATTTGTTTTTGTGATCAATAGAATGAGTACATGAGGGGTTACAAACAGTCTCATCGTCGTGAAGACGATATTGCTATTGTCAACGCAGGCTTAAAGGTCAAGTTCAAGGAAGATAGTCATCTGGTCTCAGATATTGCCATGGTTTTCGGGGGAATGCGGCCAACAACAGTAATGGCAACAAAAGCCATGGAGAAGGCTATTGGAAGGTGAGACTATGATTATTTATTTACACCAGTGGTTCGTAACCTTTTTTGCTACTTACCTCTCTTTGACAGCTCAAAAACCACTGCCCTTCTTAAAACTATCGTAAAACAAATAAGTTGAAAAGGTAAAATAATATAATGTTGAATTTAGAAACTTACCAAGACTCGGAGTTTTAAATCGAGGTAGAAAATTTAAATCAACGAAAAATAGACTCCTTTTATTTTTATTTTTTAATCTCTTCATTGAGTGAAATTTAATAGCAGCAATCTCATTGCTGATGAGTCAAGCATCAGTCACCATGGAATCTGTTAAGATAAGTAGTTAAAAGTATCGTGTAATTGGGAATTAATAGTATCATATAATTACGAATAACTCAGTTAAGCCTCATCATTACTCAAATTTGAGTTCCAGAACGCTTTTCACACTTCACACAAAAATTCTATGTTGCTGCCTAATGTAGTTAAATTCCCCTTTTGTGGGGCGTGTGCCTCACGTTCATAATCGCTAATCTACACGGAACCTGATTATCCTTTTATCTTGAGATTCTGTATTTTAGGGATTAACTTCAAATCCTATATAGGTATCCCTCACTTCTCGAATGTTCGCTTTACGCTACCTTTTCACTTTTACGGAAAAAGGTAAATGAAAATAGCATGTAGCGTTTATTTTACAGCGAACAGTTATAGAGGCAGCGTGTATCCACTTGCTATCTCTCGTACACCTGAATATCCTGTGCCTCCGCCACTCCAATCTCCGACGATTCGGTCTAACATACCATCATCACCATTTGGGGGTCTGGGAACGCTTAAAATTATCCGATTTGAATTAATCGTGATTGTTTCTTTGTTTTACACTATTTCATATTACAAGAGGTTTTTAAAGGAATTCTCCAACAGAAAACCTGTAATTTATTTGTATGGTCGATGGGGTAATAACATGAACATTATATTCAACCAAGATTCGACCTCTTCACGTTAATTCTGTTATCCATGTTGATAACTGATACCTCATTCCACTTTTCTATCTGTCTCATTATCGTCGCCAGCAGCAGCAGCAGCAGCAGTCTTTTAACGTCTGTGAATAGATCTTTGGTAAGATTCGCCAGACTTCTTAATCGTTAGTGTCACGATGCCAATATCTGCTGAATATGTCTGAATCCTCACACCATCTTATTTTCTGCTGGTCACAATTTTACATCAGGTCTCTGGGGATCCAAATTGTAAGTCATGATCCCCAGCGATTGTCTGACATTCTTGCAACATGGCTTGCCCATTACCATTTGATTTTTTAAAAACATATCCATGATATCGCCATCTGTATATATTTGATCAATTGTAGAATCCATCTTTTTAATGGTCAAATCAGTATCCATTGGGCAAATCGTTGTGAACCAATATCTTCTCTAGAGGAATTTAACTATTGTCATAAAGCATCTCGTTAACTCTTTTCGCAACTTGCATCGTTTCATCATAATCAGCCTTTTAACGTCTGTCATTAAACATAGACTGTATCAGGAATCGCTGGATCTCTCTATCAAGGGTGCTGTGGTGCCAATGTATCTCTGAACCTATCTATATAGTCAAGCCATCTTATTTTCTGCCGGTCAAATGTTTGCATAAGAACTCTGAGGATGCAAATTGTGAGGCGTAATATCCAGCGGTTTTCTGACATTCTTGCAACATGTCCCGCTCGTTGCCATTTGAGTTTTTAATTGATTCCATGATATCTCTAACTCCTGTTTTCTTTAATAAACTGTGCTGTCTTCAGGGGGATAGTGATAATCAGTCACTTGCGCTGCTATTTCTTTTTGTTCTTGTTGTCTTTGTCGTGAATTCCTTATGGCTAGCACTAATATGTTTTCTTTAATAGTCACTTTGCTATTACTACCATCTTAATTACTGTTACTATCACTGTTTTACGATAGCACTGTTGTTGTGGTCACAACTTACCGTATCACATTCAGGCACACAATTGTCGTTCTTGCATGTAACTTTCTTTGTACACTTTTGACACCTACGCCCATTTCAAGTAGAATAAAGCTAAATGATCCTAATGTAATTTCTTATTTGCATCATTACAATGGGTATTAACCCATTAACTTCAGAAGGTGGAAAGTGTAATAGTCATCCATTGCAATATAAAAGTCCTTGTTCATTCTAAAATAGTCCATTGCAAATTGTCCTGATTCACAGTAAGAACTGAGTTGGCACCCATCACAATGATACGGAAACTTTACCAGGGTGGCCATTGGACTGCAATGACGGGAATTTCCGTCATCTGCAGTTAATGAGTAAATAACAGATTCAGTGTGTTTTCAATCTTTATTTCTATTTTGCGAATTTTCCATTGTTTAGGAAATGGGATGACCAGTTGGTGACTGACATGAGTGATTGGTTGGCTGAAGAGCTATCGTTGAGCCCGGATGTTCCCGGTGGAATGGCCAGATATCGACAAACACTTTGTTCCAGTTTTTTCTTCAAATTTTTCCTAAACGTTTCTCAACACCTTCAAATCAAAGTATGTATTTCGAATTCCCAATTTAATCCTCCTTAACCTTATAACTGCTGTACATTATTTGAGTAGGATTAACAGCTTTTGGGCTCAATTGTGTCAGAATAGTCAAACACTGCCAAGTACAATATTTACAGTCAGGTTTCATAACACTTTGTAGTCAAAAGTCTGAGGCAATTACTTGTTACTTTTTTTCATTTTTTATTTCTATTTTTCGAGGCATTTTCTCAGGTAGGATTTGGAAATGGTTGAATTAAACAAGAAATGTAAACAGACCATCATTACTATTACTAATATAGTAACCGTAAAAATGACGGAATTCGTTACGTGTGGATCGGCATTTCTGCCAAGGATCAAAATATCATCATCATCATCATCATCATCATCATCATCATCATCATCATCATCATCCTTTCAGCATCCGTCGCTGGACATAGACTTTCCACAGGATTTGCCAGACGTCTCTATCATGGGCGTCCAATTTTTCTGGCCACAGTTTTGCAAATGATCTCAGGGGATTCAAGTTTTGAGTCGTGATGTCTGCTTGTCTGACATTCTTGCAAAATGACCAGCCCATTGCCTTTTGAGTTTTCTAATGGATTCTAGGATATCCCTGTTCTTCTCTAATATACTGTTCTGTTTTGTGATTTTTCCACATGCATGGTTCTCAGCTTGAGCGTCAATCTTTTGGTTAAGTTCCATGTTTCAGCTCCATAGGTGATTGTCGGGAGTATGCATTGGTGGTAGACCCTTATTTTAAAAATTAATTGGATTTTCTTGTTCTCGAAGGTTGAACTTGCTCTACCAAAAGCTTACTATCCTAGTGTGATTCTTCTTTTGAGAGTTTCGTGAAGATTCAGAGCTGAGTTTCCGATTTGGATTTTTGTGTCTTTTTTTATTATTTTTGTTATTTATCGCAATTTTATTGTACTTTTTTGTTAGCTAAAGTTGTTTCCTTTAATTTATCCAAAAAGAGTTGTATCCTTTCGAAGAAAGTTATCTCCCTATGACGCTCAAATTGACATTTACGTGAGAAAGAGTAATGGGAACTTTACACAATATATATATATATATATATATATATATATATATATATATATATATATATATATATATATATATATATATATATATAATTATTATTATTATTATTATTATTATTTGGAATCTCACACCAGTTGCCTGGTGGTAACCGCTGGAGTTTGAGTGACAGCAAGTCTCCTCAAGTCTCCAGCCCTCCTCTCCTAGTACTCATAGGTCGCAGTAATTCTACGATTTACAGTTTCACACCGGTTGCCCAGTGGTTATCGCTGAAGGCTGAGTGACAATAAGTCTCCTCAGGTCTTCAGCTAACGTCTCCTCTCTCTTTCGCATATCATGACAGAGCTACGATTCGTTGCAGTCCTTATATCTCCAGCACCTTCCTCAGTATCCGTGCAGTTCCCAGCAGTGCTGTGGTCTGTACGGTCTCTATCCTCCTCCTAATCCCGATCTCCTCCAGTCTCTCCCTCAGCGTTTTGGGGACAGTTCCTAGTGCTCCCACTATGACCGGTACTACCCTGGTTTTCATGTTCCACATATTATTATTATTATTATTATTATTATTATTATTATTATTATTATTATTATATGGATAATGATTGCGTTTTATATTCGTGGATTATTATTTTAGATGAAACCGGAGGAGTTAAGCGGAAGTGAAGGTATCCATTATGAGCCCTGCCAAGGCAGTCAAGTATTCGAAATGTTGGACCCTGGTCAATTGGAGACAGATCTTGTTGGACGACCAATTGTCCATGTGTCTGGACTCAAGCAAGCCACCGGAGAGGCAATTTACCTTGATGACATTCCAAAATACGAAGGCAAGTAACACCATTCGCTCCAGGCTTTTGCTACTTTCCACGTGAGGCACAAGGCTGTTACTCGTTCCTTGTATCTTTCTCTGACTAAACATTTTCTCTCTTTAACGTGGTTTTAATCTTCAAAAACACCAAATTTAGTATCTACCAAGATTTATTTTGCCTGCCATCTATATTTTTGTGTTTGCTAAGATTTATTTGCAACACTCCTTTGATAAGTTTATTGCAACTTGCACAATTTGAGCCAAATTTGATAGTTATTGGCTTGTTTGCGTCGTAAGTGATAATGGATGCCGGATAGTAAGGGCTGCTTTTTGAGCTGGTCTTTTGAGCACTTCCTGACTTCTTTATACTACTTCATACTCACCAACTAATATCTGGAGAATATGCCTATACATACACTTTTAACAATTTATGGTTGAATCAAATGAATTTTATCGATTTTTTATTATACAGGTGAACTTCGGCTTGCACTCGTCTTCAGTACAAAGGCCCATGCTCGTCTTATAGACGTTGACCCTACTGAGGCTCTCTCGATGCCTGGGGTTGTAGACTACGTCGGCTACAAAGATGTGCCGGGGTCAAATAAGTACGGTTTTCCCTTCATGGATGAGTACATCTTTGCTGAGGATAAGGTGAGATTTTCTTTTTGGTAACTAATCGATCGAATATCTAAAAGACCGTACGAGGAACATTATCGACCACTTTAGCATAAACTTAATTTGTGACATTATATGGATTTGGTTTCCTTCAAAACTCATGATTTTATTGATTAGAATATGAACGTTAAGTGTGAACACATTTTTGGTGATAATACTGATTGAGTTTGAGGAATTGATACACTGGATAAGATAGATTTATTCAAGCTACCAGTCGATGGGGTCTTATTTATTGGAGTATTGTGATGTTCATATTCGCAACCCTCTACAATAATCTCTTGCTTATTGTCATTCATCTTTAATCACTACACAATAACGTTCCCCTCTTTAAAGGTAAGGGTTGCAGCTTTGAAAACATAACTTCAGAAAATTGAATTCATTGACTCAAACTAGAACCCATATACTGTGTTAATGCTTTTTTCTCAGGTGCTTTTATTCAAATTCATAAAATCACTTCAATATACATATATATGGTGCCGATATTACCTTTACTAAATTATGCCGCTATTAGGGTCAGCCTAAATGGGTTTTTTCAAAGCAATTTTTTTCAATTAGGTGGCCAGTATTAGTAGAACCGGGTTTATCTCCCAGGAGGGTATTGTTACTACCAAAACGAGTAGTGTACGTAAAATAGTAACATCAAGAAATATACACAAATTACACTGAGAGTACTGAGAAAGAAGCTGATGTGCTGAGGAAATTTGGTGGGACTTGGATATCGGTAATGTTCAACAGAGACAATACTATCATTATTTTTTTCGCTAGCATTTTTATCTCATTTCTAATGCTTTTTATCACAACTTCCAGATTATCATTCCTCGGCCAAAAAGATAAGCAGCACTGATAGATGTAATGGTTACAAAAAATGACACAGAAATAGGACTAGAGAAATACTATTAAAAAAATAATGATAATCGAAAATGCTTCAACTATTAAATCCAATTCTACTAGAGACAATATTCATCTGGTTTTCATAACTAAATCTATGTTCAATTAATCTTTGCTATATTTTTTTGGTATTTTTTCAAACACAAACATATGAAAACATTTATTTCAATTCTGTCGTGACTGTCTTTTTTTTCTCACCAGGTTACTTGTGAGGGGCAGGTAATTGGTGCCATTGTAGCAGATACTGCTGCGCATGCCCAGAGAGCTGCAAAGAAAGTGAAGATTACTTATGAAGAACTGCAGCCAATTGTGACTATAGAGGTGCTGTATGTTTACGTCTTTTTTGATAATGATTTTTTCTATGAACTTTACTGGGACCAAATTTTTAATAATACAAACCGTTTTGTCTCTTTTTATGAAGTTTCCATAACCCTCTTTGCTTGATGTAAGCTTTTGACAAATCTTTAAAAAAAAAAAATAATTTATCTATACAGGTATGCCCTGCTTTTCGAAAGTTTGCTCCACGCCATTTTCCACTTCTGTAAAAAAAAATGGCGTAAAGCGAAAATAATGTTCAGTGTTATAATCGTTATACAGGCGGTGCACAACCTCTCGCCTACACCCAGTCACCTGTATCTTCTACCATTCCAGTCAACCACGACTCAGCCTAACATACCAACATTGCCATTTGGGGTGGGGTAGGAATGCTTTGATATTTTGCGTATAATAATCAACAATTATTGCTTCACTTTACGCCATTTTGGGTTCCGAGAGCTTTTTATGGGAACGCTCTATTTTTCCGCAATGGGGAGATCATCCAAGCATTATACCAGTCTGGGGGCAGATGTACAATACTAGTCTCTTGAGATAAAGCTTGAATTATCTCCCCTTCTCGCCAAATATGGCAATCCTGGATTGAACTCTGGTATTGAAAAAGCTGAGAATTAAAAAATATCGTCCTCATTACAGCTTTATCGACTTTATAGACTTACAAAGGAAAAAAGAATAATTAAAATTATCCCACTTGCACCGAAAACTTTAAAAAAACGGGAATAATCGCTCTTATCTACAATTCCCCACAATTGTGTTCAGAAGATGAACTAAGTCAATGACAACAATTCAAAAGCATTTATACGTAATAATAATCTGTTTAATCTTCCATTCAGCAAAAACAGAGCAGCTTTACACTTTATCTAATTACCACATCAAACATCAGAGATCGGATATGCCAAAAAGATTATAAGTTAACCTATATAATACACAGAGTGTGTTGGTCCGTCTAATTTTCTTATTCTCACACAAAGGTTTCTTTCTTTGAAAAACTTTCATTATTTCGTTTTTGATGAGGGAAAGATGGTTGATCACGATGATATTTGAATTTTGTCACAATTTCTCAGTTGAAATTGCTTCACACCTTCTCTTTATATTTAGAGCTTTTACATAATTCCATCTGAAGAATCACTGAAATACTTTTGGGGGTAAGAGTAAATAAATAAATACAGGAGTACAATCTCTTATCTAAACCCTTCGCAACCAGACACTTTTGGGAATTTTCCGAATTTCGGGAAAGAACTAAACGAAGAAAGCAAACAGTCGGCCTACACATGAACTTCAGCAAAACAAAAATCATGTGTAACAATCATATTGAGAATAAGAACATAACTGTCAAGATAGAAGATGCAAAACTCGGCAAGGTAGACCATTACATCTACCTAGAACAACGAATCTCCATGAGACCCTCAGAGGAGGAAATCAAGCGAAGAATCACTATAGGATGGCAAGCCTTCGGCAGAGCAAGCTCTACTTTCAAAAACCAGACGAACCCAATAATCCTAAAAGGAAGAGTATACAACCAATGTATTCTCCCGATAGTCACTTATGGAGCTGAAACATGGAACCTAACCAAGAAACAGACCTGCAAACTGAGAAGCATACAACACTCGTATGAGAGAATCATGATCAACCTTACATGGAGAGATCACAAGACAGCACAGTATATCAGGAAGAAAACAGGAGACAGAGACATCATCAAAACTATTTTTTTTAATTAAATGGCAATGGACAGGCCATGTTGCAAGAATGAAAGACAACCGATGGACATCACGACTCACAACATGGATCCCCATAGATCACACGAGAAACTGAGGCCGACAGAATACAAGACGGAGTGATGAACTTGACAGATTCAGGAAATACTGGCTCCACGACGCCCATGATAGAGATTCATGGTGAATCCTGGGGAAGGTCTATGTCCGAAGACAGACGTTAAAAGACTGATGATGATGATGATGATGATGATGATGATTACAGATTTTGTATCGAAAATGATGGATGCTTCTTTTTCTGCTTCTCACAATCACCCGTAAGGGAATAAGTAGCTCTTCCTAATATTTACTATATCTATTATCTTTAAAGTAAGAAAAATTAGCAAAAAATTAACAAAATATCTGTGAGCAGAGAGGCACATCTGACTAGCAGGAGCCCAGAGACACGATTGTGTGGTGAGGGTTGAGTAAAACTTCCACTGTACTTAACAGGGCTTGATAGAGCGCAGCGTCGTCTCTGGTTATTGTGTGGTGCCAAACGCCAGCTTTGGTGTGTCGACGAAATGTTCGGTTTTACGGAGCTTTTTTCTTTTCAGAATTTCGGGAAAGAGATTGTGTACCTGTGAGTATGTAGAACGTGGTTTTGCAAATTTAGTAAAGCTGTTTTTATTTTTGTCTGATGTAAAAAAAATGCCTTTTTAAATATACAGCAAGCGATCGAAGCGAATTCATTCTTCATGACGAAGGAAATTAAAGACGGGGATCTGGAGGCTGGTTACAAGCAGTGTGATCACGTGATTGAAAGAGAAATTCACATTGGCGGACAGGAACATTTCTACATGGAAACCCAAGCTGCTCTTGTCGTTCCCCAAAAGGAAGACGATGAACTGGAAATTTACTCTTCGACCCAACACATAAATTTACTCCAGGTAATATCATACTCAGAATTCGGTTTGGAACGGGAGGGGAGGCTTCTAATATTGAGAAAGGTTACCCTTTTTATGTAACCCAGCACACCAGCACGCTCAACCGTCAATCAATATTTGAGGCTAGTACTTTTTTCCATATTTCAATAATTTCATTTTCTGTATTAGATTTTCAAAATAAACATATATGTATACCAATATATATATATATATACGTATATATATATATATATATATATATATATATATATATATATATATATATATATATATATATACTTATATATATACTAATATACATATATATATATATATATATATGTATGTATATATATTTATACTTATATATATATATATATATATATATATATATATATATATATATATATATATATATTAATAACTATATATACTAATAATATAATGAATATACTTTCCTTTTTTTTCTTGTGGTTGTCTTCATTTCACTTGTTTGTTACTCTCCTAATAAATTAGTTGGAGTCTTAAATTTTACAAATGGTTTTAAGTTGTTAAGCCAACATTATCAAAATTTATTTCAATAAATTAATTCCTCTGCATTGACGTTATTTGGGTTAAACTGGCGTGCTGACGTGCTGGCGTGCTGACGGGCTGGTGTACAGATTAACTCAAGTTGAGTTATTTGTTTTCATCTAACGTTTGGCAGTAGCGTATCATTTTATTGTGTAAAAGGGTAGAACAAGGTTACTGCAGATAGAATGTTGTTTATTTGGGGAACAGATTTTCATGTAACAAATGGCCGTCTTACAAGTTTCAAAAGTCTGAACTCCAATCACAGTTGGTATAAATTCACTGAGACGAGAAAAAAAGGAAAAGCTATTTACGATTGAATTAAGTGATTTGTTAATTGAATAAAGATATTTCAATTTGGAAAAGAATGATTTATATTGGGTAAGCCATGCGTACCTTGCTTTTTAGGAATACACGCCACTGGTGGTAATGGATATAGTGTAAATAAAAAAAGGTTATTCATTTAATCAAGATCGATAAGAAAGGTTTCCTCGTCAAAATGCTTCGATTATAACCAAGCTCTGAGCCTTATTTGTGAATTTTTTCAATTACTCGATTATGTGTAAATTACAAGATTAAATGATTTACGAGGAAAACCCTTTGAGCCCAAAAAAAAGGAAAAAAAGAAAGATTCCTACCATAAGCCTCCAAAATAAGATCATTCCTTAACCCTGTAAAAGAAGGAAAAAAGGCAAGATTCTTCCTTAAAATTACTGAAGATTGGGAAAAGGCAAGATTCTTACGTTAAACCCCATAAAAGAAGAAATTTGAGAATATCAACATATCTTAATTAAGTTTTTTTCCTCCCTTGATTCAAATCATGCATGCAAGCGTAAGTACATTATTGATGGAAAATAACATCTAGCGATTTCTCTTTAATTTTCAGCTGGGTGTTGGGAGCGCCCTAAACGTTCCTGCAAATCGATTTAGTGTCAGAGTGAAAAGAATCGGTGAGTCAATATTAAACAAACAAGCGGGGAAATTTTGACACACACTTTTTGAATTTTAACATCTTCACATGAAATAAGAAATTAGACACTCTAAATATGTAATACTCCATATGTTTGTATATATTTTTTGACTGTAACGTTTGCAAATGGGATAAATGTTAAAGGCAAAACATAGAATAGTCTCCCCTATTATTTATTTAATTTTTTTTTTCCTAAATGGATTAAAAAAATCTAGTTTCATTCTTCATAAACAAGAAATTCGTCACAAAAATGATCTGCACTCCAGAGCGAGCACGGTGTATAGTATCTCGGATTAGTTAATGTTAGGGTTAGTGTTAGGGTTATGATTAGGGTTAATGTCAGACTTAGGATTATGGTTAGTGTAATTCCATACTTTATCGAGAAAAATTGCAAAATGTCTCCTCGAAGTAGTATACAATTTCATTTCTGATGCTGATATCACAATGTCACAATTTCCTTTGTACCTTGCCGAATTTTTTTGGTGGCCGAGAATAGGCAGTTCAAATAAGTTCAATGAAATGTTAATTTGTATTCATTGCATTTGTTAAAGCTCTTGATATCCAGAGAACGATGTGATTTTTCGACACTAAAAGTAACGATAACCTTAGTTCCTAATAAAATGTCCCAATGAGTCTATGTACAAAAATTAATGCTAACCTAGTCGAATCCTAATCCTTAGGTAAATGCTTTCATTGCAACTGAAGATTCAGAGTACGTAATCATTCTATAATCCCAATAGTTTACAATTTCATTTGACCATAATATCTTTTTATATTCATATGGTTATATATTTACACGTCTTGCACGTGTACTAGGCTATGCAAAAGTTTCCAGCATTTCGATTTATAAAACTATTTATTCATAAAAATCCATACTATTATTATTCAGTCACGAAAGTATTCCCTGTTTTTCTATGATCTTGCACCACCTTTCAGTTAGATTGTCTCTCCAACCATAAAAGAACAATTCCGTTGAATATTTGATTGATTCTTCGATATATTTAAACTGTTGAAAATGCTAACCAAACAAGTAGTGTTGCGTGTAGCAAATGATAGTCTGGCAGTGACATGCTTAGAAGAATACGCTGCGTATGAAAGAACTTCACATTCCAATTCGATACTTCCATGATATTGTGCTGTGCCATTTGCAACATGAGCATGGGCGTTGTCACGCAAAAAAAAATCCCCGATCAAATTCTTTGTGCAAACAAAGGTCTTCTCTGCTCTGATGCGACATTCAGTTGTTCACTGTACTAAAGCGCAGTAATACGTTGCCCAGATTCGAGCAATTGATGATATGAGATTCACATTAAATCCCCCATTACATTTCATTCAGATTGAGATACTGAAAGCTATCTTGGATTTATATAAAATGGGAACAATAAGAATCCATACGGTATGAAAGATTGAACGTTTCACCCAATAACTTTCTTCATGCGTGCCTTATAAAGTTCAGATTACGATACATCTAAGATATAACGTATACGATAATACATACCAAATATGAAATGAATAAGTTAATCTTTTAAGGAGTTATCTAACAATATTTGAAAAAAACACAAAAATGTACGGTTGAAATAAATCATTATAAATTGGGTGAATATTTGAATTAATTTCATTTCCCATTATGACAAAACCATTTAGCACGCTCATATAACTTACTTGATCGATATTTCTGGCAACATGTAGCATTGCATCGTCATACCACGTCTTCTAAGCATCAGATTATTCATGCAGCACTTGTCTAGGACGTATCCAAATAGTCAATTAATTGTTAATAAGTACAAGTTAGAAAAGAGATATGACAAGATTTTCAAGGGTCTGAGTGTCGCTAGGTCGACGGTACAGTCCATAATAAAGAAAATTTAATATGGCTGGTGAGGAGAAAATCTTCTGTGAGTTGGTCGTCTCGATGAAGTTTCCTCCAGACTCATGCACAAGGTAGTCAGGGACGTCAGTAGAGATCTTCGGGTGACATGGGAAGATGTGACTAATAATTTGAAATCGTACAACATGAATGTTAGAGTACCGAAAATATGTATATATAAAGGCTATAGACTAAGGAAGATGTTTATTGCACTCAATGCACTTGAAAGGTAATTCAAATTTAGCTAAAGAGTATCTAAACAAAGATTGAGCATTTTTGAATAAAGTTTTGTGGATTCATGAGACGAAGCTGTGGAACTATTCAGTTATTCAAGCAAGTAATACGATTGACGGAAAAAACAAAAGTTATTTGCAGAGAGTAGAGCATAAGAGATATTATATTATGCTATGGGTTTTTTTCAATGCAAAATGTGTTGGTGAAACTATTTGGATTGAAAGAATCATAAAAAAGAAAGATATTCTTTAGGGTAATCTAAAAAGTTTGGATTGAATTCTCAACAAGAGAAAAAATCAGATATTTCAACACGACAATGATCCCAAACATAAGTCAACACTGGTGACTCAATGGGCGAAAAAAGAAAAAAAGATAATTTTTAGTCATGTCACCTGATCTGAATCTTATTGAAAATGTGTGATGTGAAAGAAATTGAATGGAAGGAAAAGAAATCCTTGGAACATATCGGAATAAGAGAAGTTCAGCAAAGAAAAATTTGCCAAAAGTATTTGGGTAACTACCCGAAACGTTCAGCAAAAGTAATTGAATAAAAACTATTTGCAATAGACAACTGATATTCAATTGTTCGTGCCATTATATTCAAATATTCACTCAATTTATTATGATTTAATCTTACGAGTACTTTTTGTCCGTATGTTTTTCAAATATTGTTACATATATATATATATATATATATATATATATATATATATATATATATATATATATATATATATATATATATATATATATATATGAGGATGTATAAGTACGTCTGTTTAGCCGGATTTTTAACTGAAATTCACATTATATAAAGTTCAATCAATGTGATTAATATTCAGAACTGAAGAAGATTATGCTGAAAATGAATGTTTGCTGAGTAGTATAATGGCTACTTTCCTCATTAGATGGAGTATATATATATATATATATATATATATATATATATATATATATATATATATATATATATATATAGTATATATATACATATATATATATATATATATATATATATATATATATGCGTGTGTGTATGTATGTATGTATGTATATATGTAAGTATATATATATATATATATATATATATATATATATATATATGTGTGTGTGTGTGTGTGTGTGTGTGAGTGTGTGTGTGTATGTAAAATAGACCGATATACGTATATACATTTCAAAATGCACGAATTAATTGTAATAATGAGTTATCGTTCCTTTCTATGCATCTAGGTGGTGGCTTTGGGGGCAAAGCTAGTCGCTCTCTTGTAGTTTGCTTGCCTGTTGCGGTTGCAGCTCACAAGTAAGTTTTTGAACTAAACGGTTTGCTAACTAACATTTCGGTAAAATCCGTAAGTTCAAGTAGGGTTTTTTTGGCTATTTATTTTGAAAATTATAAATGTTTAATTTCTGTCAGAAAAGAAAGTCATGTATCTAAACATTTCCAATAATATAAGCATCTGTAGCCACTTATTAGAGAATTTTTTTAATTCTAGTGAAGAAGAAACTGGAAAATATGTTTTCAAAGGAGGGGGAGAGTTAGATGTTGAAATAAAGATCTGACCTCATCAAAATACTACTCTGGCTTCACGAAATATAACGCGAACAGATTAATTTAAAAGATTTGAATTATTGGCATATTTTTTTCCAGATCAATCAATGTTAAAGGGAGATATGGAATCATCGTGTGATTTGCATTTCTGAAATAAATACGAGCACAAGTCTGAACATGTCAATAAATCTATGAATCATGAGTTTGCAATGGCCAAGGCGACGATTCTGCAACTTGTCCGGTATCATTCCAACAAAACATATGAAGATGATTGCCTTGAGAAAACCAGCAAAATTTCCTCGCTTATTCATGATATGGGGTTACACATAGTTAACGAGCCTAGGGAGATGGCAACTATTACTCCAACGGTCAATGTACAGTGTGCATTGACATTTTTGGACATTTTTCAGAATGATAATACATCTTGCCACAGAGCAAAGAGAGTTGAAGCCTTTCTTCAGGAAAAGCATATCAATTTATCGGTATGCCCAGTAAAGGAAAATTTATGGTGGAAATATTTTCGAAATGGTCTTTCACAAGTGTCAATCCTGCAAAGCTGATCTGTCAACCGCTATTAGTGAAAATTGGAACCAGTTTGATGGAGAATATTGTTTTTCATTTGTGAGGTCCATGCATGAATACAGGCCATCATAAACGCCTTGGGAGGAGCAACAAAGTATCAATTGTGATTTTTTTTTTTGTTGATAATTCCATATTTTTCCTCATCTTTGAGTGAATCCATGATTCTTTTCTTCGCATAATCTGGAAGAAATATGCCGATAATTTAATCTCCTCGGAAGTATATCTCATGTAGCCAGAATGTTCAGCTATTAAGCAAATATTGTTTCGTGTCATATTTGTGATTTTTTTTTTTTTGTTGCTTTGAATTGAAAATGCTAGACGAACATCCTCTTTGTGGTGATTCTACGTTTTTTGCCTTGAGCAGTAGGCAAGAAGATGGTTGATATTTGAAAAAGAAAAGGTACTTTTACCCCATTTGATGTTTTATTGTTTATTTCATTCCATTTACCTGAAAAGGGTGTCATCAAAAGATTATACGGTCACGTGAGGTGACAAAATATGAACACCTCACAGCTGACGTCATTTCCGCTAAAAGGGAGAGGCAAGGCGAACCTGAAGGAATCATTTTATCATCCCGGTTTTTCGTCGCAGTTCATTCAGTCAGAGGCAGCCGATAGAATCATGACATTTTACTTTTTGTTCATTCTTGCTTTCCCTCTCTTTCGCTCGAATAATGCGACCGCCATTTATTTCTATGGACACTACTTATTTCTATAAGCATACCGTGTATACGTGGGGGTACACAAATTGTTGATAGAGAAATTGAAATCCAAACTTATTTATCGCCAGATTAGGAAAGCCAATTAGATGTATGCTTGACCGAGATGAAGATATGATGTGCACTGGTACCCGACATCCTTTCTTGGCAAGGTACAAGGTGAGCACTAAATATTTTTATTTAATACTACCAAAAGCATTTTGTCTGTTAGACTTTCCCGTCGAGAAACAAGAAAAATGATAAACTAAATCAATTCTCACGTGGCATATTGCTTACTCTTCAAGAAAATTTAATTGGAATTCATTGAAAACCTTTGGAGATATCGTACGGACAAACATGGAATTTGGGCGATATTACGTGCTGTGGACACATAACCACGACGTAAGGGAGGTAATTTTGCATGGGTCCTCCCTTAAATTCAATAGCTTCTTTTTCAGTCTATTACCCACCTTACTCACAGAATAAAACTTATTGAAAACCCTTAGAGATATTGTGTGGACAGAATGCATGAAATAAAAAAAAACGGAAAAATATCTGTCAATCAAAATAAAATTCCTGGATCCGTCCAAACTTAAATTACATTTTCCTTGTCCTATAGTCCAGCCTTCCATTTCATTGAAATCCAGTCATTACTTTTGGAGACATCATGTACACAGACGGGGAGACGTGACCAAATACATACATCTCTCCAATTTCGTTGACAGTGGTAAATAATATTAACGAATAAGAATACTCTGCCAAAGACATTTATCGCTTGTTTTCTCTTAGTGACTTCCCTCATTTTCCAAGTCCAGAATAGAATTGGATTCAGTGTAAACTTTTTGTGAGCACATACTCGCTTCATCAAGGAGAAGACATTTTTTTTTTTATGAAAGAAAAGAAGACTCCTTGACGTGCCTACTTTTGTATTAAGCATCCAAAAAATTTCGTTCGGTTTATCAAGTAAAAATAAAAGATATTTTTCTTTTATACTTTCAGCATTAACTTTATGGAACAACTTATTTACCGTTTGATTCCATTATCTTTCAAACAACTTTATAATTCAATCCTTGCAGAACTTTTTTTTTATCTTTCTCAGCAAGCAGCTTTTCTAGATGCCTTTTGCAGTTGTCCCAAGAATTTTTTCTAAGTTTGGAATAAATGTTTACTAAAAAGTACGATGTCTGATGAATATGAGTAGCAAATGAGTGAAACCTTTCCAGTCAAGCTGTAACAATGTTGACCTGGTCACCGAAATTATATGAGGTCTAGCGTTATACTTATGGAATATCATGCCTTTTTTTTTTAAACTAATTCAAGACTTTTCGTCCATTGCTGCCTTGTATTTATCTCATTAGGAGCAGTATTTGTTCGAATCAAGCGTTGTTTCAATCGAAGGAGCCAATTGTAGAACGAAGAATGAATGTCTTAGCTTTTAAAAATATCGATTTGAAAATCTGATGATTTTTATTCCTTTTTTAGGGACGTATGCATCGGTATTGTTTTTTATTCTAAATTTCGATGTTTTCTTCCTTTTTGATACCAGGTGGGATTCGACAATTCAGGAAAGATCAAAGTACTTGATGTAGACTTGTACTGTAATGCAGGAAACTCAATTGACGTATCAATAGGAGTAAGTAACTCTATCAATGTGCTATCAATCCAAAATAATTAACAATTTGGGGTCAAAATTTCTATTTAATTTGTTTTTGTTGTCGGGTGACTCAGACAAGTAATTTCAATACATGACAAAAATTCGATCAACAACTTTATTGAAAGGGAAAGAAATCAAAAAGATAAAAACTGTATTATAGTCTCCAACTACTTTCTATGTTCTTGAAAAATGTTTTCTTTCGATAATATAAACGTTATATGTTGTTACATATATTATAGAATTATCTTCTGATCTGCTTGTGAGAATAAAGCTAAGGTCAGTTGAAGTATGCTACGAAATGTTACTACAAGATTAACAAGAAATAACATTTTTATGAAATTTTGATTACTACATGGCCAATCACGTACCACAGAAAATCAAATAATTTTTTCATATGAAAGGTTTTTCTGTGTTGTATCTTGTAAAATCCATCAGATATGGAGAGTTTTTAGAGTAATTATTACGACTTCGAAAGACGTCATGTTTTTGTTTTTGTGTTTTCATTTGAAAACATCACTTTTATGAAAAGTTATTACTCGTTATAGCAACTACTCTTCATTAAGAAATTTACATTCCCGATGTCATCAATGATAATATCACATAAAAGTTGGTTCCAAATGAAAAAGACTTTCTTCTTTTAAACTTTCGCCGAGGGCTGAATAATTGATCATGATTTTGAATAATTTTGATTTTGATTTTAAGGGATGGATATTTTCTACCTTCAAAACTTTCAAATAATAGTTTTCAGCGCCAGTGTTTGTAGATCAGAAATTATTCTGATGACCAGGGTATGGATTGGGTAAGAGGGATAATCGCCATCTTTTTTTTGTACTTTGCGATATGTAGTCAATATGTTCGCTTTTCAGGTCCTGGAAAAGGCTATATTTCGATCTGACAACGCATATAAAATTCCTAATGTACGTATAACTGGAAAAATGTGTAAGACTAACATTCCTTCCAACACTGCATTCCGAGGTTTTGGTGGACCCCAAGGGATGTTCGTGTGTGAGACTTGGATTGGAGAAATATCCAGGGTTTTAGGGAAAAGTGAAGAAGAAGTGAGTATGTCATCAACAAGGTATTCATTTGGGTTTTTTCTTTACAACAGCAACACAACTATCTTTTTCCTTTTCTCTGAAGGCCTATGCATTTTGTAATATATATATATATATATATATATATATATATATATATATATATATACATATATATATATATATATATATACATATATATATATATACATATATATATATATACATATATATATATATATACATATATATATATATACATATATATATATATACATATATATATATACATATATATATATATATACATATATATATATACATATATATATATGTGTATATATATATATATACATATATATATATATATACATATATATATATATATATACATATATATATATATACATATATATATATATATATATATATATATATATATATATATATATATATATATATATATATATATATATATATATATATATATGGACGAATAGACTTTCTTTTTTGTTAGAGTTGTTCTTGGTCTTATAAAAGCGACCAGATAATTTAGTTTTGGTATTACTTCTCCGTGTGTCAGATAACATCGTTTTAAAATCAAATCCCATATTTCAAATAAAAGTATTGATTTTTTTATTCGATAGATCGATAACAGAGCATAAGCGAACTTAGCGACAAATCAGGAACCTTTGGCCATCAGAGGTTGCTCAAAAGCGTTTGAATGCTGTTTGTTTTGTTTTTGTTTTGTTTTGTTTTGTTTTGTTTTTCTAGGGGAGCAAGGGTCCTCGAATCAAATTCTGCTTAGGGCTCTATAAAGACTTAGGCTGAACTATATAGAGAGATGAACCGAGATAGATCGAACGGTAGATATATAGACAAGATGAGAAGACAACACTTGAGAATATCACCTTCTCGGGGTACCTCTTTTTTTCTTTCATTTTTAGATCCGTGCTATGAACTTGTACAAGAAAGGAGAAGCAACCTTTTATCATCAAATACTGGAACAGGACACACTACAACAATGCTGGGATGAATGCATTGAAAAATCCAACTACAATGAAAGGAAAAAAGATATAGAACTTTTCAATAGGTAAATTTGACACCTGTAATAAGGGGCTATTTATAATTTTATGCTTTATAGAACTGCAAGCATTTTTCGAACCTTCAATTTCCACATGGTTGATTAATTCAAATTATAACTCATTTTTGTAAGATATGGTGTTATTAGTAAAAACGTACTGTTTCCTATTGTTCAATCTAAAACTTAATACTAAAATATAATTACCGTAAAGAACTTCTTCTATTATTCAAGACTTCATTTAGTTCAGACTAATTTCCTCGTTTTTGTGTTTTTGATTCATTGCGACGCTTCGATTGTGTACCATCCTTGGATACCTGTTCAAGAAATTCGAATCTTGCTCTGAGTTGGAATATGCTTCCCCTCTTATACACGTCGCATCCAGTGCCTTCACCTGCATGTTCTTATGATTGTCTTCCCTGATTTATGCGCTGAACACGGGATCTACCACTGAACCCTTTTGAGATCATGTTTCCGGAACCTGAAAGTTATCGCTTGTTCCCTCCCAATTAATGTCTATGCTCGGTCTGCTGATCGAGGGATTTGAGCACACGAGTGCAGATTCCTCCAACATTCTGATTCTCCAATATTCCCTGTCTGTTATTTTGATTTCACTCCATATGTCAGACATGTGAGTGATTTGCATGTATAATAGGGGAAGCACATGCCCCCTCAGAGCATGATTTGACATTCCAGAATACAAAAGGCAGGGTGAAGGGTACGCAGCCAAAATGTTATGGTGAAACAAGAAAGACGAAGAGATTAGTCTGAACTAATCTATATACAATGATTAGTATACTTTGTCAAAATAACTTCAGACAATAATTAGATTAAACGTTTTTTTTTTCAGCAAAAACCGTTGGAAAAAGCGAGGCATAGCAATAATTCCAACAAAATATGGGATAGCTTTAACTGGCGGATTTTTAAACCAGGTAAGTTTCATATCAATTTGATGGACGCTCTTTAAGTAGTATTAAGTTAGTACATAAACTGCTCGCTATGAAGAAGGGATTATTTTCATTGGTTTAAAATTAGAAACATCTTTGTTTCTTTAAGCCAGGTAGATTTCAAAATAAAGCCTAATCAATCGTATAGTATATAGTACATTATTTAACATACAACACTAATGATATTGTAAGAACCCATTTCTTCCGTTCAAACATATTTGTTATCTCTCTGCAAAGTGTGTGATAATCCATTATTAATAATTTTGGCAAACTCCAGGCTAAGTTGGAGTTGATTTTACCCCGGCCCCCCATAACATGAACGATCCTTACTGAATTTAGGGGAGTAAATTCTTCATTGTTTGTCTATCCCGTCATTAAACCGAACTCATGTATAAATGAACATTTCTCTGTCGTGATTCGAAATCACGACTGTGTAATTGCTAAGCAGCCCCCTTACCAATTGAGCCAAACTGATAAGTCTTATCCACAAATTTATCTATCTTATATATATTGCAGTAATCATTTTCACAGTAATCATTTTCACTTGAAATAGGAGTGGAGTTTGACCCTGCAGCAGCCAGGCTAGAATTTCCTTTGTCTTAATTTCAGTTTCTTTTTATTGCAACTCCCAGACCCTCAGTTTGAGATCATTAGTAAGCATTGCAGATCGGAAATGAAGGATAAGTCGATTTCTGCTTACTAGCGATCGTAGAATGTTGGTCTAAGAGATGGAGAGCAATAGAACTTAAGTTTCAGGACTAGTCGAAAAAATTGAACAGTAATAGATTATTTATCGTTTATGCTTGCTTTTTTCATTAATATACAGGCTGGGGCTCTGGTGAATATCTATATGGATGGCTCAGTCCTCATATCCCATTGTGGCATAGAGATGGGCCAAGGAATCCACACAAAAATGATCCAGGTAAGACTTTTCGCGTTCGTGAACGGAGCTGTTTTGTCATAAATAAAATTTGGGATACAAACTTCATGAATATTATGTTTATGCAATATAACAGGTATCAATTAAGAAAATAGTATAAGTTAAATTAAACTCCAAATGAGAGTATATAAGTTGGTTATAATCAAATACATGCGGCTAAAAGTAAGACAGCTGATTGAAAAAAATATATTAGAGACCAAGAATTTATGCTATGTTGCGAACGGTCATTGGGGTTTCTGGATTAGCAAAAGTCAGCCATACAATTGAAAGTTGTCAGCGACGACTGGAAGTCAGAAGTTGTATGGGGACAGGTCTTGGCAAAAGACGAAAGGATGAAGGCTGCCTTCTCCCAGATAAGTAAAGACTCTTCTGATTTGTTTGTTGTTGTTTTTTGTTTGTTTGTTTTTTGTTTTGTTTTGTACTTTTAGGGTTTCATTTCTGCTTTTACTGTTACCTTCTTTTTTGACAGGTGGCCAGTCGTGTTCTGCAGATCCCATTAGAACTCATCCATATCAGTGATACAAATACAAGCTGTGTCCCCAATGGTTCCCCATCGGCAGGAAGTATAACATCAGACCTCAATGGCATGGCAGTTTTGGTCAGTATACAAATTGATTATCTCTGTAAATATGGTCACATTGTAAAAAAAAACTTTACTGTTCAGAAAATTCTTTCAAATCAGTGAAGACTTTTAACGCCTTTATTAAGACGTGCTACAAACATGTGAAATTCGTTTTTTAGTTCAAATTATCTTCGATGAACCACTGTAAACCTCATTACAGTTTTCGACCGAATTAATGCCTTTGTGCCTCTCACCGATTTCGATTAATTTCTTTAATCAATTATAACTATCTGAGCATGTGGAAATCATATGAGTGTTGACGACTAAGATTATCCATTATCTCATGCCTCTGATCTCCTCTCACCCTCTGTCCCTATCTTCTCATATTCTTTTGTTTAATCCCTTCCCATCTTCATTACTCGCCAGTGTTTTCATTTAAATTTTTAAGAAGCATAGATTAGTTTCATGTGTGAAAATCTCCCTACCCTCTCAGTAAACTACCTAACTTTCTTTCCTTAACTCTCCCTTCCTATCCTTATATAAAGCTATCTAACTTTCTTTTCTATGCCTCTCTCTCTCTCTCTCTCTCTCTCTCTCTATATATATATATATATATATATATATATATATATATATATCGATTGGTCGATCTTCCTACCTTCTTATTAGACTATCTAACCATTCCTTTCTGTTTTCCTGAAAGCGTAGATTTTGAACTCAGAAAAGTGAGGTCATGCAGAATAATAATATAATTTCTTCAAAATAAATATTCAGACTTTTTCGCGTTGATGTCTATATTGTCAGCACTTGGGGTTCTTACTTGTGCAACGTAATTTTCCGAAATGTGTCAACTTCTGTTGCTTGATCTTAGATTCTGATCCAAGTTATCATTAAATGTAACAAATTTGACATGACTGAACTGACTGCAGTAGATATTGATTATTTATTCACCTCCCCATAAAGGTAGAATGTGACACAAAGTCGAGTTGCAGAAACGCTTCCTTCTTTAAATAAACATTCTGATCGGATTATTAGGATTTACCTGCTATTAGTTAAGTCTGGCATCAGGCCACATATATGGAGCACCTCGTGAGAATCCAGTCTATTATCAAAGGATTGCAAAACCAAAATGTTCTCATGATGCCTATAATCACCCATGGCTTGGCTTCAAGAATGGAGATTCAAGAGGCTTTCCAACGTCAGTAAGAAGCCCTCAAGTGACCAGCTAGGTATATTCAGGAGAGGCCTGCACGAATAAGTTTCAAGGTGAAGTGAAGCATGCACGCAACTGACATCACCCATCAAACCAAGGGTTTGCAAGCCATGGTCCACTGAGGTGAAGCAACGGGAGCAAGGTTTAGAGGTCGTAGGTTTTCTGTTGGTGTCCTTCTTCTAAACAGACGCCGGAGACAGCAATTACATCAATAAACTAGCAGAATACAACTGGTACCTCAGAAGTTTCAAATCTCAAGAGCATGGCTATGGAAGCACATCATAGCTTCTCTACCTCCAAAGAGTCTGTGTTTAAACCAGGGTTGCCAATTTGGTCCAGAGTTGACAATATTTAGATTTCTTTCATTTTTTTCAGTTTTCAAAGTCCACTTTTGCTAATTTAGATGAGTTATTTTTCTAATTTTCCGAATCGGAGAGTGACTTCCAGAATCGAAAAGTTTATGAATCGCATCTAAATAGGCAACCCTGGTTCGAATCTACATAAAGACCTAGTTTCGGGGGCCAACTTTTTGGCCTTAGTGATTATTTCTGTAGAAAAGTGATCTAAAGTGTGTATATATATATATATATATATATATATATATATATATATATATATATATATATATATATATGTAGAGAGAGAGAGAGAGGGGGGAAGGGATATATATATATATATATATATATATATATATATATATATATATATATATATATATATATTTATATATATATATATATATGTATGTATACAGAGAGAGAGAGAGAGTTAGAGATAGAGATAGATAGATACATTGATAGATACATATCAGCAGTCATGGAAACCTCATTAAATATTCCCAAGGGTTTTCAAAAGGGCGAAATTATGCACTTTCACAAGATGCAACGGAAGAGTTCTTTTTTAAAAATAAACTATTCTGACTATTCCAGAGAGCCTGTCAAACTCTGGTTGATCGAATGGAGTACATTAAAAAGGCAAATCCCAAAGGAACATGGAATGACTGGGTAAGATTCTTTTAATTAATTCAAAATAACGTTTTGGTTTCTGTTACTTCACCATCAAAATATTATCATTCAAACTTCGATCTTACTTCGAGAAAGACGTAGTTTCCAACATAGTCCAATTCCAAATATCCCGAACAAAGATCCTAAGTTCTGAATTCTCTAGAATCACTGTTCAGTATTTGAAAGAGAATTAGTAACTGTTTGATTATAAAGATGGAGGATTTCAACCTGATCGTTGATTTGGTATAATGAGCCGTTGACTTTGCGTTAGAAACATGATTTGAATATATATATATATATATATATATATATATATATATATATATTGGAAAATTTGTTTTAAAATCCTTATACCAGTTTAAAATCGAAGAAATTTGGACCAAAAATACAAAGATTTTTAAAAATCGAAAAAAGATTGAAAAAAAGAATATTTATGTTTTTAGATCAGAAATCTTTGGTACGAATTCTGTCAAAATTTGAAGGTAGATAAGTATGTTGAAATGAACTTTTAGAAATGCACTGGATCCTTTTTGCATTATATATATATATATATATATATATATATATATATATATATATATATATATATATATATATATATATATATATATATATATATATATATATATATATATATACTACACTTTTAATAGTTACAAATCATTTACATAGTTACATTGAAGCAATTGTTCCCTTTTTCGTCTGCTGATAGGAAACTACAAGCATAAAATATCTGGGAAGCTAAATAAATGATATTGTCTTCTATCTATAGGTGAGTCAAGCCCACAAAGATCAAATAAGCTTATCTGCAACTGGCTATTACGCGTAAGTATACTACAAATTATAAATTGATTCTTCCGGACTATTTTCCTCGTCTTTGTTTTTCTCTTTAACAGAACTTTTTTGCATCCTTCCTCAGGTTTCTTTCGCATTTGCTTAGCTTATGAGAGGAGGTGGCAGCTGATATATCGTGATGGGTTTCGGGGAACCAAAAGTGACACGATAGTTTCTCTAGTGGGAGCTGTGTATCGAAAATTCCTAGTCTTTACTATCAACGCCAATCAATAGAATAGATTGATCGTTTACCAGCGAGCGAAAAGGGTTGTAGCTGATGAAAACAGGATGGCTAAAGAACGGGGGTGTTTGTGCAGGATGGGATGAGAGAAAACAGCTCTGCACTGCCTCATGAAATTACCTTCAAAGGCCCTGTCCATTTGGTAGTTACTTAGCATTGCTTAGTTTTGGCGCAAAGCTGCAAATACAGAGCACCTAGTGAGGATCGAACTCACTACTGGTTAGTAACAATCCTCGTGACCAGCTCCCTTACCATTATATTACGACGTGGTATCCCTGCACGTGGTAAACCAGGTAATATTTAGCTCATTGAAAAACTAGATCGGCATTATGGTTAAGAGTTAACGTTTATGAGTTCTGGGATTTGTTAGTAAGGAAACCGGAAATAACAGTTAAAAAATTAAGCCGGGCCTCCGAGAAAAACATTTATAAGGCGATGCTCTGGCTGCCATCTTTCTCATGGGCCCTGGAAGGACCACATATCTTTTCACCTAGCACATAGTGCCTAACAAATTAACGTCCCGGTTTTGCCACTCGATATGTCATACAGAGTAAATCACACAGTTCAATCTGGGGTCAGACACAAAATCTTGGGCTATTCTTATTGTTTCATTTTCATTAAGTGAAGTATGGTGACCCATTTATTAATCTTTCGACAACTGTTTACCTTCAACTTAATTTTTTTGGTCGTTTTTTTTTTTTTTATCCCAAGTTTGAATTTGAGCTTCTGCAAACCATCGAAGCTTCTGTAGCTTAGATGGCATAAGTAGCTGGAGTATCCAACCAGGCTCCCATCTAGGAAAAGAGACAAGAATTCAAGTTTTACCAGGATCCTATTTTTCATTATGGATATTTACTCATTGCCGTAGATCGATGGTCAAAGATAAGTTGTGATTTATAAGAAAACAAATTAAAGAAAGACTAAGGTATATAGTAACCAAAAAATTGATAATTTTAGGGTACATTTTAGAGTTGAAACTCTTCCTGCAGGCATAGCTTTGATCCTATTAGCAATGATACTTTTGATCATTAAGACACGGGCTAAAGGAAAAAGTATATTCAATCTAAAACGTATAGTGTTTATAGGGAAACCAGAGCTCAGTTGATCATTATGATATTTTAAAAATGCAAATTCACTACAGGCCGGCTACTACTTCCGTTTCCCAAGTCAGACATCTTGCTCTGTGAAAAACTTGCCCACTTGAGTATTTCTGTACGGTGAGGAAGCTAAAGGGCCTAATTTTAAACCAAAATGATATCCAGAGGTACATTTGCTTTCATTATAGAGCCGCAACTATTTAGAATTTTCTAATTGTGCTCCATGAGGTAAAGATGGTATTAGAATTATTTCTTGTCCAAACTGCAATCACTGTGCTTGCTCTCTAGAGAGATGCATCTTTCCCAATAGCACGGGAATCAGGTCATAGCGAATCACTTCTGGAACTGAGTGGCTTCAATTCTTTTAATTAAAATTGAACCTGACTATTCATTTAATGTCTTTAGTTTATTAGGAAACTAAAAGAGACTTTTAATTTTACTTTTGTATCCTTTTTTCTTTTTTTCAAGTCACTTCTGAGACTGTGTAAATGTGATTTTGTGTTTTTATGTTTCCTTTAATTTGCCTAACTTTTGCCAAAGAATGTTTGAGAGATTTTAGTAATCATTTCTCGTAACATAGTATACAATTCAACAATGTGCTTTAATAAAATGTGCTATTGGCTTCACTCTGTCTTATTTGAACCATCCTATCTGGCGTTGATTCATAGTTCCCCGGGGGATGATTAAGTGTGCAGTAGGGCTGGGACACTATGGATCAGAAACAAAAAAAGTGCCAGCCAGCTGCTAACTCAGAGAGATCTCACTTTATCTTCATTTAACCTATTTCATAGCCAACTGAGTTTTATATATATATATATATATATATATATATATATATATATATATATATATATATATATATATATATACATACATACATATATATATATATATATATATATATATATATATATATATATATATAGATGATTATAAATTGCATATTTTATATTGAAACTCTTTTTTATTTCACAGTGAATGTATCATTCAGCCTAGACAACGTAAATAGAATAAGCAATAACAGAAAATAGAGCTGCAGCAGGGATCGAACCTGCGAACGATAGGTTATCGCGTTGAAAGAAACAAATGGAGAAGACATAGACTGCGAGTAAACAGGATGAGAAATTCGAGCTAAAACAGTTATTTTTAGCCTTTCCATAACTGGCAGCTGCTAAGCTCAATGGTGAGAGCAATGCCACGTTGGGGCGGTTACCCGGTCACAGGTTCGATTCCCGTTGTGGTCCTATTTTCTTTCTATTCACGTTGTCTAGTTGTGTGTGTATCTGTTAATTAGTTTGATGTGAATGATGCTGCAGAACTTAATTGCGTCGATTTCAGGGTCACCGATTTGAATTACGACTTTGCCACCAACTCAGGCCGTCTTTTTAACTATTTCACAAATGGTGCAGCTTGTAGTGAGGTTGAAATTGACTGCTTAACTGGAGATCACAAGGTAAGCATAATGACGAATGATCGTTGAGATGCACAGATGACGTATTATTTCATGAACAATTCATCATAATCCACTTTCAGCTTTCTAGGCCCGTTGAAGCTTTTCCAAAGCCTCGTTTAACCGTACATTTCGGGAACATGTTCCCAAGTATGTCCATGGCCAACCTCTCACTTCCCCGAGTTGACTATCTCCTAGACCGGTTGCCATCAAGGCTACAGGACCTAGTCTGCTCTGCTATTTATCCATATCTGGGCAAAAAGGTGGATCCATACCTTCCCCGAGGACACTGGCACGAAATAAATGCAAACTGTCTCAGTCGGTTTTATTTTCTGTGTTGCTAATTGCCAGGCCACTCACGCACTCTCTCTTATTGTATCAATACAAACGGAACAAGCTTGTCCTATTTGAATAATATCAGATTCTTGGTCATATATTGTGCACTAAACATATGTCGACGGTATATTAAGCTGCATTTGTATATTATGTAACGAGTCGGCCTAAATATTGGAAGGAAGAACTTTCAACTCCCACGATAGTCACCTATGGAGCTAAAACATGGAACATAACAAAAACTTTGGCTCTCAAAGTAAGAACCATATAACGTACCAAAAGAGGGTTATGCTTAACAATAAACAGAAAGATCACGAGACAGCACAGTATATTAGCGAAAAACAGGTGTGAGGGATATCATAGAATCCATTAGAAAACCCAAATGCCACACAACCACTGGACATCATGACTCACAGAATGAATCCTCTGGGACCATTTGCAGAATTGTGGTCGGTAGAAAAAAAGATGGCGTGATGATTTGGACTGGGTCAGGAGATATTGGTCCTGCGATAGAGAAATCTATCGCTTCTTTGAGAGGGTCTATGTATAACGACTGATGTTAGAAGGCTACTGCTGTTGATGATGGTAGATATGAAGACGCTTCTTAAGTGTCGTCTGCGTAACATTAAACCTAAGCAAGTGGAGCAGGTAGAGGTGGAAATCGTGTAAAATGGTTAATATCCTTAAGAAAAAAACAGATCATTGATAGATGCAGAGACAAAGTTGTCAGTTTTTTGTTTTTTTTTTTCGTTCTTTCCAGGTTCTTCGTACGGACATCGTGATGGACATTGGTAAGAGTATTAATCCAGCAATTGATATCGGTCAAATAGAAGGAGCCTTTGCCCAGGTAAATTGTAAAACAAATTCTGATCTTGTGTCGATCATGTATCAATCTATTACCTTTCAAAATTTGTATCCAATTTGAGCTTTTATCCTACTAGAACGTATCTTTTTATTGATATTTTATTGATGTTGAGATTAGCTCAATATAATGCAAGAAGAACTATGTAGGGGACAGAAGGGAGGACCGGACTCGTTACAGTAGTAATGAAATTACCTTGGACCCTAGGTTATCTTACCACTTATGGGAATGTACACACATAAACGCATATGTATGTGTACGTGTACGTGTACGCACGTGTGTTTGTTCCATTCTATGTAATAGCTTTGTACATCTCCTTTGATCTGTGAATATTCAGACATAGACCAAATTCTACCCTCAAATGAGAGAATAAAATCAGTAAATTGGTTTTTTTTAATTTTCAACTGAATGTGAGTCTGTCAAATACGGATGTTATATGCTGAACTGAATTAATATATAAAGATTTTTATTGAGTTAAAGAGACATTTCATCAAGCAGTGGTATCAATTTAAAACATTTAGAACATTCTTTTAATGTGAAAAAAGTACACTAATTGTCTGTTCAAACACTTCATAACACTCATATTGACACAATATCTAGGGCCATATTTGGCGGTACCATTATTATATTTTAACTATCTTATTTGGGAATACATTTATTAGTGAACCGATTTTCATTCCATTTACCGTGACAATAGGGTCGATAGAGGCACGCACTTTCCCGATTCTCTAGAAAAATAAACAAACTAAGCAATGGAATGTTTTTTTTTTCATACTATTTCCTCATTGAGGAATTTTGACAAGTCGAAAAGTTTTTTTTTTGATTGAGGGATGAAAATATATCTATGAAACATAATATTAGATAAAAATCATCTATATGAAGATATTTTGTAAACAAGCTGAGTGACGCTTAAGTAGAAAGGAAATTATTTCATGTTACTTGAAAATGAGTCTTAATATAAGATAAGTTATCCATATGGTGAGGTTTTATAAACAAGCTCAGTGACGCTTGCGGTATACAGTTGATTTCGTTAAATCATTTTAAATACCAGAAGATTTCGCCTTGGCCATTTATAACAATCAATTCAATTGAACGTCTACTCAATTTTGGTATCTATAATTCTTGAAAACTTTTTCAAACCTTTTATTTTAGGGCTATGGACTGTTGATGATGGAGCAACGAAAGATGTCACCAGAAGGCAATCTGTTAACAAAGGGTCCCGGTGCTTACAAAATTCCTAGTTTTGGTGATATTCCCATGGAATTTAATGTTTTCTTATTAAAGGACAGACCCAATATGAGAGCGGTTTACCGTTCAAAGGTAAAGACAAGAAATCTGTATTTATAATAAGAGCATATTGATTATGTATAAGAGTTCGTTTTAATTGACTAAGTTGATAAATATGGTATACACACACACTGATAAGCCAAAAAATTATGACCACCAGCCTTATGATAGCTCTTATCCGATCAAACATGAACTTTACTAGAAATCTAAAGGTTTCTACTTGGATCTGATGTCAGGATGTTAATAGCTACAAGTTACGTGACTGTTGTCATAAAGGGATGTACCGGGTCTTCTATGATATTGAGGTAGGTGAAATGCGACAAAGTCCCTTCCACATGAATGATAGGACCCAGTGTTTCCCAGCAGAACGTTGCCTAAACGATTATACAACCTCCACCAGCTTGCTCTTTTCCCACAATGCATTCTAGAGCCATCGCTCCCTACGTACCTTGCTATGAGCATTATTTATGAGAAAATGAGACATCGAACCAGGTGATCTTTTCCATTGATACAAGGTCCAGTTACGACGCCCATGTGCCCATTGAAGACACTTTCAACGATGGACATTGGTTACCATGGGTAAACTTACTGGTCTGCAGCTGAGCAGTCCTCTGAGCAAGGAGGATCGATGTACTGTATTTTCATATATTCTACCTTCCACCATGATTAAAGCTATCTACTATTAGTTCCGCAGTAGTCCTTCTGTTGGTTTGTAATTGGCTAGAAAGCCGAAGTGCGGTGGGTGGTGATTTTTTCCACCCTCAGAAACTCTCCACAATTGAAAGTGAGCACCCTTAGAAGTTGTTTTGTTACTTCTCTAATCAAGTCTTCTGGCCAAAACAATTTGGTCTTTATTGAAATCACTTGAATCTTTCTTTTTGCCCATAACTGCGGCATCCAACACATCAAAATTAAGTACAAGAAGCTGGGTTACTAGTTTATATGCCTCTCAACTCAACATGTTAAGTTGCTAAGAGACAGTAGCTGTCATTCTTGACACATGTCGCTAGTCATAATGCTTTGGCTCATAGGTGTTTATTTGATTTGATCACTTAGAAAATTGCAATATTTATTGTAAATTTGAAAAAGAATCTTTCGAATTTCATGAAAATCTAATGAAATGATTACATTCTACAGAATCATTTCTAATTTTAAAAAAGACATTACTGATAAAATTAAATCATGAAAAAAAAAATACTTCACGGTTGCTCAAGTAGACAAATGCATCGTCCTCAAAATAAGATTCTTTTTCCTCCTTCAAAATGTATTTTGTCAAACTCCTAGAGTTGATTTTATTATCATTGATTCGTCAGACCTTTAGATTTAAGACATGAATACGAGAGAGAAGAGAAACAAAAAGAGTACATCATGATGTCATGTCAACTCACATTTATAAGCACAAATACATTTCAATTTTTCATTCGTGTTTCCGAGGCTCCGTGGTTTGAAGCGTTTAGTAGGACACCGGTTAGTCTTGGTATTGAATCCACCCAAGTGCAACACATATTTTTACGATTTAAAACTCTTATTAAAAAAAAAAAGAAACTATATGTATCATGGGCATCCTGCTGGTGGGAAGCTCAAATGGGGTATTAGTCCCCACCTTCCCTGAATCAGGTCTTCTTACCTAGGGTGAGAAAGTTTGAAAGTTGTAATCTAATAGCCAATTAAGTATTATGGTGGAATGCGATTGTTTCATACAACCCTAACTTAATGTACCCATCTAAAAAGACCCATTATTCACTGGTAACAGGGTTGCTATAAAGACATATCCCAAACATACACTTTTTCGCTAGCTCCTGGAAAAGTGGCAATATGTAGATAGATATCTCTTGCATCTAGTTAGCAATAATATGCTTGTGAAATAGTACAAAGCAAAGCTAAGCCTAATTTTACCTGAAACCTTTCATTTTGTACTATCAAATGAAATGTGTGTCTCTATGTAATTATTATTTTTGCTTGTCAGGGCCTGGGTGAACCTCCTTTATTCTTAGCCTCATCCGTATTCTTCGCTGTGAAAAATGCAATTTACTCAGCACGAAAGAATGTTGGAATAGACAAGATCTTCAGATTGGACAGTCCAGCCACTCCGGAGAGAATACGAATGGCTTGCTCCGATCACTTTACAGATAAGGTAACAGGAGATTTCTTTTTAACTGCAACTTAAATCGACAGTTTTATAAATGCCAAAAACTTTTTTGTTCTGACCAAAATTGAATGGGTCCATCGCGTTTATAAAAAAGAGGACAAAGAGAGTGGACAAAAAAAATAGAATTAGTTTTTCTTTTTAACGTCACACTATGTCACATAATTCTTCTTTTAAATAATTTCACGAAATCAAAAGAGTGTGACTTAGAGCATTAATACTTAACATCTCACAGAGTAAGCGTAGAGTTATGATCTATAACTTGTAGGAAATATAAATAGATGAATACAAATGGAAATGTAGAAAGCGTTGATCAAACCAGACAGTGTCCATTTTCAGAGTCTTTTCTAGTCTCTCAACAGCTTTACATTATTCGTTTTCTTTCAATCAATTGAAGGCAAATAGTTTTGGTAAAGAAATAAATGTTGCCAAGTGCTATCAAAAATTGAAGTAAACAACGTCGCTGGTTTTGAACAGAGTCTCTTCTTCTTCTTCTTGTTATTTCACAAACAGTCAACACTTCTTCGTAGCAAATCTATTTTTAATGAAATATATCAGCTATTTGCAAGGAAAATTTAATTACAGTATTTTGCTGCATAAAAAAAACACACAGCATATAGGGCAGTTCAGAAATTTAGGATGAAATACGTTGGAAAAATATGCCATTTATATTAATTCATGTATTTATTTTTCTAGAGTATTTTTTTTTTAATTCTTGATGCAAGATGATTGTTCTCGTAACTCATAAATTGACGTCTTATATTTTTCTAAAAAAAACAAACTTTTATCATTTTTATCCACAGTTCCCAGAGGCAAATCCTGGCAGCTACAAACCATGGTTTGTTGAATGTTAAAATTTCAAATCCACTAAGACGAACCACGAGTAACAAAAACAGCAGAAATTCATCATAATTAAGACTTTACAAATGATTTTGAACATATTTGTAAGATTATGTAGATTAAAAGATAGCCGAGTTAATTCTTATACGCATTAAAAAGTGAAACTCTTCTTTAAGGACTATATACCTGGTCAATGGCTCAAATTTTAAAAAACGGAAACTTTTTTTAAATTTTAAGGTTTTGGATTCTCCATCTAATCCTAGAGAAGAAGAAAAGGATTATACAGGGTGAGCATAAAGTCAATCCCTGATTTCAAACATATCACATAACTTATACTAGGTTTTAGCTTATATGGTTTATTGTAAATTATCGTTAAAAGATTTTTTCTGATGTTCACGAACTTCATAATGTCTCCCATTTGTTGCCCGGAGAATGTCTAATCATTTAGAGTTACTTAATATCATACCACCTGTTCTTCAACATTGCTTCAGTTACCATCATTAAAGCATATACTATCATTTTCAAAATCAGGAATTGGTGAACGAAACACTTAGTCCTTTTTATCATCTGAAAAAAAAGTGGAGAGTGTTAATGCTTCTAAGATTCTATACAAAATTACGAAATTACTTTATTCTCACCAAGGACATATGTCACAAGTTAAATCCATTAAAAAATTGAAATCCATCTATTACACAACAGGTTCTCAAAACGATTAAAAAAACAAGCTATTTACTTAGCTTAACTTAGTTTAGCGTAATGTCTTAAGCATGGGACACCCAGGAAAAATCAAATCCATTACTCAATAGTAATAATTTGCAAAATGCTGGTAAAATCATTGTGATGGTGGGAAGGAGGGGTGAGGAGAGGAGATATTCCTAACTTTAATTATATTTTTGATCAAATCAAGAAAAGCATTCAGAATTTCAAATCAGGACTGGAAATATTAGACATAATGCAAACAAAACATATGCTTCTTTTCCTTTAATCAAAAAATGCAAAACATTTTTATTCTGGAAATTAAATTGTTCTAAATATTTTCTAGCAATAAACTTTGGGGCAGCACTACTTTATTGCACTGAAAGGAAGGGTTATGGGTTCAATATTTGATTTTCTCGTAGAATCTACTCATATAATGAATAGGGTGATTTCTTTGATTCTCAGTCCATAACAATGGACTTATCTATTTTAAGGTAATGATTTTGCTGAAAGATTATCTCATTTGAAAAAAATGGGCTCTTTCAATGAAGAGACTTCAGTAGTTTTTACTTTTTATTGTTTTTTTAGCCAGACTTCCCTGCGCAGAAAATGACCTGAGTTAGTCTCACAGACAACTAACGATTCATTTCCGATCCGCACTATTAACTCACTGCCCGAGATTGACGCCCTGATTTAGCAGTGAGATGTAAGAGAAAGGTTACATATCAAATGAATGCTATCATTTTTAACGAAATCCATAGTAATTACACTGCTTACCTGATCAACCTCACCATATCATTTAGATAGCTAACCTAAGCGACCTAAACTCACTATTTTTTCTGATCTGATTTTGGTGAAGGTTGAATTTGTATTCAACAGTATTCTACCCAATTATTTGGGGAGGATGTGTCCTCTTAACGCAAGATCCAAGGATCAGTCCATGTGGTACCCTGATAGTTCCCAAAGATTTCAAGGAATACTCTGACTCTTTCCTTTCAGTACAATAAGGGGAAGAAAGTAGTTGAGGAAAAATCTTCGCCAAAACGAATTGTTCCGTGTATAAAGATTGACAGTTTGAAGAAAAAACAACAAACGAACGAGACATGTTCCAATTCTCATCAAATAAACGCCTAATCTCTTGTGATTTTTCTGTGATCTGTAATTTTTGGAATCCGTAGAAACAAAAAATGCAAAAGAAAGATGAAAAAATTATCCAGAATCTTTAAAATCAGAATCAGGAAATTTTGTTTTTTTTTCTTATGTAAGTACTTGATTAAAAAAAAGAATTTCAAACTCTAATAAAATTAATGTCCAATCTCTCTTATTCATTTTATGTTGATATTTTCTCTTGTAGAGGAATATCCCTTATCTTACGACAAGAGTACTTGAAATTATTCAACATCTGATTCCGATCCTTCGGGGACATCCAAGTACAATTTTGTATACGAAGAAACATGTGGCTCGAGCTTAGGAAATGTAAGATAGATCAAAGTTATGTTTAATAAGCGTTTCTGACTCTAAATTCAGCAAAGCTCGTCTATAGATCATGTGGAACTGCAGCATCTCTTATCAATTTTCACCTGACATATGTATAATTTATGTTTATTTATACTTGTCGGGATACTGAAAGATATTATAAATAAGGATTGAATAATTCTCTCATTTCTAGTAATAAAAAAATCTCTGTGGAACTGTCTACACCACAGTTCCTATGCCGGAAGTTTGCTTTGTCGCTCATATCATAGGTAAAATCAAGCGAGCCAGTGCCGATTGGTTATCAGTGCAGAAAGCAGTGATGAGTGAGTGAGTGAATGATAGACAGACAGATTGATAGATAGATATTCCGATCGGGGCTGTTTATTTACTGCATAGAGAGAAGGTAGGTCAAAATAGATTCGTTAGACAAATCCGACTTTTTTTTTTAAATTGCTGCAATAATATTTTTTAATAGATTTTTATTTTTTGGTTGGGGTGTTCTTCCGTATTGCAATGTTTTATAAACAATCAATATTATAGAATCTTAATTTTTCAGTTGCTTTCTTATTTAGAATTCTAACTTTCATGATGACAGCCTGAATTGTGATGGATAAGATCACCTGGAGAATTAAAACGAAGTTAAATGGTAGAATTAATAAAATCTATAACGATCTAGATACTTCGTCAAATGAGAAGGAATCATAAGATAAATGCATTTATAAACGAATAATGGATGACTTTTTTTTTTTAACGACAGAAAATGAATTTAATTGAAACAGTAACTAAATAATTTATTTCCAATTGAATCTGAGTCACCGAGTAACATTTAATCCATTAGTGAATAATCATAATAATTTTTTCATCATCTCCCAAAGTTTAATGAGTTGGGAGTAGATAAAATTTGACCTAAAATTCATTAATTCAAGTTCATGGTGCTTTTCGAGTGTCCATGCAGCGGTCACCGTAGGGTCATGACCTCATCATTCTTTGTTCTGTCCCGAACAAATGCAGAGAGATACTTATTTTTGGTTACAGTGGCGCCTCATAGTCTGAAGTTTTTGGTAAAATTTGGACTCCATTGCCTCAGGATTTGCTCATTTCGTTCATTAACGTTCTTGGATTAATTTCGCTGACAACATGTGTGTTTGGTACAAATCCTCTTCGCAAACAACCCAATTTTTCTTTCAATTCGTTTTTTGTTTTTTTCAACAGTATATCATATTTCTTGGTTTAAACATATTGGCAGCTTCTATTAGAGAGGTTGTCTTTCTGCAGTGGAGTTCGCTTATGTTGGTGTTGTTCTCATCGGTAAGAATTTTTAATCTGTTTTTCAATTCTAGCTTGAAGTGTTGGTTGGGTTCATTTGGTACATTTAGTGGTTGCGGTTTGGTGTGGAACATTCTTCTGCGTTCTTCATTGGTGTTTACTTGCATCTTACCATTCTATGGTCGCTTCCAATGCTTACTTGGTTCAGAATTTGAATGTCTTTGATGTGGCTTTTGTCCGTTAAAATGTAGTCTATTTCGTTTTAGGTTTCATGGTTGGAACTTTTCCAAGTCCACTTTCTATTGTTTTGTTTTTTCCTTTAAGGATGTATTAATGATTTCTAAGTCGTATGCAGTTGCAAAGTTTACTAGGTCCTCCCTCTCTCGACGGAGTTAAAACTTGATACAACATTTTAAAGTATGTATCTCTTTAGTTTTCATTATTTTTTTTTATTTTCCAATTTGTTTTTTAATATTTTTCATTTTGAATGTATATATAGTCAATATATTTTCATTCATTACTTGGCTATCGGAAATTTTTCAGAAATTTTATTTTGTAAAAGAATTTAAATAATAATCATGACCTCCTGACTTCCCCAAGAAACAAGTTATGTGACAGTGAGTGAACTTCAACAACTCAAATTTTCAGTTGTCTCTTCATGAGAAATTTACTATTTATACCAGAGGCCATCCCTCAACTGGTATTAAAATATCTCAGCCAGGACTAAGTAACAATAAGAGGCTTACTCCTTACTTTAATTAAGAATGACGCCAAAGGAATTGGTTCTGAAGTAAAAAATGCATTATTTTGTTTTCCATGTTTGTTGTTTGGAGTTGATGTTACATGTACAAAAGACAGCTTTAAAAATATGAATAAATTGAAAGACAGAACCGGGAAACATTAAACCTTCAAAGCAGCATATTAATGATATAGTTCCACAATCGCCTTTAGGAAGCGTGGATATTAAAGAAAAACTTAGTGAGGCCTATAGACTTCCAATCAATGAGCTTAACAGGAAGATTACTAAGAACCGTAATATTTTATTCTAGATAATACACCATATTACATTTTGTGGAAACATTGGAATTCTTTTATGAGGATGTAACGGAAAGGGTGATTCAGTAAAACCAGGTGTATTTAAGGGATTAAAATTCTGCACCTAAATTAGACTTGGATTTAAAGAACTTTTCAGAAACCGGTCAAATCTTCAAAGGTATTTCCAAGACTATTCAGAATGAGATACTTGACTTCCTGCTGCAAATATACCAGGATAAGAAAAAGAAATTGGAGAGGCTTCACTTTTAGCTGTTATGGGTGATGACGTAACAGATGTTTCAGAACACACTCAAATAGAAATTGTTATATGGTAAGTGTTGAATAAAGAATATTTGAGTGTTTTGCTTTTTGGTTCGTTTTTGATTCTTTATTTCAGTAAATCAAACTGCAGATGGCTTCTCAAAATGTATTCTAGAGCAGTTAGACATAATCCTTCAAGAAAAGAGACAAAAATTGATAGCTCAGACATTTGATTGTGCAAATGTCACGAAAGACAAAAAAGGGAGCACTCAGGCAAGAATAAAAGCAGTTTATAATAAAGCACATTTCATTCATTTTTATGCGCATTAACTGAATCTGATAATGAGAAATGCAGCAAGTATTACACAGGACTCGAGAATATTTTTCTCTAACATTTTGGCTACACTAATATTCTTCTCCAGATCGCTGCAATGTGCATTCATTCTCAATAAGTATATGGACGTCAGTATTCTGCACCTATCCTCTACAAGGTGGAACTTTAACAAACGGATCGTGAACAAAGTTCATGAAAATTGGCAACTTTTAAAAAGCAACCTTGCTGAAACCCTGTCTACGTCAAATTCAGATGAAACCATTTCAGTAGCAACAGGAATTTTGCAATACCTGAATGATGAAAAATTCATCTTCTGGTTGGCACTTTTTCATCCGAGTATGCCTCACATTGAATTAATTTACAACCAAATGCCATCTCGAGAAATTGATGTACTCTAAGTATATTAATAAGTAACACATTTTAAAACTGCTATTTCAGATATAAGAAACTGAAAAAATGAAGAATCCTTCGAAGACAATCATGGCTGAAACACAGAAAGTATTTGATTGCATATTTGTTGACATAGGGGAGGGATATTCTTTCATCTAAAAATTAGTGACTAAGGGAAGAATAACACTAAGATGGCAAGTCTTTGGCAGAGCAAGCTCAACCTTCAAAAATGAGATCTCATTAATCCTAAACCAATGCATCCTCCCAATAGTCACTTATGGAGATGAAACATGGAACCTGACCAAGAGACAGATCCGCAAATTGAAAACCATGCAACGTGCGCATGAAAGAATTATGCTGGGCCTCACATGGAGAGACCACAAGACAGCACAGTACATCCGAGAAAAGAGTCAGGGACATCATAAAATCCATTAAAAATCTCGAATGGCGGTGGGCTGGCCATGTTACAAGAATGGCAGACAACCGATGGACATCACGACATGGATCCCCTGAGATCATATGCGCAACCGAGGCCGGCAGAATATTAGATGGAGAGACGAGCTAGACAAGTTCAGAAAGCAATGGCTCTGCGACGCCCATGACAGAGAAGTGTGGCGAATCCCGGGGAAGGTATTTGTCCAACGACAGACGTTAAAAGACTGATGATGATGATGAAATTATTCAACCAGAACAGAAGAGATGGGGTTGACCACAGGAGCATATCCCATGATTGATAAATAAAAACTTGAAACTAAACACATATTCAATTGTAGATTCAATGTGCACAAATATTGCAGGTTAATTGACCTGTCAAAATTTATCTTGAAAAATAATCTAAATGGTGTCATTAGTAAAATTACGAAACTGATAAAAATTCTCCAGACAATTCCCATGACTTCGGAGACAGAAAGCTGCTTTTCAACACAAGAAAGAATAAAAACTTTTGAGAAGCACTCTAGATCAGGAAAGGCTAAATGCATTTGCAATGATTTCAAAGAAGAGAAAGTTCTTCAACAGTCATCCAAACATCAAGAAGAAAGTTATTGACTTTTTGCTCAAAATAAAACAAAAACGGATTTTATTTTCAAATAAATTTGGATCAAGCTGGATTGGAGTATTTCATCTGTATGTCTTAAATGTTTATAAAAAATATTTTTACCTTACTTTTTTTTCATCATACATATATAAAGTTACAAGCTGCCACTAATATTCAGGCATCACTTATGGAATGACAGGATTATAAATTCCATGGAAATTCCAGTGCACCTTTATAGCTCACAAATATAACACAGAATAATACAATTTATCAAACATAAAAAACATTATGCACTAAAATCTGATTATTTCTTTTTCCTACCGACTTTCAGAATTTGCAGCATCACTATCTAATTATAGGAATGTAAATTCTGATGTATCCTACCCTTGATTTCATAAGCTGCTATTATAGAATAAGGCAACGAGAAAAAGTTATACAATCTGCAACCAATATATATATATATATATATATATATATATATATATATATATATATGTGAGACACACTCAGGAGTGAAAATGTATGGAAACTAAGTTTATTAATCCGTAAATGTTTTCATTGATGGTCTAGACATGTTTTGGGAGGTATTCCCATCTTCAGTAGCGTGTACTGTGTGTGTGTGTGTGTTTGTGTGTACCATGTAATAGTTATAAGTTTATTGTGGAACATGAGTCCACTATTAGGAGCTTTGCTTCATGAACAAAAAATAGGATCCCATCTGTTAAGGTCATCCTATTGTCTAAGACTTAGTTCAGTCTGTGATGAATTCAGTGGTGTTAGCAGCAGTGGTAGGTCTTGGAGAGGACATAGGGAGTCAGGGTAGAAGGGAATTGGTTTAGTGTTGGATTGTGTGGGTAGGTTATGGATAGTATAGATGGTGGGGAGATGAAGTTAAGGAACTTCATGTGTATTAACCTTATAGGTCATTGAAAGTATCTTTGATTTGTACAAGTGGAATGCCCTACAAAGGTTTTAGTTGTCATGGGTCTGAGTGACTGTGAAGTTCCCAATATTAGATACACCTGAGAGTGGGTAAAGTGTTGTTGTGAGGTTATGATTAGTGGGAGGATTATGATATCGAGATCTGTACGATTAGAGTTCTTAAGTTTAGTGTTAAGTCCATTTGGGGAGAGAGTTTTGAGTTTGTTGATCCACATATCTTCATGTCTATCAAGAATTTTAGTTTTGTCAGTGGGAGTATTTTTCATTTTTTCAATGATTTTGAAGCTAACATCTGTGGCAAAATTGTGTCCGGGCAGGGGCTGCAAAAGTGTAGCTCTACAGGAAGTGGACTGGGAGGGTTTTGTGATTTAATTCTGTGTCTTTAGTTGTTGAGTCGAATGTGAAATTGCCACTCAGCCTTGATTATGTATTGTAAATTGCATCTATTAGGAGGTATACATGTTTTTGCTATGTCAGTTAGTGCTATGGTGCATGTAGAAACTCCTTAGTGGTAGACCTAGTGAAGGTGTTGGTGTACTTAAGGTGGTTGCAATATAGATTATTACTTTTATCACATGGTTTACAGAATTTAATGTTTCTAGGAATATTGTTGTGTGAGATTATATATATATATATATATATATATATATATATATATATATATATATATATATATATATATATACATACACACACACATTTATTTGTTGTACCGATTTATAGCAACATGTACAACTTAATTTTACTTATAACTATAATTTTGGTGTAGGATTATTCGGTTAATTTTCAAAAAGACCTTGGCTAAAATACTAAAATGTTTCTCAGTGAAATGGTAAAAACAATTTTTTATGTAATCAATTAAATGATGTCCACACATGCTCTGTAAAAGATGAGAACAATTTTTAACAAGCAACAAACATACATTATGTACACTGAATAAACAGATTAGGAAATTAAATCATGAATAAAATAAAAATGTATGGGACTGAATTAAACCAATATATACACAAGATCTGTCTGGAAAGTATCCGGCCATTTTGAATATCTCAAGAACCAGTTGGGTGGCCTTGATCTAACTTGGCACCCAATCAGAGGGGACTTTACTGAGCATGCATGAACAGACACTTGCCTGTGGGGTTAATCAGTTGACAGTGTGACAACACTGAATGAGCTTGCATACTGTGTGACTGTTGAAGTCAAAATGACCAAGCCTACCCATCTTGTGCAGGAATCTTTTGCAAAACATTACCCAGATCTGTTAGCCTGTCCAACAGTCCTAACTTGGCTCCCAGTGATTTCTGGCTTTGCCCAAAGGGATTTCTGACAAGGGGTGAGATCAAGGGAAATGTAACAGAGCAACCAATTGGGATCAGGAAAGAAGACTCAGGTGCCATTACCCTTGGTAGGCTATTTTTTCATTAATATCAAATGACTCGATACTTTCTGGATAGACGTCACATACATGAAAACATTAAACAGGGATTTTTTTCTCCAATGAATAACTTTATTGCATATTATAAAAGGACAAATTAAATCCATATAACATGTCAAATGATAATTCTTTTTATTCTTTTTGATTATCAAATAACTGCCAACATATTGAAAATTCACAATAAAAAATGCTGTTGACACAAGAAAGATTTTCATTAAAATAAACTTGAAAAAAAAGAAGAAAAAAAATTCAAAAATGGGAAAGGAACAAAATAATGAAAAACAAAAAAATTCAGTTCAAATTCAACAAAGTTTGAACTGATAATAAAGTCAATGAGGATTTTTTTTCTTTTTTTTTTTTTTTTGGGTACTCCATCATCCCAGTTGAGTTTTATGAAGGCAGGGGATTTTTTTTTAGGGGGAAACTAAAAATAAATAAAATAAATAAAAACAATCAAAAGAATAAAGACCCTGCAGTTGTTAATAATTTAAAACTGCATATTTTTTTTGTTTTTTTTTTTTTAACCAAGCATCATATCATGAATCATTTGAAAAATTAATTGATAGCATCAAGTTTTTCTGCGTTTATAGAAAACAAAAATAAACACAATATATGAGCACATTTTACAAAAATGAAAATAAAATCGTAAAATAACCCAAAGAAAGAAATTTTTGGTAGTTTGGGAGAAATTAGAACAAGATCTGGGTTAGGCAACCTATAACCCATGGGCCAGATACGACCTGCAAGCAATTACTGAGGAAACTATGTTTACTTTTCATATTTTAAAGATTCATTGTGTCTTTTTAATGGATTCAAAAGATGTTCTGATTGGAGTAAATTGCAATTAAATTGAGTTCTTCGATTACTAATTGACATTTTTGGTTAAGCACAAATGATTTTCTAGCATGCATTATTTATTGATTTGAGGCAAAATATGACCATTTTCCCATATCTCAAGCTTTTTTATGGCATTTATCTGACCCACCCTCTACTTGTTAAAACACAATTCGGCCCACACAAGCAAAAAGGTTGCCAATCCTTGAACTAGATAGTCATCTAACCAAGTCATTTCTCTTTAGGCCAACTACAAAAAAAAGATTAAATGATGCTGTCGTTGTTGAGATATTTGCTATTTTCATGAAATTTCATACTTTTGATAGATTTTTTTTTTTATATTTGTTTTCTGATAGACTTTAATCTCCCAAAAGATTAAAAGAATATGCTGCTAGGTAAAAAAAATTATCTTGCACACACACACACACACAAAAATATGTATATATAATCATTCAAGAGGAATTTTTTGGAATTAGTTTTTTTGTTTTGTTTGGGTTGGGGTAACCTTGGGTTTCTAAAGCAAAATATATAAAATAAGCTATCCACCCATTTTAGTCTTGACTAATAATCTAAATAAAAGAGTTTTACTTAATCTAATGCATTTTTTTCAACAATCCGCATAGAAAATTTAAACACCTACAAAGTAACTACTGGTACGATTGAACTTACAGTCAGAGCAAACATCCCATGTAACATATTAGTTACAGAAATTATATTTTTATCTACTCAATCACCATGACGGAAATTCAAACTCACCAATTTAACTACTTATATTCAGTGTTCGTTCCACTTGGGTATCAAATATTTTCAAAAGTTTACTACTAAAAAGAGATGAGGAAGAAAGTCTAGATGCCTGCTCAAGGATTGTACCTTGAGTCAACTAGTAAAAAGAATTAACGTCCACTACACACACAACCTAATTCAGCTGATTTAAATACAAGGAATTTACACCTTTTTATACACATTGGTTAATACTGAATATTTACATTTCAAAGTTGGCAAAAAATGTATAAATTAGGTTTGAAAATTCAAAGTCATTAGAAAATCAAGAGAGAGAGAACAGATTCTCTTTGGCAGGGAATTTGAACTCAGAACAAATAAAAATAGTTGGATATTTACCTCAATGAATTCTCTTACCAAATTCTTTCCTGTCTACAAAGACTAAGTCTTAGTTCAGGCATTACAGACAACCATCTTAAAACATGGAATTACTTTTGTTAACTTCATTACAATTTGTTAATTCATTAAGTCTGCATTAATTCTGGGGTTTTGAGGACATGAATAACAAATGCAACCCTGGTACAAAATGCTTCAAAACAAAAATATAAATTTCTCCAGTGATCAGTTCACTCAAAACATATTCTTCATCCAAAGTTTCTCAGTGTTTTAGTCAGATAAAATTATTGCATAACCTTTCATATCATTACAATCAATTATAATTGGTAAAAGTATTTCAATATATTTATCTTAGCATCATTTAACTTAATATTTACAAAAAAAAAAATAAATAAATAAAAGTAAACTGAAGTCAGTATCTTAAAAACTCTGAACTCTATTGACCATTTTAAATTCGTTATATATAGATAAATTAATTTTCACAAGGACAAGTAATTTCTTCAAGACTTATTAAATAGTAGCTATGTAAATGTTATTGTGTTCCTTATTAGTATTCACTAACACTTCACAATATGGTTTTAAATATTCATTTCATAATAGCTGTAAGACCATGCAGATAAATAATTTCCAGAAACACACTACATATTTCAAATCTCTGTGAAACAATGGACAGGAAAGATAAAGAAAAACAACATCTGAGGAGGGAAAAAAAAGGGTACATTCTACAAAAAAAAAAAAACAAAAAAAACATTTATCACATTTGATCATTACATGAAATTCTACAAAAAATACATTCTACGTATTTTAGAAAATTGTTACTTTGTTATGTGTAAGCCACACGTGTAGGGTAATCATATTTGCACTTTCAAAGTAATTCAGCAACAATTTTATTTTGTGTCCTTCCCATTCCCTCTGTGGCAGCATATTTTTCAATCGCAGAAAGGAAATGGCCTCCTCCTTTGTCCAAGGCCAGTCCCAGATCTTTATGGCTAAGTGGGGAAAGAAATTTTGAACTTTGTTCTCACTCACTTTATCCACTTAAACATCTGATAAGAGTGAATTTGATTTACTGAGATATTGGAGAGCTCACATTCGCATAATTACACACATAGCTAACATGCATAGCCTACAGATAATAAAGTACCGAGAAAGCAGGAGACAAATTTTGAAAAAACGAGAAGATACCGAGTTTCTGCATTTCATTCAAGAAAATAAATGAAAAATATTATTATTCCAACAAAAAATATGGTCTTGAGTCTTTAACAATTTCACCACAATACCTTTTTTTTTTTTTTTAAACTTTTGCTTGAAATTTATATGAAATAAGTGACACTTAATATACATTTCAGTATGTATTATTAAATTTCAAGCACTATCTCTGTCTCATAATAGTTGTTACATTTAATGTATGAAATATATATGCAAAGGTAACAACTATTATGGGACAGACATAGTACTTTTTGAGTTGATACAAAACTTAGTTATCTATCTTGACTTTATTTTAAGTTTAGGCAACAACTATTTTTTTTTGTTTTTTAGTGATATCTATCTATATGATGAACAGAGAGAGTTTGTTCATTTCCTTCACTGTCCATAACCGCAAGAGTGCATCAATGCTAGGCAAAGAACACAGATATTCTTATCTTAGACGGAAGGGCGGATACATAAGTAAATAATCACAATCACATTTTATGGGTACTATGCTAGTATTTAGATACAAAGAAAAAGAAATGGTCAACTTTTTGAAAATATATATTAGCTGGTATAAAATTCGTTTCAATATAAAAATATTAAGATTTCTCCTTGGCATATACAAGAAAGTGTAATATTTATTTTGATCTATGAATATATATTAGAGGTTTTACCTGATTTTTTTTTATTTTCATGTGAAGTATTCATTTCTTTTTTGATAATCAAGTATTTTCTTGAATATAGATTTATTATAAAAGTACTAAAAGGAATTTTAAGAGCTTTTTAGCCGATAAAGAATCCATTTCAATATATCCGTGATGAGTTTCATTAAAACAAATGCTAGCATTATCATTTTTAAATTCCATGTAGCTTTTAAAATCATTTTCATGAAGAAAATCTGTTTCAAAATATAAATATAACTACTAATACTTATTGGGTTTGTTTTATAATGTCTTTACATATTTTGTGAAAGCAGAAAACTAACCTCTTTTTTATATTTTCCTTTTTGAAGTGACTTTTTAAAAACTAACTAGTTATGGCCAACTATAAGTGAATATGGCAATGACACTGGCTTTCATTAAACCTTTAAAAGGCACAGATGACCCTAGCTTAAATTTTAACTACAAACTTAGGATCATTCTTTAAATAATTTTCTCAATAAAACTCTGGGAGTTCTCTAGGATAGAAAACATCTATAGTAACCAGAACTCACCATACTGTTAAAAGCAGAATAAAAACCTGGGAGTCATCAAACAGTCTTCAAGGCACAAAAACACCTGAAGTAACTGGAGCTCACCATACTGTTAAATGAATGAAAATTAAACTCTGGGGGTTCCCAAGGTCAAAAAATACCTAAGCTAACTAGAGCTCACCATAAGAAAACACAGGGAGTCATCAACAGTTCTCTAGGATAATACCTAAAGTGACTGGAGCTCACCATTCTGTTTTGGAGAGAAAAAAAAAAAAAAAAAAAAAAAAGTGGAGTCATCGGACAGTTCTCCAGGACAAGAAATCCCTAAAGTAACTAGAGCTCATCATACAGTTAAAAAACAAAAAAACTCTCCAAGTCATAAGACAAAAAATGCCTATAGCAACTGGAGCTTACCATATTGTTAAAAAATAGCAGTAGCCTGACAGAGAATTACATAGATCATTATGAAATATTAATATTTTATCAAATCTAAAAATAAAGACTTGGGAATATAAACAAAATAATTGAAAGAAAATTTACCAATCTTAAATATATATTAAAGAAATAGTTCAAGTTTTTGGTTATCTTCTCGAAAGGTGATAGGACTTGATAATAGAATTATTTATGTTATATATATGTATTTTTCTCTTTTACACATTTATGCAAATGTGGTTGGTCAAAAAAAAAAAAAAAAAAAAAAAATCACACACGGAAAATTCCATTACTCTGACATTTTCATTAATCTATCTCAGCTAAAACTACCATTAATCAATATATTTGGTTGTTAAGGTCCACTGGTCACAATTCTCAACCAGTGGCCAAAGATTCTCAGAGTCACAGACAATTTAAAATAATTCAATGAAATTAAACCAATGTCTTGAAGCTATTAATTTTAAAAACTAAATTCAGGGAGTCATCACACAGTTCTCTAAGAGACAAAATTTTTTTAGAGATACTGGAGCTCACCATAAATAGTAATTCAAAGGAAACACTACATAAAAATGCCTACATGCATTATACATTTATCAAAGTTACTAGAACTCATCATAAAGATATAGTGAGGAAAAAAAATTCTTGTCTACAGGATAAGCATGGTAGAACGACAAATTATTTCATGTTCCTATTCTACTACATTCATAATATGTAAACCATTTGAACAACAAAAAAGTAATTGAAGAGGAAAGCTATAAAATATGAATTGTGAAAGTTTGTTTTTTATCTTTCCTAAAAATGAAAAAGATTTTACAATAGTATGTAAAATTTGTAGAGTTATTATTATATACATCTGGTATTTTTACTTTATACTGATGTATTTTAATCAATGAGATTTGTAACAAACAATAACCTTAACACAGCTTAAACTTCATGTGATCTTAAACAAATGCATAAGATAGCAGTGATATTATCTTTATTTTTCTTTTTTACTAGGCATATAGAAAATACAAATAAAAAATTACTAATAATAGATACATAAAATATTTATCTTTTTGATAACTTAAATTTGATTTTAAAAATTTGACTATTAATCTCATCTTTTCATATCAACAAACATAGCTTTTAAAATATTTAAAAGATTTGTCAGTAAAAAGAAACTAGTTTTTTTTTCAAGTATCACTTCAAACTAATTGATTAGAAACAGAAGGAATTTATCTTTTATTAAAAGGTGAATTCAGAAATAAGTGCCAAAGTAGCTTAAATTCCAAACCTAGTTTTATAGAATACAGATTTTCCTTTAAGGAAAAAACTATATTTGAAATAGAAGAATTTGACAGTTTCTACTGAATTCTCAAGTTGGAAACTTTGATACCAGTACTTGTTCATCCCAAACCAAGTAGCTCTTCAACTTTAACAGGCTTTCATTTATTAATAAACTCAAATATTAGACTGGCCTGGGTGGGTGTTGTTTTGATGGCTAAGCATGGAACTGCTACAGAACCTTTTTGTTAAAACTCTGGCTTATTTCAGGAAAATATCTTGACGAGGTTCCTTTAAAAACATGGGTTGAATAAGAAATAAAATAAAGAACAACTATAAGTCTTTAAGAAGATAATAAAAGGCCCTTAAACTGAGAGTAGAGGTAGCCATGAATTACATTTTGATATTAAGAAAATTTAAAAGACAGAAATTAAGTGACTATTATTTCCTGACAAAAGGGAAAAAAATAGTAGGAAAAAATTTCTCTCAATCACTGTTCATGAGTATCTTTCTAATTTTTTCCAAAATACAATCTTTAGCAGCAATTACAGCAATTTTGATGATATATAAAAAAAGGCAAATATATAGAAAATCTAAATTAATTTTGATAAGAGTGGAAATTTTTGCGAAAGCTACCCAGAAAGGACTATTTTTCCATTTTATCAGCAGTGTACCGACAAGAAAAACTTGATTATATTCTTTGTTCTCTCCAATACAGTGAAAAAGGAAAATATCTGCATAATAACAGAAATAATTTGGATAGTAATTATCATAAATTAGTATTTATTCCACACCCTTAGTTTGAAAACAGTTTTTTTCAAATATTTGCTTTTTTGGAGAATATATTTAAAACATGATCAAGTTGAAAATAATTTTTCTTTCATTATCCAGTTGTTAAATACATTTGCACTAAAGAGGAAAGGTCAGAGTTTTGTAAATAAACTTAGTTCAGTTTACTTCTACCCCAAGCCCAGGATTCGTCATGTGGCTGACCATAAAGGTATATAATGTCCAGTTCTGGGGGATTCATCGCAAATGTACACATGTGGGCCATGACATTAACAGACCTTGTGTCAAATTTACCTTCATGGGGAGGCAAATAAATCTCATACTTTAATCTGTTAGTATTATATCCTGTTTTTCAAGACAGAGATTGATTTGAATAGTGAGGTGAGACCTTATCAGTACTCATCAATATGTGTTACTTATTTTTTTTATTTTTTTTTTTAAATCTCATTTACAAATTTCACAAATAGTGGAATCCACTTTCTTCATATAGTCAAGAACAAATTCCATTATTTATTGGTCAACTGAAGTTCCCAGCGACTTTCAGTCAATTTTCAACCAGGCAACAGTAGAAAACCGACTTCAAATGAAAAACTCTTAGTTGCAATGTTATACCACTCATTCCCTTAGGAAAGAGCACTGTATCAAATATTGGAACCAACCCAACTCAACAAGAACATCACGTAGGGATCAGAGTTTGTTTTTTTCTTGTTTTTTAATTCTTAAAAGATATTATAAAATTTTTTGAACATTCATAAGATCACAATACGTAGGTAAGTCGTTTCAAATTTTAAAAAAGTTTAATTTTCAAACTAAAAAGCACTCAGAGAGCACATACATCTGCCAATGCCATTTCCACTAAAAACTTGAAGTTATAAAATCCTATACACTAAGTAAAAACTGAATGAAATTGGAGACCAATTTATCTTTAAAAAATGTTCTTGCCACGGCTATTTTCAGTGTTTTTGTTTCTTTTACAATCATTATAGCAAAAAGATTTTTATTAATATTCATGAACAGATTCTTCATCTTTTCTAATTGAAGTTTTGTTTATAATATACACAGAATTTGGGAAACTATTGAAAAAAAATATAAAGAAGCAGAGTAACATTAATGTAAAAATCCGAAAATATTTGTGATGAAAATGCTAATTCAAGACATCAATCGAAAAATCAAATTATATAAGTGTATTTTTTTTTTAAAAAAAAGACAAAATTACAAAATTATTTCAAAAATTCTGATTTGCCATTTTTTCTGTCTTAAAATAAAAAAATTTTTTTAAATTACTTTAAAATTATTTCGTTGACTTTTAAAAGAGTAGAATAAAAGAATGAAAAATATATTTCATCTAAAAATATTAATTTTAAAAGTATAAGAAAAATCTTCAACAAACATTAAAAGACCAAAGTTTTTTTGTGGAGAGGAGCAAAAATATGAGGGTGATCAAACAAGAAGACCAAACAGACAATATACACACAGAAAAAAAAAGAGAGCGCACATTTCAAGAGAACAGATGAATACGAGACGTATATTGAAATCTCAATTAAATTCTCATATTTAAATGTAAACATCATGATAAACTGATATGGCTAAAGTCTATCCGATTTCCCAAGAGCCAAAAGGGCAGTTTTGAATATTTGTCCCTCCCTGCAAGTTATATACATACTTACACACTAATTTGTTCATTTGTTCAAAAAATATTGCTACTAAATTTGACTGGAATGTTTAAGATATGAAACAATTTTTAAAGCCTTAAAATACTAAAACAAATGAACTTAGAATAAGATAACCAGTTCATAATATCATGTTTTGGTCTTTACAAAAAGAAATTTAAAGACTACCCTAAGTTTTTACATAGGAAAAATACCTTAAATTAAACGTCACCCTACAACAATCCTATCACTATGCCAAGAGAAAAATATTGTATTAACGGGGTTATTGCAAATTTTTACATAAATATTAAGCCAAAGGGTATGAATGACTTTCAGAAAGTCTTGCTAACCATTCCTGGGCTTAAATCAATGTTTCAATCTGATGAGATTTAACTCACCTACAACTACTAAAAAGAATTTTTATCAGAAAACCCCAACTCTCATATTTGCAAAAAGTATGAGTTTAAATTGAAAAACTATCATAAAATAATTGAATTTAGAAAATCTTATTGCTAATTTTTAAAAGCTATTATTCTACATTAGGGCATAATTGATCGATGTATAGCAAGATACACTTATATTTTAGAAGTGTTGTATTAACATTTTTGTTGGTGAAAAAAAATTGAAAAGATTAAAAAAATAAAATTAAATTGAATTACAAAAAAAGTTTCTTTCCACAATTGACAAAAGGACTTGTAAACTTTACGTTCAAACTTTAAACGTTAAGATAATAAATTATATACAAAGTAAAAATTAAGTGCCGTATTTCGCAAATTTTTTAAATTTTTAGCCACATTTTTTTTTAAATCATTATCTTCAAATGCTTAAAAATAGTAAAACAAATTTTTGTTTGATATAAAATCATCTTGGTACCAAATGCAAAACATAAAAACATGCTAACATTCAACTTTTAAAAAGATACCTCTGTTGAATTTGAATTTATTTAGAAAAAAAAAAATTTAAAAGGTTATTGAATAAAGAATTTAATCACCCTTTTTGTTATTATGAATAAGCAAGCGGTAATCAAACTTTTCCACACCAGGATTGTCATACATATATATATATTTTTTTTTTTTAAATTTAAATTTGCAGAAATCTGAAGGTAAACAAGAATAATCTCAAACACAAGCATTAAACCCAAAAGAAAAAGAGATACGAGTAGGCAAGCACGACAAGTTCCAAACAAACCATTTCTAAAAGTTGATATTTTCATTATTTTTAGAGCTATGATGCTGATTTTTCTCTTACTTCAAAGCTTGAACTCGCAGCATCATGATTCATAGTGTTCAAACTTCAAAATAAAATTAAAAACCGAGCAACAAAGCTCTGAAAATAATGGAAATAGCGACCAAAATTGTTTGTTGTGCTCTGATTATGTACAGCCACTCTTATATAAACTTGAAACCCCTAGATACACAATGATTTAAAAACTGATGTAACTCAAGCAATGAAGTCTACACAATCTACAAGGCACCTTTATGGAATACATATTCCATATTGTAAAGTTCTCCCGACTTTCAACTATCTAAAAATATATGCAGAGAAACAATCAACACATGAACTAACTATTTCAGTCCTTGTGAATATAATATACTTGATATAGAGAATTTAATACAGAATATGTCTTTAATCTCTTGGATGAAGCATTGTAAATACTATGATATAAATATCTTATTCATACTTTGAGTGGTAAGAAAATGAGGGGGAATTCAATGAGGTTGTGTATAGGAATATCTACTATATACATATATATATATATTTTGTTGCATTAAAAATGTTTCAAAGATGCGAATAAACAAACCTTTTCTTTGTCATTAGTTTATCTAAAATAAGATAACCTTTAAAAGATTAAACAGTTATGTACAAAGGACTGCCCAAAATAAACATACATACATACATACATATACATATATACATATATATATATATACACACATATACACACACATACATACACACGCATACAATGTTATATACATCTTTAGATATACCAGTGATGAAAAATTTTATAGACAATGAGGAAAACTGATTTGATGGATAGGTATTTATTCACGGACATTCTGTAGGGAATGACCCCACATCTTCAGTGAGATAAGGAAAAAAAATGTTTTCTCATCTCACTGAAGATGAGAGGTCATTCCCTTCAAAATGTCTGGGAATAGATACCTATTCAACCGATCTGTGTTTCCCTCATTGTCTATAAGAAAAAATTCACCATTATGTCGGATATAACTCATTCATCCAATAATCATATAACTATGGTGTGCATTAATTAGAATAAAGAAATGTTATTCTGAATATCAATATTTTGTTAAAAAACTGTGTGTATTATAAAAACAAGAGACATACAAATGAATTATCATATTCTAATATTATTAAATAATTAATAACAGAAACTATTATTTCTATTGATTAATAAGAAAAAAAAAAAGAAAGAATTTCTGAGGAGTCAAGGCAGTTTTTATTTTCACACATAATTGATGTCAACTTTCCATCAAAAGTATTGGCACACAACTCAACCTAATGCAAATGCATATTTTTTTGCCGTTACACATATCTGAACACAGAATTAGTAAACGAAGGGAATAAGATGCCTAGTTTAATAAATCCTGAAACAGAAAAAGATATATTTCATATCTCCTCTTATCATCAGTGTTTCAACACCTATCGTTGGACCTTCTCCAAGATCGCCACACCTCTAGATTCTGGGCCTCATGGAGTCAATATTTTATGAACTTGTCTAAATCATTATAGCATGTGAATGCATGAACAGACACTTGATTGACCAGCTCCAACAACAAAATTGACACACCTGATTTAAAATTAACGATTCTCCAAAGGGAGGTAATTAACCCCAAAGGAGTGAATTGGAGTTATTCTATTGTATTTGTTTTCACTTCACACATACGTTTTTGTCCCATAACATATATAAAATGGCATGAGATCTCAATCCTTGGTCATTTGTGGCCAAAGATTAATGCTAACATATCTAGTTCCAGGGTATCTATTCCCCCAGGCAGCACCTTCCCATAGCACTGAGAGGCAGAGTCAGGGCTACTACCTTATACCTCCAGGAACCAGACAATTTTTAGAAACTTCTCAACATGCAGAGCATGGTGCATGGGGTCCCATAATAAACTAAACGGCTTTGTGCTATATACTGCCAAAGTAAGATAGCGATTAAATACCATGATACAATCGCGTTTAGAAATATATCAGAAAGTGTTGCTTTTTTTGAATTTCTTACATATATACAAAAAAAAAAACAAAAAAAAAAATTCAAAGTTATCTCAGAATAGTAAAATGATGAATCATCATATACTGCACAAAATTACCCCTGGGATAGCACCTCCCCATTACACTATAAGGGCAGGGACAGGAGTAGCCTTGATGTATTTGTGACACTGGTCGCAAGGACTTGACAATTTTTGTCCTTGCCCACACTTATGCATTAGGGCCCCTCACATTAAACTGACATTGTGTCACATACTGCCCTTATGTGGATAGTTATATATCACACACTTATACAAAATTCTTATATAAATATGACAGGAAGGAAGTTTAAAAAAATCTCATTAACCCTGAAATGACAGAAATTAAAATAGAAACGTTCCCATATTGCAAATTCTTTTACTTTTACTATTTTGCATCAGATACAGTGAAAGACGTTAACATTTAACTAAAAAACCTATATATTCGAAAATAAAAACTCAACTTCTTTTGCAATTGGGTACATCCATACATTGACAAAAAAATAATTACATTCACAAAAAATAATGAGGACACTTGTATAAAGAACCAAGAGAACATACAAATTGGAAGTTAAAAAAAGATGATACATAAAAACAATATTGTAAGGGGTACATAAAATAACAGGATGGTCAACTTATTTTTGAGTTGCTTTTAAACAGAGGGTAAAAGAAAGATTTAAAAGAATGTTCTTGGGCGGATTTTGTTAAAATATTCTGACAGGATCTAAGAAAGGCAAATTTTGGATGGATAGCTAAAATTGAAAGGTGTGTGTAAATTTAGACGTGTTTGTGGTGTGCATGTGTGTGTGAAGGCTGGGATTGATAGGAATGGGTGTTGAAGAATTATCGAACTAATTCTGGAGCTCTCAAGTGGTCAGAATTCTTCCAGTCATCCCTGAGAGAATGTTCAAATAGAGCGGCTCTGTTTTGGTTTTCTCCCCTCTTGACCCAGTGGCCATACACCTTGAAAGCACAGCCATCAATCAGCTTACGGAAATTTTTAAGCATGTAGGGGTTTGTCTGCAGAAGTTCAATCGAGACGTTCTGTGGATGATTGTAGAAGTACTCTAGACGGTAGAAGAAACGTACACAAAGAATTCCAGCCTGAAAATAAAACCACATTAGACATCATTAAGAGGCAAGGTTCCGACAAAAGAAAAGAAAAGAGAGAAACAGATACACACAAAGAGAATAAATGAAAAAAATTTATACATTATTTGCATATGTGTATTTATATTTACTTAATAAATAGAAATTTACATCAAGAACACAAATTGGATTGACTGAACAAAATTTTGATTATACCAATGAGCTTTTTACTTTTATTTGTACTTGTACTTAACTTATTTTTTTTCATAATGTCAAAATAAGTTTTTTTGGAGTTGACAGATCAACATATATTCTGTACATAGTTATTATCAGAGGCATAAATTATGACAAGGAAGTCAGTTATTGGATAAGCCCTATAATTAATGTCATACAAGAAACTTGTGAATGTCACATCAAGTGCTTATTATAAGCACTTATAACAGTACAATTGTAGAAATACTTCTTCCAGTTGACTAGATGGGCAATAATAGAAAGAATAATAATAATCAGCTCAACTTGTTTTTTAAATTACTAAAATACAGTCTCTAATGTACACAAGGAAGTGAACAATGCTAAATGATTTTATTTATTTTCTCAACTCATGAAGAAAATTATCTTCATGCTTTTGTTAGCAGCACGGTCAGCAAAATTCTTATGCCTTCATACAATGTCTCATAAGATTAATAGAATCTACAATTACAAAAAATATACTATAAAATGAAATTAAGAATGCAAATGGCCAAAAACAGCATAATTCACTTTTTCTTCCATCATTATATTATGATAGTACATGACCTTCAAAAGAACCAAACTGGGAAAATATAGGTTGGCCAACCCAAGAGAGATCATAAAACCATCCCTTTTATGTGAATTATGGATAGGTGTCAATAAAACTAGTTGAAAATACTTCAGTTCTCATAAAGGGAAGTCATCGTAACTTGAATTATTTTGATTTCCCAGATGTTCCAATTTCCATATACTAATCTAACTAGTCACACTACTTTAAGGCTAGTTGGTTGTCTCTGACCGATAGAAGATAAAGGAGAGGAGTTCAGTGGAAGGAGTTCTCCATTTAAAGACAACACCTGGAGGAGAAAACTAGACTAATTTCAACTTAGGACCCTTGCAAAAACACCTTGAACCCTAGTTCAATTTGTCTCAAGATTCTGCACGTAAAAGTCTATTTCAGCCTTCAACATTATGCTCCAAAAACCTTGGGCAGCAGTAGCACTGCTCTATAAATTGGACCAGCATTAAAGTCATTCTTGTTAATACAACATCCAACTTCCTGTTCCTTCTGGTTGGTTTCCTGGTGTTCCAGAGGCTAGACAAAAGTGGTTAGTACAGTTCCCCTGTAAGTGTATCATACCATATGACTTGCAGCTCACTTGGTTACCAATGGTGGCATGGTATTGGTAAAATAATGTTAGCATATAAATAACGGAGAAAAAGAGTTTATTACTTGTTAATGATAAGCATCATGTAGATTTGCTCTTAGTTGAACAATTTCTTACACGTATTTTTTTTACTTTCATAAACAAAAATTATTGTCAAAGTGCTTAACTTGAAGGCTATGCTTTTTGTTTATTCTTGTAGACTCCTTGTGGAGCATAGGACTGCAACCACTTGGCTGTGGTTTCAGTAGCAAGGAGATTTTTACAGGTTGGTTGCTGATCCATGTCAAACCCTCCATTTTCACCTGAGCTTGGGACTAGCTATGGTTAAGGTGTTTTCTGTTAAATTAATCTTCCCTTAGATGGATTGCCTTAAAGGGCTGAAGGCTTCCAACTGCCCAGCTATTTACCCATAGCTGGAGGGAGAAGTGGATGCATGTCTTTCCTAAGGACATTAGTGCTGTGGACCTAAACAGCATTGGCGAGAACTTTAACACAGTCTGCTGATTCCGTTGCCAGTAAACGTTTCACGTCTCTGCATCTACGCCTTTACTCTTATGTAAAAAATAAAAAATATCAATTCTGATAAATCAATAAAAAATCTAAACGCTTGTACAGTAGACCCTCTAATTTTGCAGATTCGATTATTCGCAGGTTTTTTCATGAATAAAGGGAAGCTACTCTCACGGAATTTTAAAAATATTTTGATCAAATACTGAATCAAATGAAAAAAATCCAATTGTGCACTAAAAATTGATCGAATAGAAATGGACACATTCTGCCTTGAAACTGGATGACGTCAGCTCGTATGTCAGCAGTCTTACAAACAGATATGATTTGGTTTCAAGAAATTTATTATGATTACAATGAAATAAAATGCAGTTGTTTTAAAAACTTAAATTGGATTATTTCTTTAACTTTAAATAAACTAAATAAAGTTTACAAATGAAAGATAAATGATTATCATTCAATATGGTTACATCAGTCAGTTTTCTGTGTCTCATTGTGTACAGTTTCATAACATTAAGGCAAATCATGAGAGTTAGGATGGGGGGTCAAGAGTCATTCAAAGTTTCAATTTCACAGAGTCTGTACCACCACACCCCACAGAATTCATGGGGACTACTGAACAATATAAAATCTGTACGTTTTAATATGAAGTTTTTTTTTCCAAGTGCAGGTATAAATCAAACGTTGACTTACCCTGAACATCTTTCTAGCGTTGAAAGCTTTGCGTATCGTGCCCATCTGTAGAGAGAGAAAAAAATTAAGAAATAAAACTTATCAAGTCTACTATCAATGAACTAAATGAACAAAGAATGTACTTAACACCAAAGATTCAAATGAAGAATTAAAATAAAACTTATCTATAAAAGATAAAAGTAACAAAATAGCTCATCAATTTACCATAGCCCCACAAATAGCCTGTCTGAACAACCAGCCAAGTGGTCCACAGATTCTTTTGTTTTTGCCTGTGTTCGTGTGTGCCCAAGGGCATTTCTGGTCACATTTTTGAGGCCACAACTTTGAAAAGTTGCATAAGTACACCACTAGACATCCAAAAACAATTTTGTTTTTTGTTTTTTTTACAGAAAAGTGCCTTTTTTGGTCTCTATGGTCATTTTGGACCAATAATGCCCAAATCTTGTGCTGGTATTTTTTAGAGGGTTTTTTTTTTAAATAGATCTTTTTTTTTTCTCAGATGATTTTCTTACCAAATTAGTTCTGGTACATGTGTAGCCTATGGTAAATCATTTACGCAAGGTATGGATATTTCTGATGCATTTCATCAAAACTATTATTCTAGAGTCATCGGCAAGCAGCATGGATTACAAATAAAATATAAGCCTCCTACAAGATTCAAACAAATATGTATTTTCCTAGGCAAGCCAGCCTGTCCAGGGCAGCTGACTTACTGATTAGGCAACAAAGACTATTGGTTACACAACCTTAAATCTAACCATGTAGCTTTTCTTTCATTTTCCCCAAACACCTGATATGCTGATAAGTTTGTTTTTTCATCTTTACATACACTAGAAGCAGTAGAAGTAATATCATAAACTAACTCATGTTCAAACAATCTGATCACTTTTCACCCCCATCTTTCATGTTGACAACATTCCAGCCATTTCATTCTATGGCCTACTTCACATGTGAAATGTAATATCTATTGGGAAAATAAAAGTTGTTTTTTTTTTTTATTGGTCTCTTTCTCAAGTGACAAAATGAAAAAGATGGGAAGAGATTGGATTGTCCAATTAAAAGTTGGTATGTTAATGACTCTTAAAGTCATAGTGATATCATTTTGAATCTATTATTAGATAAAGCATTGTCAATCATTATTGATAGTAATATTATTTTGAATTTCTATCAGATAAAGCATTTTTGATTTGTATCAATTTTTGACTAGTATTTCCTTCATCTTATTTCAGTTGCTTTTTATCACAACTCTCAGACCACCATTTTACATTTATTATTAAACAGCAAAGATCAAAAACTGAAGTATAAGCCCCAAACAAGATTTAAACTCACATCCCTTTTCCTTAAGAAGCCTGTTTGATGCTTCATCTGATAAATTCAGACTTTTCTGATTAATTGTATAATGCAAGAAAAGCCAAACAATTTCTCATACTTAGAAATTCGATACAGGTATATTAATTTTGCAGTATTGTATTTGTACAATTAATATACTTTTATCATTTTCATCAATTTCTTTTTTTGTATTTTCTCTCCCAAAGTTTGGAAATTGTCCAGTGAACAAGGTTTTTAAAATTCCATGAAGACATTCAGATCAATGAATAGTTAAAGAAGTTATAGAGATAAAACGGCTTTGAAAGGTTTACTTACATCTCTCTGGAAAAACGGATGTTGCAGTGATTCTTCAGCAGTAAGTCTCTTTTTAGGGTCAACCACAAGGAGTTTGGAGATCTGGAGGAAAATGCAATCAAATAAGGAGTTTTACTTATGCGTAAGCAACAAATATAGATTACTATTACAGCATTTAACTGCATGGGGAAAAAAAAAATTCAGAAAACTGACCATCTCAAGAGAAGGACTTAGGAATACGCATTCCTTTCCATACATAAACATGCGTGCATGTGTATTAAGTAACTTACAAAACCTGACAGTCACTTCTTCAATATTTATTAAAGAATTCTCCAACTTTTTTTCTAAAACATTAACCCCTTTCATTCAAGTAATAATAACATGCAAAAAATATAATTATATAAATACATTATTACTATAGTGTACTTGTTCGTTACATCCACATTTTCCAGGTTCTTTACTATTAATGAAGCTGCCATGTTTGCATGAGTAAGACACACGGACTTCTCTGTAGTTTCTAGAGTGAGGCAAGGATGTACGCTTTCACCACCCCTTTTTGTATCTTTTCATACAGATGTGGCATCAAGTAGAGCACTAACAGATCCAGAACATGACACGGTACAACGGGTAGTGGATGATAGTAAGCTCCAACATGAGAACCGCTCAGGCAACTGAGGACTGGTAGATCAACCTCAGAATTAGCAACGTCCATAATCAGACAAACCAAGTCATTGTAGCACAGCAACTATTCAAGAGAATGGTGGAAGTTTTCCAGTATCTGGGCAGTAATATCAGTGACAACAATAAGGTGGATAAAGACATCAGCTCCAGACTCGCCAAGGTCAGTGCATTCTTCAAATGTCTCCAACATGAATGGGAGTCAACAGAGATCAGCCTTCATATCAAGCTGAGGCTGCACACTTCTACTACTCTGTAGAGAGACAAAACACGGAAGAGAACCACTGCAATAGACTGGAAACTTGACATCTTCCATGAGAAACTAAAATGTGTTACGAAGGACACAACAGAAGCCATTAAGTGAGTAGGTAGAGTCTTGACACCTGTAATTTCCATGCACTGAGCAAGCCTGACCCTGCTAGACATACACTCGACTGGCTACCAGCAAGTGGAAGATGCTGACACTGAAGCTACAGAAGTCCCCCCCCCAGCCACACTAGCACAGGATCCCGGGGGGAGGGGGGGTTAATAGAAGTGGATAGAGACTTACCAGATCTTTTGGTGTGGAACTAACATCATCCCATTCAGAACTGCTAAATTGGAATTTCCCTTCCATGATGGAACGTAACATGTAGATTTGTTTCCGATGCCAAAATGGCGGGGATCCACTCAGCCTGAAAGGATAGAAATTCAGCAAATTTACAAATTTATCTTCCAGATTATCTAAAAATTCAGTGTCATGATGTAAGATGACTGACTGCTACTAAGGTTCTAAAAAGAATAAAAACAAAAACATTTCATAACACTTGACCCATTCTTCAAATCTTTTAATTAAAAATATTTCACTACTTTATTTTTCAATCTTTTTTAATTCACTCATCCAACTAATCTTCCATATCATATAAAGATCTTGACCTTTAGCAATCAACAAGTTTGTCCTGCCACTGAAGGCTATTCTGATCATTAAACAATAATGTTTTTGAATTTTACCGTTGTGTTGTCACGTCAATTCCATTCATAGATTTACAGAGATACAGGTTACTGACTTCTGGAGAAGAAAGTGCACAAAATCTTTGCACCCTTGAAAAAGAATGCAGAATGCTAAAAATTCATCTTGTATTCATCTAAAGTTTATACTTTCAGTTGTTTTCCATAACTCATCTAATGCTAACATTATCATTTCCATTTTTTTTAAATATTAGTTACTGCACTTAGTAATTTGTGTAAATTTCAGATAAACATCAAATCTAAAAATACTAAACAGCATATGTCCCTCGTGGTAAAATGCCTTTGTGTTGTAATCTGAATGCCTTCAGTATTCATATGATGCAAGCTACATAATAAAACTAAGCCAATAACATGAACACAACTAAAAATCTTTGTACTGGTAGAAGCCATATAAACTCATTCCTTTTTTGTGCGATTTTAAATGCAAGATGTTACTGATGACAAAAAAACAGTCACTTCCTTCAAATTTTAGGGACATAACAAAAATAAAACATTGCAACTAAAGCTGGAATAACTAATTAACCTTCATTCATATTTTAGTCTTAAGCCAACTTATAATCCCACAATTACCGTATTTTCCAGTATCAATGATGCTATTTTTTTTTCCCTCCGAAACAAATCTTGAAAAATTACTCTGAATTCTACAGCCCAAAGATTTTTTTCTTTTCATAAGCCTATCTTCACCCCAGAGGAAAGTAATCTGTGATAGACAGTAATGCAAACAATGAATAGGAATATGATCTCTGAATGAAGAGAACAAATCAAAATTTGTATAAAATAGTAAATAAATTATAAGTGTCATAGATGATCAGAAAAAAATATATGTAATCACAAAAATTCATTCCTGCATTGATATACTACAGTAGACTGTCGTAATCAAACACTCACCCACTTTTTTTTCAAAATTTTGCAAGATAAAATTGGAAGAGTGCATCCTTGAGGCCGGAGTGTCCTCAACACAGGGAAATACAGTACTTTATGATGTTAAGTAGCTGTAATTACATGCTCAGTCAAGGCAAGGATAGGAGACAGTTAACTAGACATGCTATTCTTCAGATCATCTATGCTTTTCCTATGTAAGATTTTTGCCACACTGTTTTAAAATCAAATGTCCTTATCAGCAAATACAGAGAAATTCTAAGATATTAAAAAAGATAAAAATTGCTTACAGTGTATACATGATGACTCCAACTGCCCACCTAAAAATTGAAAATAAAATAAGATTGTTATTAAAAGTAATCGTTTTCAAAAAGAATTACTGAAAGCTACATCGTAGCATTGACAATCTGACAAAAACAATTTTATAAGAATCAGTGTGTGTGTGTGTGTGTGTGTGGAGAGAGAGAGAAATAGAGAAAAGCACTCACACATGATTACTCTTTAATATGGCTGAACAGACTGTAGCTAAAGTCAGTATCATTACCTCTGTCAACAAAGTTTGAAGAGGTATATATATTCACTCATGTTTGTCTATTCGTTCATACATTATATCTAAAAGGTCTCCATGAATTTCAATGACATTTTGTAAAAGGGTGAGCCAAAGGCGAAATTTAATGGAGGATCCTTGAATTTGTTTTCAATTTAAGTATACTTTTTCATATATTAAGACAACAGTTCAAAAGATGCAAAAATCAAAACTTACACAGTTGCCTACCCTGCATTCAAGTCGAATATGAACTCATTTTTAAATCCGTTTTAGTTAGTGTATAGCATTGGAAGAAGTATGGGCTCTCTGAATGGTTTTTAGTTATAAGATTTATCTCCTTATGAAGCTTTAGTTAATAAAAACTAAATATTCGTTACTTCCATTTTGTGAGATTATCATAGCCTCAAACTCAATGATTATTACAAGTTTGTCGCTTGACTTGTACATGAGAAAATCAAAAATGAATTTGAAAGATTCAGCCTCTCATTCTTCTAGATTCTATATCAGTGGTCATCCTCAATTACTTAGTGAAGATAGGAGAGAAAAAAAAACAAAAAAAAACATGTAAATCAATATTTGTTTATTTTTCATAGAAAATGCAAATCTCTCAAATTGAATCAATTATATATATATATATATATATATATATATATATATATATATATATATATATACACACACACACACACACACACTTAAAAAAATCACTACTCACTAGCAGAAACTTAATGTGTATACAGAGGTAGGGTATTATACAAATCAAAGATGAGAATTCATACTTACATGTCTACTTCTTTCTTATACCCTGGGGCAAATTCGTTCATGGACACATTTAATACTTCAGGGGCTAAGTACCCAGGAGTACCACACAGATCTGAAAATCAAAAACATACTTCAAGCATAAAGAATAAAAAGAACTATTTTAGGTAAAATCAAAATCCAAGAAAAATCTATAATATAAACCAAGTGTAACTTTGTCAATTACAGTTATCATATCTTGTTCAGATCAAAAGAAATAGGTAAGAAAACTACAACACTTTAGCGAGGTTCTCTTTGCTCTGCTTTAAACACATTCTTCATGACTCGGTTCCTTCCACATAAATGTCATATTATAATATACTGATTTATTCAAATTGGTGTCATCTTGGTTTTTAGAGTCACAACATGTCAGCCATTGTACTCATTGGTGTAGCAAGGGTTCTCAGCATCCAAGGGCAGATGTACAATATCCCAAGCAAGGACATAATTATATATAGCTGGCATTACAGGCCAGAAGAAATTTTGCATCCCTTCAAACCTGCACCTACGTGCAACTGCCACCTCTTGCTCACCTTTAATTGGGCTGTCTGGCCCAACTTAGACAGTAACCTTATGGAAATTTTCAACTAAACCCTTCACTCAATTCACGGAGATAGATTTTTCTCATTCCACTTTATTAGTAGATTCTTAATTGATTCATCCTTATGATACTGTCAAATCAGAATACATGAATTTCATATGGACAATGGACAGAGAAATTTGGAAGAAATATTTATTAGATAAATTTTCAGCAATTTATTCTTGTTTGCTATGATCTTAAAATCTATGTTTAGATATTCCATACAAAAATATTTTTACAATATGAAGCATATTAAAAAAACTGCTCTTTTTTTTTTTTTTTTTTGTAGCTGGATTATCATCCAGGTAGACTGATTGAATGGAGAGAGAGAAAGAAAAGCAAATGTCTGTGGATGTGTTTTTGTGTGTGTGTGTACATGATACCTGTAAGTTCTTGATTATCTTCAAGCGTGGTTGCCAAACCAAAGTCTGTCAGTTTCACATTCATGTCATCATCAAGAAGAATATTTTCTGGCTAGAAACAAGAACAAATATATATCAGTTTTGGGTTTTTTTTCCAAGTAAAATTTGTTTGAAACAATTACCACATTTCCTGGCATTGATGACACTACTTTTTTCAAAAAATATGTCTCAAAAATTTAAAAATTAACCCTGCATCCAACAGACTGAAGGATACACTTACCATAGACCTATCTTTTTTTTTTCTTTTCAAAATTTTGCAATGACCAGAGCATCCTTGACACTGAGAGATATAGTATTGAGCAACAAGTAAATCATATTTTTACTTGACTATAAAATGACAAAAATACTCGATTTTGTTACAGACAAAATGGAAAATACAAAATACTGTGTTGTCTGGACTTTACAATATACAACAGTTTTATAATTTAACTTTATAATAAATCATTCGGCAATTGTAAATTCTGTTTGGTAATTTTATTCACATCAATATCTTAATCAATAATACTAAAATATTTCTTCTTTGAATAAGCTTTTCAATGACTTCAGGAGTAAGATTGCAAGTAATAATGAAAGAGTTACCTCTCTTGGTTTGTATCCGAGAAGAAAATGAGATAATTTGCCTACCAGCAAAGCAGGCTTTCTCAACCTTCTGCAGAATGCTAGGGTTCTATGAGTTTGTTGAGTGTTCCTCAAAAATTCAATATGTAGGCATGAAAGAAGCACATCTTTCGCTTCATCTGAAGTTTGTTTTTTTTTTTTACATAACTAGTAGCAGTCTGTTTCGATGACCTTTGACACAAGAATCACCAGATTTGTTACCAACAATCTGTTATTTTTTACAATCATTGTGAATTTCAGTTATTTAAAAAGGAAAATTCTGAGTTTTTATATTTTTCATAATTATATATAAGTACATAGAATTTATGGATGAATTTTATGAAAGGTGAGCTAAGCTTTGCCAAGAACCTCCGTGACCTCCAAATAATTCTAGATAAACTGAATGAATAAAACCAGAAAGTTGGTCACTACGTGAACTTCAATAAAAACAAGGGTCATGTAAAACAAACATGTTGAAGACAAAGACACAATAACCAAAATCGAAAACAAAGAACTAGAGAAAGGCCACTACATCTACCAAGGACAATGAATCTCAATGAAATCCTCAAAGCACGAAGAAATCAAGCGGAGAATCACTCTAGGATGGTAAGAAAATATAAGATGGTGTGACCAAGTAGATAAGTTTGGAAATTTCTCTTTGTGATGCCCACAATAGAGAGGTCTGGCAAATCTCGGGGGAAAGTCCATGTCCAACAACAGACACTAAAAGGTTGATAACGATGATGAAAGCTAAGCTTAGCAATATTTTTTTCAATGAATCCGACTTCAACTTTATTCCTTTTATCAAAAATAAGGCATAATGAGTGGCATACAGAAATAGTACTAATAAATATCCCAAACTTAAAAACCAGTTTAGAAGTCAACAAAGTATACAAAGCATTACTTACCTTTAAATCTCTATGAACAATGTTTTTTCCATGAATGAATTGCACAGCCTCAAGTAATTGTCGCATTATTATTCTGTGACAGAAAAAAAATATTTTGATAATATTTTGACGACAATAATGCAAGTCACTTTTCTCTTTGTTTTGTATGTATGTGAGACTTTATTATTAGGAGATTGGAAATTTTATTACTTACTTTGAAATGTTTATATATAGCTTTAAAATGCAAATTGAAAAAGAACTAAATATAATCTCATTTTCATATTCCTAACTTCATTGAAACAATTGAACTCCTTTGTGTTATTGATGTTAGTTGTCATGAAATTAAAAAGAGTTCTCCCTCTTTCGTTACAAATTATACACCTGAAGAAGGCAGTAGAATGGATCAGCTGAAATATTGTGGAAACAACACAAAAGTTGCATTCAATTATCTTAAAGCTTGGAAAGAGTATTGACTCTTCGATTCCTCAAATTTACCGTTTTTACTAATGCACAATGGGAAAGATTTATCAGTTCAAAAATACAGTGTTAAAATTGGTAGGTAACATACTGGAGGAAGAGGAGTAATAATAATAATAATGATAATAATATAGAGATAGAGAAAAAGATAGATAGATAGAGCTGTTGCAGAGTCAAACTCAATTCCTATTCCGACTGAAAATAATTATAACTGCAACTTGTGTTCAAAATTTATATATATATATATATATATATATATATATATATATATATATATATATATATATATATATATATATATATATATATATATATATATATATATATATATAAAAAATAGTAAGTTTAGGGAAACTAGTCACTTTAGCTCAGTCAGTAAGTGAGTTGCCAAGCAATCACTTGGTCATGATTTCAAATCCTGGGAGAGAAATGGTAAGAATCCATTGTGTTAAGAATCTCTGGTAAATCCCTGCCAAGGGCAGATGATTCCAAATATGTCTAATTTTCAGTGCTAAAAGGTGAGCACTACATTATAAATTTTACTTTCATTGCTATAAATTCATTACATTATAAAAAATTAACTTGAATAAAAAAAAATAATACACATTTCAAAATTTTTTCAATTCATTGAAATTCACTGACTAGAACAATCGTTTTCTGTTTGGTTTTTAGAAGTGTCCATGAATCTCTCCATGACTCTTTTTGGTTGATCTGTAGATCTGTCAGTACCTGATATGTTAGATATCAGTTTTCCAAGCTAAATCATATTGGATTGATATGAAACTTGGTCCAGACCTTCAGGTGAAGCATTATCTCCCTCCTGCTACAACTAGTGATGCCATGACTATTTCTTCATTTAGAATCTCTTGGAAATCTGAAATCATTTTCTATTGGGAAACCCAACCATGCAATATCCCTTCTCTTTGAAAGCTAGCCCAAGTTCCTCCTCCTTCCTTTTTTCTCATCTGATGGAGTGAGGAAAGAGTCAGGACACTTTAGGCTGTTTCAAGTTGAATTTAAATCTAGGTCAGACCTTCGGGTCAACAGGGGGGTACCATTAACATAGGTTTCTTCAGTTCATAAATGATTCTGACCCACTATTCATGTGCGCTTATTACACATACAAGCTATACTGATGATGCTAAAGGGCAGAAAATTTCAACATTTACTCTTCATTGTTTGGGAAAAACTTGATATATGAAAATTCCTCCCAAAAAATTTTACTGTTGGGGTGGGGTTACAATGTAAGTTTAAGCTAAATTGTTCCCTTAGTTAGTGTCTAGCAGCTTTCATGCTTGATATTTGGAAATTTGGACATTAAAGTGATCACTGCTCAACAAAATACAAAAGAAAAAACTCATTCATTGATCACCATTTTTCCCAATTGATCACACCCAACATGGCATGCTGTCAAAAGATATTGGTCATATGACGGTTTCTATTGAGTGACTAACGTTACCTGTCTTTCCTAGAGATAACAATCACTTTCTTGTCTGATCTTAGACAAGGTGTTTTAATCATTGTACATGATTGATTTGGACTAATTTGGACTTTGATGATTGTTTTTTTTTTTTACAACACTTCAGTCATGTACCCTACAGCCTCCCTCAGGTGTTTGTTGGATAAACAGCACATGGCTGAAATATTGAGAAATTAGTCCAAAACATCAAAATACAATGAATTCATCACTTCCTACAATTCCTTATATATAGGTACATCAAAAACTCAGTTGCTTAATGATGAAGAAAAAAAAAAAAGCCCTTATTTCACACAACATATTCACTACTCAATATAATCTTCTTTGTCAATGCACTTGAGCCACCATTTCTCCATTACCATATTTGCCAGTATTATAACTAGGCAGTTATCTATGGAAACTTGATATGGAGAACTATTGGGCTTTGAGGAGTTAAAGTGTGTTGTAGTCCTCCAAATACTCTTGTAAACCATTTGTCTTGTTATAGTTCAGCATATATGGTAATCATTTAAATCAAACATTATACAATGAAAATTTTAGATCAAAATTCAGCTGCATGAAGTTACTTATTGATCTACCCTTATAACTGTTAACCGCATATTTCATAAAGCCAATAGAAACAGGTGTTTGGTGCTTTACTGATAGATTTAGAGAATCAATTTCTTAAGACAATTTTGGCAAGATGGGCAAGTTCGGAATGACACTTTGAAATTTGTATTTATGTATCTTGAATCATTTAGGAAAAAGACAAAAAAAAAAAATAGATTAAATGATGAAAAGAGCAAAAGGTGGAAATTAAATAACAGGGTTATCCAGTATTTAATGACTAGATAACATCACAAAATGTTGCTCTTAATTATGCTGTTCAGACTAGTCTGGCAGTCAACATCCACAACTAAATGTTGGTATTGTACACCAGAACACACACACACACACACGAATAGTCACTGTAGGAGTGAGAATAAAGCGAAGGTAAAGGGTTAGAAGTCCGGCTGCTGCAGTGTCGTACTCCACTCCTGCTTCTATTCCACTGAAGATGATTACTGCGACTTTTGTATTGTATAGATAATAAATAATAATAAATAAATAATAAATGAATTCATAAATTCCTAAGACTTGTCAGTTTGCCTCAGTCAGTAAGAGACGACTTCCAAACATTTGGTTGTGATTTCAAATCACAGTGAAGAAATGTTAGTTTTAAAGATCTACCTATTAGAATGAAATAAGCCCGAGTTCATTTCTAATGTAAATTTCCGTAGTTATGTAAGACTCATCAATTCAGCTCAGTCAGTGAAAAGAGGTACCTACCAATCAGTTGATCGTGATTACAAATCACAGTAGGGAAATGTCAGTTTTATGTATAGCTTTGGTTTAACCTGACAGTAAAGACAAACAGTGAAAAGTTTACTTTACACTATTTTGGTGAGGATTGTTGCCGTTTCGGTAGAAAAATAATGACTTTGACAAAAGTTTACCTTGTTCTTTTTTCTGACAGTGTGACAACTTGAGTGAGGTAGTCAAACAATTCACCTTTCTTGCATCTGAAATAAATTCGAAAAAATATAACTTTAAACATCGTTAAAGATATATCTTACCCATACACAATCACTGAATTGGAGAAAAAAAGTTCTAAAATACTACAATGCTAGCTTTCATGTTTCTAGCATCGACCATTTCAGTTATAATACTGACATATCTTTCATATCTATAATATTATTCTGTTAGTTCTTACCTTTGTTCGAATATTACACTTACAGTAATAATGTAGGGGAGAATTGCTTTGGTGACAAAGTTATGACATTAGATATCATCAAGCAATTAATATGACATGAATCACTGCCAGAAGTGTTGGGAAGCCATATTTTGATCCTAAGCATATATATATATATATATATATATATATATATATATATATATATATATATATATATATATATATATATATTGCTTATGTTAAGTCAGACAAGAAAGACTTGGTTTTTATACAACCACTGTCTCTTTATCCTTTTAGTCCAAAGGTGCTAATTCAGGTATAAAAATAAAAATATACAAAGTGGGGAGAAAAGAAAAAAAAGATTCAACATAAGATCACGGTAGCAAATGAATAACAATCAGTACTTTGTACTTAAGTAGGAAGTACAAAACTTCAAGACAAAATTAAACCAACAACTATGGGTCAAGGTAGTGAAATGGTAATTACAAATTCCTCTGAATAGTTAGTTAGAAACAATTGATACTTACAGCCAGTAAGTATCACAGATTTTTGTTGGTTTTGTGGTTAGGAAGTCTCTTAAGTCTCTGATATGCCTCTTGTAGACAATTGTTTGTTTATTCCTATAGATTCCTTGTGCAGCATAGGGCAGCCTGCAGTTTCCATAGCAAGAAGGTTTTACAGAGTGGAGTTGCTAGCCCCGACACTTGAAGATCTTTTTTTCGTCAGAGTAACCTTCTCTTAGATCAGGCATGGGTCGTAAGTGGTCCTTCATGACTTTCTCTTAGGCATACTTAATTTCATGATTATACTAGCGAAATGATTTTGTTAATTTAAGTGTCAGACACTGGTTATTCCTCATTCTATTTTTGACAATACCTTACATCGTAGCTTGTACCACTGAAAGATGGCTTCATTCAGGCCTTTATAGGGTTGCTTCCTCAACCTAAATAATTCTATGCCCTTAGATCCAGACTCAGACTTCATGTTCTCCCTCATCTTGACTTTCGTCTTCAGATATCATGCTGACCAGAACAAGTATTCAAGGAGAGTATGCTGTAACCACACACACGCATGTCTAAATTCTTTTACACCAATGTATCCTCTACCCAAGATGTAAATCTGATTAGTTTTTGCACTTATCGAACTTAGTTCGGTAATTAAAAAAAAGTTCAGTTCTACACGTTCAGGGGCATTTAAAATGGTCAACAAGTTCACATTTATCGAACTTCATTCAGTAAATCTAGTTAATTCAGATGGATCCACAAGTTTGTTAAAGCTAAAATTCATCATAGTGATAGTTCACTGCATTTAAAAGCTTGTTCAAAGTTTTTACAGATGTAATTTTAATGGAAAAAACTTTTTGCTGTATGTGAATAAAAATCAAGGTACAATGTATCAAAAATGACTTTGAAGATAATCTAATCCACCAGATGATATCACTTGTTATGAATTTACAGCAGTTTTTTTATATAAGTGATAAAGCACTACTCATAAGTATTTGAACAAGTACAAAATCTTTTTATTGCTTATGATTGCAGGAGTCATTAGAAATTTTGACCAATCGGGATCTAAAGAGCTATGTGAGTTTGCCTTTTCCATCTCCTTCCTGTATCGATTCTGGATTAAATTTCAGAAGGATAGAAAAGAACTGTTACAAAACATGACTATACACAAGAAGAATCAAATTTTATGGTAATCAACATAAAGCATACATTGTGTTCCTGATTTAACTCTCAAAACCAAGCATTTAGAAGCAAAATGTCAGTTTGTTCAAATACTTATGACAGTTACCGATAGTGATTATAAGAAAGATTATCTGTAGCTTTTCATAATGATTACTACCCCCAAACAAAAAACAAAAATGAATAAATCAAGCATCTGGTTTTTGCAGACTAAGCTTACCTTTTGTTACAGGTGTTTCAAATAACAATCAAAACCTACCCAATATTAAAGAATTCATCAAAAACAATCTCTGAGCACGTGACCCGTGTGACTTATATTTATCAAAATGATGTTGCAGTTTGAAGTTCCATTCAAAATGGTATTTAAGCTATTTTTGCCTTTACATCTGGTCAGGTTTCAAGAGTTTTTTTCAAATTGGCACCAAAGTGTGTGTGTATGTATGTATGTATGTATGTGTGTGTGACTAGAAAAACTTTTTAGATAGTTAATGAATAGAAAATAAATATAAGATTAAATCAATTCCTATAACACCCGACATCAGAAACGTCACATTTATAAATCCAGAAAGATGCATTTAATATTCTTTGTCTCAAAGACTTAAATATTTCATAAAATTTTTTTTAAATAAAAAATATTGCACTTCCCACAGATCATCGGCCTTCTAGCATCCATTGTTGGACATAGACTTTCCCCACTATTCGCCAGACCACTCCATCATGGGCATTGCGAAGCCAATACTTTCTGAACTTGTCTAGTTCGTCACCCAATCTTATATTTTGCCAGCAAAATTTTCGTATCTCTAAAGATCCACATTGTGAGTCGCAATGTCCATCGGTTGTCTGCCATTCTTGCAACATGCTCAGCCAAGTGCCATTCGAGTTTTCTAATGGATTCTACGATATCCCTGACTCCAGTTTTATTAATTAATATACTGTGCTGTTTTGTGATCTCTCCATGTGATGTTGAGCATGATTCTCAGTTTGAGGGGTAATCTTTTGGTTAGGTTCCATGTCTCAGCTCCATAGGTGACTATCAAGAAGATGCATTGGTTGAAGACCCTTATTTTTAAAACTAATAGGATTTTCTTTTTCTCAAAGGTTAAGCTTACTCTACCAAAAGCTTGCCATCCAAGAGTGATTCTTCACTTGATTTCTTCTTCTTTTGAAGGTTTCATAGAGATTTGCTGTTCAAGATAGATGGAGTGATCTATTTTTTTTCAGGTCTGAGTTTCGAATTTGGGATTTTGTGTCTCTGTCCTCAACATATTTGTTGTACATGACATTTGTTTTACTGAACTTCATTTGGAGGCCAACTTTCTTGCTTTCTTCATTCAGTTCATCTAGCATTACTTGGGGATCGTGAAGGTATTTTACAAAATAGACGAGACTAATTTTTGTTTAAAACTGTCTGGGTGGCCCTAAATATTATGAAATCATGGGGGGGAAAAAAAAAAAAAAAAAAAAAAAATATAATTTTTATTCCAATGCATGAATTGACAAGAACACCCCCTTTTTTTCACGAAGATGGAGCTTATGCCATAGCAGCAATATGAAGACTGCAATGGGTAGCTCAAAGCCCTGATCTCAGTCCTATACAGTGTGAATGAGAGTATCTCAACAGAAAGTTTCATGCATTATCAATAAAAGCTAGATCAATTACAGACCCAAAAAGAATGTTGTAAAGAAGAATGGAAAAAATATAGATCAATTAGTTATCAATAATCTTTGCAAAATCATGTCAAAGCAGTTAGATAAGCTAAAGAAAAGCCTACGGAATATTAAGAAATTTTACTCAATTTTTCTCAGTTATTGTTGGAGTTATTTAAAAAAAGCATTTGCATTTTTTTTCAATCTAGCTAAAAAATTACCATAAGCCACTGTATGTTTACATAACAAAAACCTATAACCATGCCTACGGAACAGAGCTAAAGCCTCTGCCTACAGAAAAAGTCAATGTAAATAACTTCAATTTCTAGTTATTCATTTTTCTTACATACAAGAGTTCGTCTAATGTCCATTACTCAAGTTTAAGGACATATACTCATGTATAAATCTTTATTTTCAGTAGATATTTATTTGAAAGTGTTTTTCTCGTAATAATAAATACATTTTTTCATTAAAATTCTTCTGATGTTTATAATCATTTCACTTTATTTTTAGGGAAATACTATTCTTAGTATATGTCAGACTTCAAGAAGAATAGTTTGCAAGGATATTTAATCAAGTAGTTAACTACAACTATCCCAACTATACAGTTGTCCATATCAAGCTTTGTTAAAAGCATTCCTAGACGTAATACTACCAGCACATTGGATGCAGTATAATATTTATAAAGTTTTTTAATTAATTATATGTCTTTCCTACATAACGGCATATACGGTATATTATTCTAGAAATAACAAATGAATAGAAAAAAGGTGCACTAATTTACATTGTTATTGGGATCTATATTCAGATTTTAGATGCTATTTTTGTAGTTTTAAAAGGTATAAAAATTCTAGGCAAAGAAGAATTTTTTTTTCTATTATCCTGGCTCTATAATTGACATCACAAGAGATAAACCAGAATACAATGTACTGCAAAGTAAATTTAACTAGAAAAAACAGTCAGGAATTATATGTATATATAAAAGGATTTTAAGAAAAAAAAAAAAAAGACAATACTTACAGTTCAAATACAAGAAAAATGAAAGTTGAAGTCTCAAAGACATCATGTAAGTTAACTGGAAAAAAGAAGAATATATTGGAAATTTTAATTATTTTTTAATCAAATATTGATAATTCAAAAATGAAAACAAAATATCAAGCATATACTAAAATTCCGTATAATATAATAATACTGTATATTTTGGGATACAAGTCAATACTTGAAACAAAAAATAACCTCCAAAATGGGGTTGTCGTATGGACTAGATACAAAAATCGTGACTAAACGGAGGTAAAAATCATGAAATTCCGAATGAAATTGCAGTCTCGTCTTATCTGCCAAAACATATGGTAATAATAATATTTTGCCTCCAACCCATAATTGTATAAGGAGCATTTGGATCAGAATGAAGACAATTTAGCAATTATCAACCCTTATTTAAACTTGACATTAGCAAAAGATTACTTTTATTACTGAAACAGTGATATCAAATATGAATTTTGAAGTAGCAAGGTGCGGATGACCTAACAGTTAACAGAACAGAGGGCAAAATCAACAAAACAAGTACAAACACTGGCTCAAACTTTACACCAAAATGAGAAAAGCATGAATCCACTTATCCCGCCAGCTATGGGTAGATAACAGAGCAGTTGGAGCCCTTAAGACCTGTAAGCAATCCGGCTAGGACTTTGGCCCGATAAAAAAAAGAAAACACTGAAGTACGACAAAAAAAAAAAAAAAAAAAATTGATCAGGTCCCTTTGGATCGTTCAAAAAATGAGGACAAAAAGTTATTCATCTGTTACTACCAACATTGAATATAAAGCAAACCAGTCTGGTTATTCACTCACTAGAAACTGTCATGCAATAATGTCTTTTGGCAACATACCATTCAATAGATAAAATATCATTGTACACAAGTTAATTCAAAATAATTTCTTTGGGTTTTTTTTTTTTTTTTTTTTTTTTTTTAATCATAACAGTTTGAACTCTCTGGCATTCCTCAGATTTACCTAAAACATTTAATCTCTTAGTAAAAACAATCATACCTAGGTGAATATTTTTAGTATTTCTTCCATGAAGGGGCAATACGTATCCTTCAATAAAATCTTGTTTCTAAACAAGATTGTTAAAATTCAAATAACAAAATAAATTGTTTAATTATTATCATTCAGCTCATAAAACCTACCTAAAATAAGTAATCTTGCATATATGGTGATTTGAGAAATCTTGTTTCTATTATATTTGTTTAATCTTGCAAAGACAGAATTGAATGCAGGAATAATTTTATCAATGTCCTCATAAGCATAGGTATACTTAATCTTATGATATAAAAGCTGTTGTCACTTTGTTAGTTCAGTCACGATAAATCAAAAAGGAAGATAGATAAAGGAGTAAAGCAAGGCTTGTATCTGTGTTTTCACATATGCTAAAGCACACAACTATATGTGTCTGGGTGTTCTACGCTACATTACTGCAATTGACTTCACAGTCCGACAGAAAACGAATACACAGGCATCTTCCGATCTTTTAGGAATGAAAATGGTGTTTTTCTCATATCAAAAAAGAAATTTGTTTTTTTTACCCGATACTGTTGCCTTATTGTTTTGAAATTATTTAAAAAAAAAAAAAAAAGAAAAGAAAAAGAAAATATGAAGAGTTGTAGGAAGTCAACCGAAAAATCAATTTTATTTGAAGTACAAGTTTTTTTGTTTGCAATTTCCGTCAGTATATAATTTTATATCAAAATATATGTATTTGTATAATCTACCCATACATAAATAATTCCTTCCATTTTTCATGTGTACCTTGCTAGTTTCATAAATACTTGAAAGAATAATAGCTCAAATCACTTATCAAAAAAAAAAAAAAAAAAGAAAACCAGGTCTGTCTAGTCACTCAATAGAGAGCGTCATATGACCACTGTCTTTCAGCAACATGCCATGTTAGGGGTAATCAATTGAAAAGTTGTTAAAAAGAGTGATCGATGAATATTACTTCTCACACCTTTCGTTTGGCAGAGATCATTTTTTTTTAAAAAACTGAATTTTCAAAACATAAGTATGAACACTGCCAAACACGAACTATGAGACCAATTTAGCATAAACTTACATTGCGAATTGAACACCCCCCCAAAAAAAAACCCTGGGGGGGGGATATAAGAAGTTTTTTCTAGACATAATAAGGAGTAAATGTTTAAAATTTCAGCCCTCTAGCTCTATTGGTACAATGTGCACCCATGATGCATACATCCATAGTCAGCCAGCCAGCCAGCCAGACAAACTAACTTAAAAACTGAAGAAAACTATGTTGAAAGTTTGAGTTGACAGTTTCTGATATGTTGACATTGTCAGACCCAAAACAAGCATAGCCTAAAAGATAATAACAGCAATGATATGGCTATGCTTACACAACCAGCAAAAAGACAGGATAGAAGCCAACGCAACAAGATGACACACTGGACAATTACATAGATAGACTAACCATCAGGTGTTTTCATCACCATTGCAGGAGGGTGAAATCATTGTTAAAAAAGGAATACCATGTGATCAACAGTGTTGCTAACTCAAAGAATTTTGGGGGCTAAATAAACCTAGAAAAAAAAAAGGATTAGAAAGAAAAAAAAAAAAATACACTAAAAACAGTTAGCCCTCTTATGGTCATTTTAAATAGTTTAAAATGGCCAGATATGTATAAATGGCTAGGAAATAGCTCAAAAGCTGAAAAATAGAGCTAAGAATGGGCTAAAAAAAATAATGCTAAATGCTGAATTTATGTGCTGCCAAAAACAAGAAACATGCTAAATTTAGTGCGAAAAGCGCCAAGCTGGCAACATCACTGATCAATGTAAACAAAGTAAGAAAATTACGACTTTATATGCACACTATATACATTGAGACCAACTTTCTTCAATCTGGGGATTTTGCCGGAAAAATTTACCAGAAAATATTGTTTGTCTTTTTTTTCTTTTTTTTAATCATTTCAAACACACCTGACAAGCAATAACAACTTGGTACAAATTACAAAAACAATCAGTCAAAACCTTATTCAAGAAGAAATAATCAGATAGTTATTATAGTTGAGTTTTTCTTGGAGGGGGTGAAATTCTTTCAACTAAAAACTAACAATTTCAGTGAACATTATTGGTAGGAAATAAGACATATGGACAGATTGAGATGTCATATTTTTAAATATCTATTTCAATTACAAGTACTTGAAAACAAACACGATTCATTTGAAATCATACAGAAACAAATTTACCTTAACATTTGCATCAATCTTTAGCAGAAACAAAAATGATAATCACTTTTCTTTGAGCCATCCAAGGTCTGTATATCCAGACACTTTGAATACATAGAGAACCAGACGTACAGCCTTGATGTAACTTGGCAACTACCCAGAATGGACCATTTTGTGCACGCATGAACAGACACTCTCCCATAGGGTTACTTAGATGGTAGTGAGATGCCATTGAATGAGCTTGTGTACTATGTGATCATTACCTTCATAATGACCAAGCCTACCCATTCTTCATGTCTCATGCAGGTTGTTTTTTTTTTTTTGACAAAACATTGCATTATCCAGGACTGTCAGCCCCCTTACAGTCCAGATTTGACTTCCTGTGACTTCTAGCTCTTCCCAAAGAGATTTCAGACTGTTATTAAGGTGACTGGTAGCGATTCAGAAAAAGGATTTTGTAGATTGTTATGGAGAGTAGAAGAGAGGCTTGGATATGTGCATGAGAGTACTTTGAAGGGGCCAAAAGCACCATTGCCCTAGGTAGGCTATTTGTCAATATTAAATGGCAGGGTACTTTCAAGACCGACCTTGTATTCCAAAATTGTCAAAAATTTGGCCTTAATCATTATTTATTGATGATTAAGTATTTTTCATGGCAATAGAATCATCAAGAAACTCCTGGGTAGTAATTAGTGACTGTAGAATCAATGTATTTTCAGGGAAAGTGTAGAAATGCTAAAAGTATTATGTACACAATTGGTAGGTTCAAACAAGCATACTTAGATATAGATTTGTGAAGGTCCAAGACAGCTTTTTGCAACTGGGTTTTAACAGAACCCCATTGTTTCACGAGAGGTTATCAAAGGTTCCATGAACATTTTATAGATGTCATTTTTTTTTTTTTTTAAACCAAAATGAACAAATATGGAGAAACCTATCTCCCTGTACGTTGTACATAACTGATGATTACTTTTAGATTATACTATATATACACTTTCAAACACACTTAAGTGTCATTCACTGTACAGATAAGACAAGGAATTCATAAATCATCTTTGAAACTTTGAAAACCTAACATAATTGTACTGTGTTTGTTGCAGAATAGAGACAAAGTAATAAAAAAAATTTTCACAAACATTAGTACACTTCCACATTGTCTTCATTCTGCCACAGATCGCATAGAATTACGCCAATTTTTATATTTTCAAAGTTGTAAAGAAAATGTATAAACACTCCGTATTTTTATGCAAGGATTCCTTGAGTTGTGAAAGTTATTTCAAGAGTCTAAAAGGTTGGAAAGGACTGGTCTGAAACCAAGAAGCCATATTGGTGTTTCCTCCAATAGAAATTGAATAGAAATATTGGTGTTTCCTCTAATTTCTTCTGTACTATAACAAAGACTGTAAGCCTCCACTCTTCAAATCTGTATAAAAGTGCAACCATTACTGACAATCTTCAAGTAAGTAGAAGAATTTACCCAGAACACTCAACCACTCGTAATCTCAGTTGCTACCCTGTGAGTTGCAAACCAAATGCAGTACAAACTTTAGCTATTATCCTATGTGAGCAAAACCCTTTAAATAACTGCATACATGTCAAAGAAAACTACTTTGAAGGGAACTATGGAAACTAAGTATCAGGTGAAAAAAATTGTTTCAAGGTCAAATTCCCAGCACCTGGGTAACACCTCATAAAAGTACAAGAAAATAACATTGATAGGATATACAATTTTTGGACACAATTTATCAAATAAGACATGCTTAAAGAAAAAGAAAAAGAAAAAAAAAAAAGGGAAACACTATTTACAAATACACAAAATATTTTATGTGTGTGTTAACTCACTTTTATTGTGTTTGCACATGCATTTACTCACCTTTATTGCATGCACGTGAGTGCATGTTTGTGCTTGCACACTTATTACACATGTATACACACATTTATACTTTCATTGCGTGTTTAGACGTGCATGCATTTACACAATTTTATAGCAAATTATGCATGCATGTGTGTACACAAAATTATTGCATGTTTATGCATGCACACGAGTGCACAAAGTTATTGCACGTTTATGTGTGCATGTGTGTACACAATTTTATTATGTGTGTGTACGTTTACTCGTTTCTGCTTCATGTGTGTGTATGTGCGTGTTCATTCGTTTTCATCGCATGTGTGCGTTTACTCACTTTTCTATATAAAAGAGAGAGAGAGCATATCTGTAGAGGAAAACAAATAAAAATAAAAAGTAAGAAAACATTGTACTTACTTATATATTTATGCTTGGCGCACAATTTCAGGACTCGGATCTCCCGCATTGTGTCCTCTTTGGCTTGTTCAACAGGGTAATTGTCAGAGCAGTTCTCACCACTGACATCTATAATCTTCACAGCATATTCCTTCTGGGTCTCCTTCTCCACACACAACCGCACGACGCTCGTAACACCCCTGAACACAATAGAAACACTTTCATAATAAGCTCCACAAACCATACTGACAATTTCTCATTAACCAACAATGAACAGTAGGTATTTTCTCCTAAGAGAGAAAAGGCAAAAATCGTGTTAGCTTAAGGGTAAGGAGTCACCAGAAAGTCAATATAAAGATCACAAAGCTGCTCCAGGGTGAGAGCAGGAAAGATAGATAAAGACATCCAAGTGCATAAAGTAAAGAAATTTTTTTTGGAAGAAAGTCCAAAAGGGTAACAAAATTGGTGGTAAATCTAGTCCAACATTTGCAATCAAGTCAGATTCAACAAGTAGCATGAATGTTTATTAGCAAACCAGGTTTAACAGGAAAGCAAAAAAAGGAAATCCAAAAATAAAACCAGGATTTAATAATGACAGAAAATCCAACAGGCAAAATGAATGTGTCTATCTCATAAGAAGTTGATTAGATCCAACAAAAGTAAGTTGAAATAACGTAATCCAGTTCTAATAGGCAAAAAACATTTAGTTCATCTGGTTCCAACAAGCAAAAACCAAATTTTACTCAATGAATAAAAAAAGTTTCTCTTGTCAGTAGTAAAGCTAACAAGTTAAACTTGCATGTACAAATGCAATAAACTCAGTTGTTAAGACAATTTCCACAAGTAAAATCAAAGATTAACTCCGTAAACCAATTCCTAGGTTTGAATTTTGCCGAGAAACAATCCAGGATCAAGGTGTAAGAAAGAGATTTAGGTAGTTGGTCTGTTACATCCAAAACAACGTATGGTACGGTCCTTGTAGTGTCTCGTCATAACTGAGGTCATTTTCTAAGCCGATTGGTCAGGAGACAAGTTCCGGCAGTAGCAAGGAAAAAATTAAAAAAGGACAAGAAATAGTTACCAACAATCTAAAGAATGTCTTCCACCAAGATGCCAAGTATAAAACGATTCGAGTAGAGTGAAGTTTTAATTGTAAAGTAGGCATAAGAGAAGAAAGAGGGGTACCTATGACCAAATAAACTCCGACAGGGGTGGGGATAAAAGAGAAAGTGTGATAGAGGGAAGTAATGTCAGGGTAAGTATGCTAGTCTGTACTGGATAAAGGCTAACATTACGAGTAATTATACAGTTAGATGTACAGAAAAAAAAATAACAAGTTACAATGCATAGAGACCGGGGATGAAAAAGAGAGAAATCGATTAACCCTTTTCCTTTCAGAAAGTTCGGAAAAACAACCACTTATGAGTAAATATTAGGTTGTAACATGTAATTTTTTTTCTTATCGAATCAGAGAATAATGCAAACAATGAAACATACAAATGTAGTAGCATTTTTGCAGATTTGATGCAAATAGAGATATAATAATTCATAATTATTGGAAGTTTTTGACCCTTTAACAGCAATACCCAAGAAGTTAAACTAATTTTCAAGTATGATCTCATATCAAGACAACACTGCTGATAACATCAACAAAGCAATAAATTTGAACAATGCCACATTGCAAATTGTCCAGCTTTAATTCAGTAGGTTTAGGTATGGAAATGTGGACACTAATGATAAAGCTTGAAGGAATCACAAACCTGGTCTTCAAGATAAAGAATTATCAACAGCAGTGGTCAGCAACCCACAAGAAACAGTTAAAACACTATCTGGAGACTTTATGACTGTAAAAGCAAACATATACCGTCTCAAGATGAGAAAGGAACTCAAATGCTTCATGACAGTTACAACCTCCACACCTCCCAGTGGATCGTAATATTAGTGATTTTTGCCATATGAAAATCACAATTTACTGATTGGAAATGAGATGAATATTCAGTCATTTAGTTATACTAACAAATGGCCATTTTAAAACTTAAAATGTTTACTAAAGCATAAGGAAACTAACAAAATGCTTGTAATATTCCTATTCTGGAAGGAAATGAAATACCAGTTCAAGTAGGCCTTTCCTTTCTCCCTTACCACAGTTACCAGATTAGTTTTCTCAAAATCAGACACTGGTGTTCCAAAAATCGGTCAGGATTAGACAGGAAAAAAAAATATACATATATTTTGTGTGTGTGCTTGTATGATCATAGTCTTCAAAAAAAGAAGGAAAAAAAAGTAAGAGTAACTTTTTAAAATTTGAAACAAGTTTTGAAAGTCAAGTCAAATATATACAATCATGTATATACACACACACTCATATATATATATATATATATATATATATATGTTTGTTTGTCTGTGTGTATATAAATTTGTGAAAATAGGGAACAATAAAATTAATTAAGTACCACTATAATTTTAACCATCAACCCATGGAAAAGAAAAAAAAAGGATTAGATTAAAAATTTTTTTAAAGTTTGAGGTGATTTACACTAGTACCTTTGCGATCTTTCATTCAAATCTGGTATTTAGAACTCTTTCCTAAAACTAATGTAATCTTTCTCAAGGGAGTTTAAAGAAAATGACAAGTCTCAGATCAGTGTGTAGTATCTGCTGAGCTAAGAACAATTCATGCACACGAATGGTTCTATTTTCTGTATTCAAGTTTAATAACAATCACACATTTCAAAGATTAACAGGAGATGAAATTGAAATTGAACAGAACTTTTACATATGAATATAAAGAACAGTCGAAGCCCTTTAGAACTCTAAGGCAGTTCATCTTGGATATCAGACTAATACTCAAGCGCCATAAAAACTACACAATTGCTACAAACAATGGGTCTCCATGGATCGTTTGGAGACAAAATCATTCCCTTACGTGTCATGGGACACAAGAAGCAACTTAGCTATCAACAAAGCCTCAATTAGTTACAACTATCATCTAAAATATTAACAACACAAAGATGATAAAAAGTGCATTCTATATACTGTACATCTAGGCCAACCCTAATCTTCAAGGGGCCTTAAGCAGAATTTGATTTTGGAGGGCCCCCATCACCTCTTGGGAAGTGACTACTGTGCTATTTGCAGCTCTGTGGTGGCCAAGGGTCCTAAGCAGCCATTTTGTTCACTTATGCCACGGTGAGCTCTGCTGTTCATACTGACAGTTAAGCCAACTCTTAAGCATGAATTTCCACTAATAGGCTTATATCAGTCCATTTAGACTCTCTGATTAGGCCTATCAATTGCCCTACTCAAACAAACCAGTAACACTTCCATCAGATTGACTATGACTAAATAAAAACATCAGAATTCAGGGGATCAACTTATAAGTTGATATACACTTATCTGCCATCTCCGGTCAATTGTAGACAGAAGTCTTTAAAAATTAGTATAGGCCTGGTAACCTATCACCCAACTGGTACCTCTCCATAGCATTAACAAGAGTAGAGCCTGTGGGAAAACCCTGATGCCTGCAGCAGAAGCCAATCAGAGTGGACAACTTTAGACACTACCTACATATGAATGTGTGTGGGTTCCAACAAAAACAGTAACACATTACTATGGGTTGGCTTCATGAAGATTTAAGAGTTTGTTTTTTTTTCAAAAACTATTGTAGGTCCACCAGTGGCTAGCTAGGTCTATGAAAAAAAAATAAATATTTATAAAAAAAATTTTTTTTTCAAACATTCAGATATTGCATCACATTTTAAACCTAGCCATTTCCATATAATTTCTCAATTTCATTTTATTTACATCACTACTTAATGAAAAATATAAAATTTGAAAAAACATTGAAGCATTTTTTTTTTACACATTGAAATTAAGATAACCATTTCGTTCCAACCAAATTTATACTAAGTACTTGTTTTTCTTGATATCTTCAATTTATCTATACTTGAGTACAATATCACACTAAAACAGCAGATGATAGCAGCAAAAAATTAAAACAACAGGTCTGGTTAGTCACTCAATAGAGTGTCACATAACCAACATCTTTTGGCAGCAGGCTATGTTGGCAGAGAAGAAATTGGAAGAAGGGATGATCAATGAATAGGTTACTACTTTCTTTTTATTGGGCTAAGATCACTAAAATGTTGAAATTTTCAAAAAATAAGCTGGCACGAAGTAGGGACCGATTTAGCATTAACTTACATTGAAAATTGAACCCCCCCACTAAAAGCCTACGGGTGGGGCAAGTTCTTAAAAAACATTTTTTAAAATTGTACTTTTTTTTTAGACATAAAGTGTAAACGCTTAAATTTTCAGAGTTGCTTCATTAGTGCAGCCTGTACACGTGATATATACATACCAGCTAGCCAGACCTATTTAAAAACCAAAGAAACCTATGTTGACAGTTCTGATTGACGGTTCCTAATAAAAACATGAGTGAAAATGTTCGACATATATTTTGCCCATCAACCCATAATTCCGTTTTCTTCTTGAAGTTATCTCCCTTTACACTTTACTCCAAAGCAAAAATGTGTGTCTATAAACGAGTGCAGATCAATTAGTGCGTGGCCTGAGACAAAATCATTAGTCATCTCTGTGATTAATATTTACTGCTAAATTAAGTGCATTGACAAGGAAGATGATTACGTTAATTATATATATATATATATATATATATATATATATATATATATATATATATATATATATATATATATATTGTTGTTGTGTGAAATAAATGCTTTTTTTTTTTCAACATTCATGGGGTTGTCCAGGTATTTTTCATCTAACCTTGTAGACTATAGTTTACGTCCATCACACACTTCTTTAAAACGTATTGTAATAATCATTTATCTTCTTTGGACATTGAATTTTGGTTATAGATGAAAGCAAATAGCATGAAGTTTGTCAAAGCAACAAAAACTTTCTAAACAGAAAATATCTTAGTCATATAGCATTTCTTATTTTCCGATTTAGGGCCAATTTTGAAAAAAATTGTCTGCAGTATCAAATGAAATTGCAAGAATGATTTAATTTTGCTGGGAACTTATAGAAATGTCAATATTTTTGGCATACAAAAGATACTTTGAGATTTTATAAAATCAAAAGGGGGGTACTAAGAAAAAATCCCATAAGTTCTTTTTTTTTTTTACAAAATATCCATTTAATGAAAAAAAATGAATTCAAAATTGATTAAGTACCAAAGATTTTATTGAAATCGGCTCATTGGTATATATTTGATGAAATTTCAAAATTTGTGTATAAATTGGTCAAAAATTTCCTAATGTGAATTCTTGTAAATATTAGATGAATTTTTTTATAATCTTTCTTTTTATTAATATACAAAGATTAGAATAGAATTGATAGGTGACAAGTTTCAGACGTTTTATCGACACGTTGCTTTTTGACCAAGTTAATATCTTCAAACTGTAGTTAATACCTGCAAACTTAAAATATAACTTGAATTTCAGTAGACTCAAGTTTGTTTCTGCAAACCATAAGTTATCAAATTGAACAACCGAAAATTATTCAAATCAAAGAATAATCGAAATTTTTGTATCTCAATGAATAGTTTCAACTCCAAAGTTTGTTTCCATTGATCTTTGTGTGGCTTTATTATGCATGGACTTGTCAGCACATATTCTTTTTGTAGGTAAATATCAGTGAATTGATACATAGAATTATAAAAGCATATTCAATTTATGAAAGACAAATAAGAAGGATAAATCTCTTACATAATCAAGTTTTATATTATACTTCAAAAGTTACAAAGAAACGTAAACTTATTTTCAAATCATCAACCTTCTATTCTACTCAGGATTTCACTCTTAATAGACCACTTCATGCAGAAGAAATTGTTTTACACTACGAATAGCTTACCACTATATTGTCCCTTTTCCTGAATATCTGAAACTTATCCTTTTATACATTAACAATAAAAACCCACCCTCCAATTGGAATTTCCAGCTAGTTCCTGCAGAAGACCAAAATGGAGCCTTATATTTTTTCCAGGTTTATTTTGATTCTGAACCATTGGCTACAATGCACCATTTTGGCTACTTAAAAGGTCATATTCATATAAATCAAATCTGACTTAGTACTAATTAGATTGATTGACAAATGGAAATCAGATCATAATTATCTATCTAGATCTGTTTTGTACTTAACTGACCCTTTAATCACAATTCATTGCAACTGAAACGAGCAATTAAAGGACTTGACTTGCTAGAGTTCAGCTACTTCAGAGTAAATTTGATATTCATCACCATCAGAGCCAGCTCAAGGTACCGGCCATACAAGCTGATGCCCGCAGCACCAAGTGCTAGATGGTGCCTGTCATGAGTCTGAGACAGTACAACTTTCCGAATACAAATGGGAAAACGAATAAATTAAACAAAATGAAAAAATTACGCAAAGTTTCCAGCAAACTCTTGTCCCCATCTTGATTTATTTTTTCAACATAACATTTCGGCCGTTGTAGCCTACAGTCATGAATATTGACACATTCCTTGTTATAATAATGAATCTGTTTTATTCATCAAATGTTTATCTGAAATTCTGATGCTGTGTCAGAACAGTTTTATTTTACCTTATTTATGAACTTTTTATCCACGTATATCTATTTTTCTCACTGTACAACATAGATAAATAATACTATGATTTAAAGTGTGCCGAAGTTCAGCTTGCACGGGGGCATCAAAAACCTTGGGGTTCTGGTCAGCATACCATTCCTAGTTTGAAAATTAACATTAGAAGATTTTTTTTTTTTTTTTTAAATCAGATTGATCAGGGTTTTCAAAGAAAATTTATGTTCTGGAAGACCATTCTGCAATGGCTGACCCAGCAAGGATCATAAACCTTCAAATTGATCAGTACTATATACGATAAAATGATCAGGCCTTCTTATCAAGGGTAAGGACTTTGAAAGTTGAAATCTTATACTCAAACAATAATGGAGCAGTATGATTGTTTTATGTAACCCCAATATAATATTCCCATATAAATAGACTGCATTATTATTTGATGCTGCTCATTGCATCCTGGGGTCAGGTCATGTATATGTCAATGGTTGATAACACCATCTGACATCTGGATCATGTAGTAAGTCCTACTTCCATACATTACACATGGTGCGTAGAATGCCTATTGAATAACACAGTTACTACTAAGATATATTCTAATTATACTTTTTACCCCCCCCCCCCCAACTACAACATGCGTGCATACACTATACAAACAAAATTATAAGGGCCTGCTCCACAGTTGAAGTATTTCCCACCATTACCAGTAGTCAGTGTTCAAGCCCAAATAAAATGCTAGGATTTTAAATGCTGATTTTTTCAAATGGAGAGTTGGCGCAATTCAATCCTCTCAACTCCATTTCACTTCTTTTGGCCTTGTGCTAAACTAATGTGAGTTTAAAAATAAACATCTATCAAGTAAATATATACACAAATAACTTGCCCATCAGACAATTTCAAGATGAACTCTGGAAAACATTGCTCGTGATTTCGATAGCTTTTCAATGTTTATTCATAAAATACTCAGGGTACATGCTCAAAGTTTTTAATATTGTGTTGACTAGTTTGTCATATGTGTTTGTATACAAACGTTTATTTAGGATTGTTTTTTTAAAAGTATCATGTATTATGTTCGTTGATCAAACATCTTTCTGAGTTACCTTTACCCTTTCTACACAGCTAAGTACACAAGTAGCAAGTAACACACACCAAAACTACGAGCAATCACCCTGACGATTCATACTATAACATGTGTATTCGCGGAGAAAAACACACACGCACCTCAAGTGAAAGGACGGACTTTTTTAGAAGTGGACTAGTTATGCTTATACACCGGCAGTAACGTGCTGATCTGTTACAACAAGAAGCATAAGACATGAGAATTGTTGCGAAAAACGTTAAAAGAAACAAAAAGGTGGGTGGTAAAAAGGAAAGCAAGCAGTGAAGCTATGTGATCGGTAGACTACGACAAGACAATTAGTAAACATGCACTAAATAAGTAGAGGATTGCTGTTATTAGCTGCTCTAGCATTAGATGTCCTTGACAAACGACAAGGTCATTTTCGAAACACAGGGAAGGTCAAGGTAGTAAGCCAAGGATACATTTTGGATTTGAAAGAAAGAAAAAAGAAGCTATATTTATTGGAAGTTAATATAAAAAAAATTTTTTTTTAAACTTGTGGTCAATTTTAAGTACATAAACCACTTTGAACACATTGATTGATGTAATTAGTAGTACGATGTACGGAAAGTGGCCCCGATTGTTAAGTTCCGCACACTATGTTAACAATGGTGGTGCATAAATAAATAAAAACTATTCAACAATTTTTCAAAGCCATTATATAATTCATGTATTTACAACTGTTTTTCTTTCACAGATACTCTTATTTCTTTTCGTTTGTGTGCCATTTTTAGTACGGAGAGTACTAGGTTGTGGAACTACACAATCGGGACCACCTTCCCTATTGTGACCAATTCTCAAGTATTTTATAACGATAGAAATCGTTAGCAACGTGTTTATGACTGACTATGGATTTAGATTTTATGATATTCTTTTCCTAACACAGAAAAATCAGATTTTTTTCTTCGGCTTCAAGAGTCAATTTAAAAGAATCAGATGAAGAAGTGGTTTATTGCCTCGGATAGACTCATCAATTACAATTGAAATCCACAAATTGTAAGGTCTATCTTTTTCTTTCCTCGTTTTTGATTATTTTCTCATCACAACAACTCAGCCACTATAACATCCAACTAGGAAGGCCGGACAGTCCACCTTTGAGCACTGTCCTCAGTCCTGTGCCACATCGAGCCGGACGTTCATTTATCCTCTTGGGGGGGTTGGGGGGCAAAGGTCCAACTAGAAAAAAAAAAATTTGAAAAAAAAAAAAAAAAAAAGAAAAAAAGAAAAAAAACCAATGCCGTCAAATAACCTTCAAACAGTGAGACCCGAAAGCTATACCAACCGTTAACATATTTTTTTATTACATGTAGTAGCCATAGTCAACATTGCTGATGAGCTTGCAGTTGTACGAATCACATAGTCAACATGTCAGAGAGTCTGTCCACCCAATATGGGGGGGGGGGGGCATGGATCCTCAAATTCCCCCCCACCAACAACATTTAGCGAGATTTAATAAAAAAATAAAAAAATTTGCACTACTACTTAATTGATGAACAAAACCCAAAAGCAAAATTATTATTTATGCAATCAATTCATGTACAAATATATAATTTTTATTTTATAATGTCAGTTGGAATGCAGTAGGTGAATTCATAAAAACTTTGCAGGGCCCAGCCTCTATTGGGGGACCGGAACTTATTAAATAACATTCCCTACCCCATCAGCAACACCTCTGTATACAATTTTGACCGATTCTAAGAACTTTCAATATCACAAACTCAAAGCAAATTAGACTTTTCCCATCACCATCATGCCAAGGTAATTGGAACAGAAGTCATAGCCGCTGCACAAAGATCAAAACGAATTCATAGTACAGCTACTGAAACATCAAACATTTGTTGTATAGTTAGGCCCTTTAGGGAATAAAAAAAATAATTTATCATGCAAGTTAAAAATGTATATGTTTTAATATTTACGCATATTTTTTCTAAATTTAGGACCCCTTTATAACAAAGGCTACAGAGTGTGCACCAGCTTATTCCAGACTTCAATTCAACAGTTGGTCATTTGAAAAACCATCAGTTCATAGCAATAAGAAGTAGTAGCAATTATAATCAATATTCATACAAAAATAGCACGGTATAGTTGCTTTCTCCTACCACACCATCAATTTACCATATTACTTGGAACATAGTATGTACATTTTTTTTTTAATCTAACCTACAAAATAAAGGTCAGGTCCGAGATCTATAATTCCACCACGGAGTCCAGGCACTCAAAAATTTCTCCCAATTATATTTTTCCAACTTCATATCAATACAGGGTGCATCTTACATGCCACAAAATACAGTACCTATCACAAATTACATAAAAGCCAACAGGTATCCATACATGGATATCAGTATATCATATAATTGAAATTTGTATAATACCACTGTCACTTTTTTTTTTGTACAGATATCTGTTTGTTTGTAATGCTATTCCAAACCAATAGATAGAATTGAGAAACTCTACAGCATCTGCAGTTTGATTGCCTGATGTAGACCTTAGTAGATTGGTGACTTACACATGAGCTAGGAATTCAAGCCTGAAGTATTGTCAGTCAGCCCAAATAGGTAAGGGGAAGCAGATATCAAAGCAACAAAGAATTCCTAGATAGACAGCCAAATTTTCTTTTAAAAGTCACTGTAGATTACGGATGGATTGAAAAAGAATACAATGGGCTACAATTTAAAAAAATCTATTAATTTCATTTAAAATTCAATATTTTAGGTTTATAACCATAGTTACAATGCAATCTCAAGTATAATGCAACCCACATGTTGGAGGTATCCCTTCAGTGGACTGGCATCTAGCCAAGAAGGTGGTCATAAAAACTTGTAAGAATTAAGTGCTGTTCTCCACTAAACTTGAAGGATCACTAAGCTGACACATGCAACAAAAACCAGGGCTTCATCACCGGCCTCTTTACCTCATTTTACCTGTTTCTCAAGACACAGGATGCTTTACCTTTTTTTTGTAGCTAAAAGTCAGTAATATATTTTATCTTATTGCTGTGAATTTAAAGAATGACTACAAAATTTAAGATAAAGGAAAGTACTAGTCAAAAATTATTAATGGCTGACAATGCTTCATTGGAGAAAAATTAAATTAGAAAACTTAATATAGCAATCCTCGGGAGTATTTCTTGCCTTTCTGGGATCAATATTTTCAAGTCAATGAAGATTTCATCAAGATATTAGTGCTTGAATACTCAGGCTTTCAAACTCATTGATATTTACTTATCTATCATTATGAAATTATGCCCTAAGCAATACTTCACTGGGTCAGTAGTGTTAATCTAGCTGCAACAAATTTTCAAGGTTACTAGTTTAGTGAATATCCCTAAATTCCAATGTATAAACTGATAATGAATGAAAGTCACTCCAACTGAATGCCAAAAAAAAGATCAAATAGAAAAAAATTTTCTAAATTGAATAGAAACAATCACTTTTTATCACAACTAAAGCAATTATTAAATGAAAAAATTCATAAAACAATTATTCTGTTATTGTACCAGGTTGTTACGCATGAAATGTCATTTTTCCCCCACATCATAGAGACTATTTAATATTTGAAACTTACCAAAACTATCAACATAAGTTTCTTCAGATTTTTTCAGTAAGTTTGGCTACCTGGCAAGCTATTTATTCATATATGTGTTAAGCATACAGGCTACACTAATCAAAATGTGACCCATTTGGAGCAAAACCTCTTTCTAATGATTCTCTTTTTTTCCCTTTTTTCTTCTTCTGGGTAATAAGTGTGATATTCTGATTGATTCTGTCTAAAAAGTATAGAAAAATGGTTATTATTTCCTTCGAACTCCCCCTCTGTGATCAGAACAGATATTTTGTAATTTACCAATTTTGTCTTAGACAGCTCAGGGAAAGTACTTAAAGACTGTCCATGAGGCAAAGATGGCAGAGAATCTAGACATAAGCATTTACAAAGAAATACTAACCACATAAAAAGAAAAATTCCCTATTATTATCATGAACAATCTTTTACCTTCATGTCATTATATGTCAACTCACGTCACGTTACGCCGTATGTAAACTCACGTCACGTTACGCCGTATGTAAACTCACGTCACGTTACGCCGTATGTAAACTCACGTTACGCCGTATGTAGACTCACGTTACGCCGTATGTAGACTCACGTTACGCCGTATGTAGACTCACGTCACGTCGTATGTAAACTCACGTTACGCCGAATGTAAACTCACGTCACGTCGTATGTAAACTCACGTTACGCCGTATGTAAACTCACGTTACGCCGTATGTAGACTCACGTCACGTTACGCCGTATGTAAAGTCACGTTACGCCGAATGTAAAGTCACGTTACGCCGAATGTAAAGTCACGTCACGTCGTATGTAAACTCACGTCACGCCGTATGTAAACTCACGTCACGCCGTATGTAAACTCACGTCACGCCGTATGTAAACTCACGTCACGTTGCGCTGTATGTAAAGTCACGTCGTATGTGAAGTCACGTCAGGTCGTATGTCACGTAACGCTGTATGTAAAGTCACGTCATCTCATGCCGTATGTCACTATGTAAAGTCACGTCACGTTACGCCATGTGTAAAGTCATGTCACGTCGTATGTAAACTCACGTCACGCCGTATGTCAAGTCACATCACGTTACGCCGTGTGTAAAGTCACATCACGTTACGCCGTGTGTAAAGTCACATCACGTCACGCCGAATGTAAAGTCACGTCACGTCGTGTGTGAAGTCACGTCACGTCACGCCGTATGTAAAGTCACGTCACGTTACGCCGTGTGTAAAGTCACATCACGTTACACCGTGTGTAAAGTCACATCACGTCGTATGTGAAGTCACGTCACGTCACGCCGTATGTAAAGTCACGTCACGTCACGCCGTATGTAAAGTCACGTCACGTCACGCCGTATGTAATGTCACGTCACGTCACGCCGTATGTAAAGTCACGTCACGTCACGCCGTATGTAAAGTCACGTCACGTCACGCCGTATGTAAAGTCACGTCACGTCACGCCGTATGTAAAGTCACGTCACGTCGTATGTAAAGTCACGTCAAGTCACGCCGTATGTAAAGTCACGTCAAGTCACGCCGTATGTAAAGTCACGTCACGTCGTATGTAAAGTCACGTCACGTCACGCCGTATGTAAAGTCACGTTACGCCGTATGTAAACTCACGTCACGTCACGCCGTATGTCAAGTCACGTCACATGTCACGTCACGCTGTATTTCAGGTAATGTTACGCCGTATGTAATGTCATGTCACGCCGTGTGTAATGTCACGTCACGTCGTTACACAGAAATACTAACCACATAGAAAGAAAAATTCCCTATTATTATCATGAACAACCTTCATGACATTATATGTCATATCACATGTCTTCGTTTCATATGTACGCCGTATGTAAACTCACGTCACGTTACGCCGTATGTAAACTCACGTCACGCCGTATGTAAACTCACGTCACGCCGTATGTAAACTCACGTCACGTTGCGCATACAGTCACGTCACGTCGTATGTGAAGTCACGTCGCATGTGAAGTCACGTCAGGTCGTATGTCACGTTACGCTGTATGTAAAGTCACGTTACGTTGTATGTCACCTCACGTCACTTCATGCCGTATGTCACTGTATGTAAAGTCACGTTACGCCGTATGTGAAGTCACGTCACGGTACGCCATGTGTAAAGTCACGTCACGTCGTATGTAAACTCACGTCACGTTACGCCGTATGTGAAGTCACGTCACGTTACGCCATGTGTAAGGTCATGTCACATCGTATGTAAACTCACGTCACGTCACGCCGTATGTCAAGTCATGTCACGCCGTATGTCAAGTCACATCACGTTACGCCGTGTGTAAAGTCACATCACGTTACGCCGTGTGTAAAGTCACATCACGTTACGCCGTGTGTAAAGTCACATCACGTTACGCCGTGTGTAAAGTCACATCACGTTACGCCGTGTGTAAAGTCACATCACGTTACGCCGTGTGTAAAGTCACATCACGTTACGCCGTGTGTAAAGTCACATCACGTTACGCCGTGTGTAAAGTCACATCACGTTACGCCGTGTGTAAAGTCACATCACGTTACGCCGTGTGTAAAGTCACATCACGTTACGCCGAATGTAAAGTCACGTCACGTCGTGTGTGAAGTCACGTCACGTCACGCCGTGTGTAAAGTCACATCACGTTACGCCGTGTGTAAAGTCACGTCACGTTACGCCGTGTGTAAAGTCACGTCACGTCGTATGTCACCTCACGTCACCTCACGCCGTATGTCACCTCACGTCACTTCATGCCGTATGTCACCTCACGCCGTATGTCACCTCACGTCACCTCATGCCGTATGTCACATCATGTCGTAGTATGTCGTTATGCCATCTTATGTCATGGTATCTCATGCAGTAATATGTTATCTTATATCATCGAGTCTTTGCTGATAGTTTTTTAATTTTCCATGGCATGACTTAGCCTTACTCTTCCAAATATAGTACAATCGTAAATCACGAAAAACTTCTCAATTTTAAATCTTTAGTGATCACTCTTTTTTTCTCATAATGTAAATTAAAGAATGCAAATTCATCCATAGTACAATTGCATACAAGTAAATTTTAAAATATTGCTCTCCAGATAACAAAAGCAAAAATTAGAAAGGAATCATAATTATTTTCTATACTTTTCAGACAAAAGAAAATAACACTCCCTACAGAGGAACAAAAATCACATTGATTATTGAATAATCAAAATGCTGCTCTGTACAGTTAATAAATCAAGGGACAGTTGAATTTCTACAGCTAGGTTAGGAGTATCTGATTAGAGGTTGTGATATTCAGACACTCATTTGATATTCACGTTTAGCTTAGTATGACAGAAAGCTGATTGATAGGAAATCAATGATAGGGAAATTGTGCTATTCTATTCTTCCAGGTGAGGAGGAGCTATCTGCAGAGAAAATCAGCACTAAAAAATGTGGTAATAACCTGGCTTGAACACCGATCTCTGGTAGTTCAGTTCAATCCAATCTTTATCTTATTTTATTCATTCTATTAGATGACGTATTGTAAATCATTATTGATTTTCTGCTTCTTTTTACCTTTATCTTCAATATAAAATATAAAGAGAGGTTTGGTTAAGCTGAAGTACCAGTTATTAAACAGTGCAGAAGAAACCGGAGAGGTCAGTAAGTTAAATTCCAATATGGAGGATGCTGTAAGACTTCATATCCCAAATCTCTAAGGGCATTTCATTCAGTTCACGTGGGACCCATTTTTCCAACTTTCAAGTTTTCCTATTACATAGCATATGGTTGTTGTTGAGGTCCTGAAGACTCGAGAAAGTATTCAAACCATTGTTTATGGATCATTGGTCACCGTTATCAATAATTCATCATCAAGAATAGGTTTGGGCCTCCCTCAAAGTTTATCCTAGTTTCTAGACTTGAACCTATCAAACCAACACTGAACAGTTCAGACTATAATACAACTCAGTTCAAATGTTTTGTTGATGTTTCGGCAGCTTGAGCACCATTGTACTAATTTGACATTGTTCCAGGTAATTAAGCCTACGCTCTTGGGTAAACACCATTGCAGTTAAGGACTCAAAAACCTCCAATAGTAAAGTATTAGATCTCGCTTTACATTGAATCTGCAAAAAAAGATTGCAATCATACTAAAACACTTTCATTTTTAGCATCATTCTCCATGACGTAAAAAGAAAAACTTTTCTTTTTAAATTTCATGTGCACGAACCTGATATATTGATACTAAACTTATCCAGTTCATACAGAGTGAGCTTCTATTTTATTACCTATATCCTAGAACTTTTGGCCTTAGGATTAACCTGTCCAGATGCAAGAAGATAAGAGTGACCCTAAAGGCAGAAGAAGATTTTGAAAAAATAAATAAATAAAACGAAGATCTTATTTCTGTGGAATGAACATTACACATTTTATCCCCGGGAACTTTTCCTACAATGTGTTTTCTATTTTTCTTAATTTATGGAGCCAAAGTAGAGGAAAAGTTTATGCTTAGGTTGCTCCTACTTTGGATAATCCTATTTCAAAGTAACAGTGGAAGAAGTAGAAGCTATAACTGTCATTTTCCCAAGATCAGACCAAGTTCCCAGAATGTCCATTGTACTGTTTGTTGAAACCTTGCTGAGAGTCAAAACCAACAATTCTCAATAGATACAGATGAAGCCACTTACTGTAATTACATCAGGACTGGGTCGTTTTGTTAACAATACCCAGCTGATAATATTGAGCAAAGGATACAGGAGTGGCTGCATACTATAAGTGCCCAATGCATGATTTTAAAAAAGTTGATATTTTTATTATTTCTTGAGCTACAAAGTTCAGGGGTTAGTTCTTTTTTTTGTTTTGTTTTTTTTCTATTTTGAAGCTTGATCATCCTGCATTATGGTCCTGAAGTGCAATAACACTCAATTTTGATTGCAAATGATGGAAAAAGGATTGAAATAGTATTATCTAATATAAAATAAAAGTATTTTTGTCAGGTTGATACATACAGCACTTATTATGTGTGGCCATTCTTAAGAGTAAGCTGCTTATTGTGATCACTTTAGATCAAGTGTTTCAGACAGACTTATTTTGATGATAACATTATCTATGATTATAATAATCATTTTCCTCAATAATACATATTTTTAAAATGACAAATTCAATTTTTTAAATTCAGTGACATGTTACAAAGTAACCCTTTGCATATATATCTTTTGTTTTTATCTATTTTATTGGTTGAAGTATTGCAAAATCATCAATATTTCTTGAAATCTTTTACATTCATTTTATCACAACTAAACTCAGACTGGATTCCTTCAGCAGTGAATAAATGAATTAACAAAGCCAATCAAGATAAATAATAAGCTCCATGTAAGAATCAAACTCACAACCCTCTATGCTAGAGTGGCTCACTCAACGTGCATCCGTTCTTACCACTGAACTACTTGAAACCACCAGTCCAAATCATCCCCCTAATACCTACTGCCTATTCAGATTTCTTCAGCACCATGTTCATTATAAACTGGTACTTCAGCTTGACCAATTTTTTGTTTTGTTTTTTTCTCCACAGAAAATCAATAATGATTAACAATACTTCATCAAATAAAAATTGGATTGGATTGAACTACCAGAGATCAGTATTCAAATCAGGTGAATGCCACAATTTTGAATGCTGATTTTGTAAGCAGATAATTCCCCATCTAAAAGAATAGAATAGCACAATATCTCTACCATTAATTCCCCATTATTTAGCTGTCATACAAAAAAAAAAAACAACCCCTGAGCTTTGTAGCTCTAGAAATAATAAAAATATCAACTTTTTTAAAATTGTGCATTGGGCACTTATAGTATACAGCCACTCCTGTATCCTTTGCTCAATATTATCAACTGGGTATTGTTAACTATGCGACCCAGTCCTGATGTCATACCAAGTTAAACTTCATGAACATCAAATGAATGTTTAAATATCATAACCTTAATCAGATGCTCCCCACCTAGCACTAGAGACTCAACTTTCCCTTGATTTAATACCTGTACAGAGTAGCATTTTGATTATATAACAATCAGTACAGACTAAACTATAGAATATACATCCTTCAATTCTTTTAAACAGATAAATAAAAAGAGAGGTTATAATATCAATGGTTTGGCTTTGGTTTCACTTGGAGATATTGCTAGCTAAAATCTCCAGTTATCCACATCACATATAAAATTCTGTGTCACTTTTTATGTTTTTTTTATCTCACAAGAGCAAACAGAAAGAGAAGTTAGAAAAGCAAAGCTCTACTGTGTCCATGTTCACTTCCACATCATCACTACTACAAATGCAGATGTCTCAGTAGTAGCACAGAAAACAATTCCATTAAATATAGGCATCGCTGATTTTTTATGAATAAAACTGATATTTTTTCATATTAAGAAGGAAATTCAATTTCCACCGATTTCATTTTTCTCATTGTTTCAAAATTATCAAAAAATAGAAAATTTGAAGACTTGAACAAAATTCATTTTTCTGTCAATTTTCTACAAGGTATGCGGGGTTTTTTTTTGCAATACTAACACTTATACTAAAATATGTAGTTGTACAATTTAGCCATACATGAATAATCCTATCATTTTTCACAGGTACCACACTCAACCACTTAACATGCAAAAAGAACTCACCCACCCCTTCCAGCTCAAACAGAAAAACCGATACAAACTACTAGAACCAGAAGACAATAATGACGACACCAACAAACTTTATGACAAAATAACAATTCCTCTGATTGAAGTATTAGGTTAGTATTATAATGTTACTTTAGATAATTTGAGAGAAATGTTGTAAGTACTGATAAAACTAGTAATTTTGTTTCTATAATATAAAGAAAAATAGAAAGTGCTAAAATCAGTATAAAGTGTTGGCACATGGACAGGAGTCTTTAGTTGAGTTGAGCAAAATAGGGGAGAGGAGTGATACATTCTAAGCTTCAACCATCCCAGAGTTTGTTTTTTTTCTTCTTTGCTATTGTCTATGTCAATGCATCCTCACAGAGCAGCAATCAGTTATAAGAATTCAGGACAAAGTAGTAAGGAATATGATTACCTAAGAGGCAAGGGGAAGGGGAAGGGGAAGAAGGAGAGAGAATCCTGTGAGTTACCCATTAACAGCGGTCTGTAAGATTGGGTTACTTCTTGGGTAAGCAGCAAGCAAACAGAATCAGAAGGTAGTCGAGACATGTTTTCCCACGCATATCTCAAAGATCAGATCAGACCAATAACAGAAGAGCCATCAAGAGAGAAAAAGCCCATTTCTATTTTTGCAATATAACAGCATCATTAGAATTTGCAGGTCAAACTAATCTTTAAGGCACATTTCATATATCATGAAGTGTGGGTGGCCAAACTTTTAAAGGCAGAGGGGTAGCAAGACAGGTAGGCATTCACCCCCCCAGGATGCAGGTGTCAAGGAGCGCAAAATTTCCTCTGGTCTATAATGCCTGTCAATAATCAAGCTTATCACTAGTATATAGTGCAACTGCCCAATAGCCTTATCTTTAACCCATAGTGCAGAGAACCCTTGCTACACCACCGGTTAAGGGGCACAAAGACCCGAATAGGCAAGCCAAGTTCAAACTCTGGCCAAGACAGCATTCTATTCACACACTGCACTTGGTTTGTGCATATCATTGGCTGGTAGGAAGAGATAGATGAGCCAGCATTGCAAGGTAGGGTCCACACCTACCTCCTGTATGTCTGCTTGGGAAAGGGAGGCCTATGTCAAACAACTTCAACGGTCCTGGCAAGCCAGAAGTGAATTATGGTGTATTGCTCAAGTAAAACAAAGGAGTGTAGAAGGTGATAGACATAAGAAATTTGTCTGCCGTCTCCATCTCCCCATGACATATCAAATATAAGAGCAAATTTTTTAAAAATTGTCTGTAAAGTGGTGGTTCAGTGTTGGTACAAGTCAAGTACCAAATTGATCCCCCACTTTTAGGTTATCAAAAAAGTACCGTATTCAATGGCATATGAGAAGCACACTTGAATAAAACAGAAAAAAAAACTATGCAATTGTAACACTGCATCCAATGCACTGATATTATGACTAAGAAGCCCTTTACAATTGATAGATTCAGTGAGCAGTAATCCCTCCTAATACATTTGTAAACCATATGCCTTATGAACCGGAAATACAGTATATACATCTCCCGTATTGTAAGATGAAAGAAACATGAATGATATTCATAAGTATAAAGTTGTGCATCAGTCTTATAAGATTTTAACCTCCACATGCCATGTGAATGATGATCATTTTTTTTTCAATATATGAGATATGCAAATTAAATAATTTGAAAAATATTTTTCCAATTTTTATTCAATTCTTATTTTTGTTGGATATCATATCCACACACTTACATATTATATATGAGATAGCAAATAGGTATTTTAATAAAACTTCTTATATTCATTGTTGTTCCGAGATTTGGTATCATCAAAAGTAAAAAGCCAGTTTTGAGAAACCAACTAAAACTCTCAACATGGGCTTCTTCAGTATTTAAATGATTCTGCCTAGCTGGTTATATATATATGTACGTATCACTTGCACTGGCCACATCAATGGAACTAGAGGGTCAGAAATTTAAACATTTACTCCACTGTCTAGAAAAAAGTTCTGTTTTTTTAAATAAATTTAATGAGAGGTTCAATTTACAATGTAAGTTTATGCTGAATTGGTCGTTTAGTTTGTGTTTGGCAGCATTTGCATGCATTTTCTGGAAATACAAAATATTTATTGATCCATAAAAAATAAAAAAAGGGGGGGTAAAAGAAGTAACTTATTCTTTGATCACCCCAACATGACCTGCCGCCAAAGGACGTTGGCCAGATGACAGTTTCTAATGCCTGACAAATCAGACCTGTTTTATAATTATTCAAATGAAATTAATTGCTGAGAAAATGACTTCATTGCTGCTGTTCCATTTTTCCCTACCTTCCTCACCTCCAACTTTTCCTCTTTCACACCCTCTTATTCCTTCTCCTCCTCTTCCTCCCCTTTCCTTTTCTCAATTACTTCCCACTAAATATTATGTAGGTTTCTCAGAAAGCATAAATTATAAAATCATGCAGATTTTTCAATTCTGTTTAGTACTCTATTTATCTGAGAGGAATGTTTGTAGAAGTCAATTCCATTAATAGACTGTACTCGGCAGTAATTGTGTTTTGTTGACCAAATATTTTATTATTTTTTTTTTTATCCTTTCTATAGATAAAGTGCCAAAAGCATTTATACCTCTTTTTCACGTTATCAATTAGGCATCAGATTGAATAGGAGTGGGGGGAGTGCTACTCCCCCTGGTAAAGGCAAAGACCCTTTGTTAAAGGATATTGATATTGTAAAGAGAGTTGGGGGAATCCTTTTGCACAAAATGTTAATAATTCAAAGGCAATTCATAAAAGATTAATACTCATAAAATCTGGAAAAATACATGCATATAACTGAAGCCAACTTATGTTCTAAATTATGTCTTTATCGAATTTCAAAAAACTTGATTGACAGCAACAAAATACTCTCACTGAGTAAGGATGAATTCTCACCCTGAGCTTACTCTTTATTTCCAATCATGCTCTTGTTGCCGCAAAATCGTGGTCCAAGTCAAAATTGTGATAAAAAGCAACTAAAAATTAAGATGAAGGTACAAACTAGTCAAAACCAATGATAAAAATATCACTTCCAGTAGTTTTAATACTTGTTGCATCTTAGATCGTTCTATAATTAGCTTTGTTGTTCATTGGTGTCTTTTGTGTTTGATACATTCTTGTTTTTATTTCTCATTAAAAAAAAATTCAGTGAGCAGTTTGAAATGGGGCTTATGTTTCCCCGTTTGGCCTAAAGTTCAAATATAGTCACATCAAAATGCAATTAGTATGAAATTCAGTAGCAGAGAAATGATGAAAAGACAAAACTTACCTCCCCAAAAGTTCCTTGGGTTCATATCTGCTATAAAATTCCTGTGCCTCATCAGAAGAGGGCAATTCGTCTTCTTCTTTAGTCATTCCAACCATTAGCCGTCAAGTGTTTTAATAAAATTTACTCCTCTTCTACTGATGCTTTGGTAATTCAGTAAAATCAACCACATGCATTTTGAGAACACTCAGCCCTGAAAAAGAAAATAAGATAGTACTTTTCACTTTCATGATTGAACAAAAAAATTAAACAGAATAACTGATCCAATATATAAAGTGGTATTTCTCTGTGTGTAAATGAAATACAACACGGACTTTATCTCAAAAAGCAACAAAAAAAATTGAGAAAAACTAGTCAAAAATGATAACAGAAATATTCACACAAGACGTGAAATTGACATTGTCAAAGAGTGTGTACGTTGGGTTAAGATCACAAATGTTAGTAAAATGAAGCCAACATAGTTCAATGTAAGAGTTGAGAGGTGGGCGAAAAGGAAATATCATTCATGGAAGAGATATGTAGAATGTATATTAGGTATCAAGACTATGTGATAAGATGGAATGCAGCAAATACGAGATTACAAATTGCATGAGGCAGTATGAGAAATATCTTTCTTTTTTTTAAATCTAAAGGTATTCTTCATGTACATGAACAGCACGACAAAGTCATGAAGAAAACTTGAAACAGATGATGGTTGTGATATAAATGATGACCAGAAAATAAATGTACTAAATCGTTTTTACCTCTTTTTCAATCTGTTTTTATTGACGAAGATGATAAATGTAAAATCTGGTTTAATGACTTCATGCATTGTATCTACAGCAATGATGAGGCAGATCCATTTGATTTTTAGTTGACAGATTCTAACCATGAAAATATCTTCTTTACACTTAGATGTAAAAAGTTGGTAACATATGAACCCAAATAAGGTAATGGAACCCGATGAGATTAATCCACGACTGCATAAAGAATATGCAGATGTCTTACATTTTCCACAGTATTGAGGGAACATGGAAAACGGTGAATGTCACACTTATATTTAAAAAAGGTGACATAGCCATAACTTTTAATTATAAACTGGTGATTTTGACCTTGCAAGTGCGTAAAATCTGTGGAAAACTTGTAAAGAAAGGAATTGTTAAATTCATCAACAATAATGGTGTGATATACAACATGGCTTTTGAGAGAGGAAGATCTTGATTAACGAATTTGCTCATCATGTTCCAAGAGTGGACAAAATTGTATGAGTGAGGTGTTCCTCATTACAGACCAATTTAACAACTGCAAAGATGTGGAATAGCTGGCAAACTAACTTGTTGGATGGAAGATTCCCTACAGTTAGTCTGGTAGGAAACACCAGAGTCTGTGAGAAGGATTTGAAATTTGACGAGGTGTATAGATAATGCTGTGACACAGGGGTCAATGCCAGGACCAGTACTATCTTCATTATTTATTAATGATACAATAACTATAAGATATCAAATTTTTACAGATTCCAAATGGTACCATCCAATCTTATCACCGGTTGAACAAGCAAGAGTACAAGAGCGCCTAGATAAATTGATATGTCAGTCAAGGGAATGGTTATTAGTTTTTAATGAAAATAAATGTACGGTCTAACAGGAAGGTAATAGAAATTCATGTTATGATTACTGTATGAATGAAAATACACAAGATATTCTAAAATGATGTAAAGGGATCTTGGTATCATGATAACAGATAATAAACTATCATTTTCAAAGTATATTGCCAAAGCTACTGCTAAGCAAATAGGGTACTAGGATTGAGTTTTTTTATATATAGACAAGCAATTATTTCTCATAGATTATGCACAATTTAGAATTAATAGACCCTAATGTATTTTTCATTAGAAGAGAGTACGTGGGACTGAGAGGCCATACATATACAGTAGAAGTAAATAGAATTGGACTGAATATCAGAATTCTTTTTCTAGTAAACGAGTGTAGGGACTATGGATTAGATTATTGGAATAAAAAGAATTATGTTTATTATACCAACACAAATGTTTAGTGCCCTAATGTTATGATGTGTGTTTGTATATATATAAGTTGCATACTTTTTTTTTTCCACACTAAAATAAATGTTTTAATACTGTTACGTACAGCTTCTTATAAGCTATTATTTTACAAAATGGATTCTATTAAAAAGATCAACATAAACCCACACTAATGTTATTCTTGATAAACTCTAAGGAAAAAAAATGTAAATAAAGTTGGATTTTTATTGCTTTAGGGCAGCACAAATAAAATAACCCACAAGAGATTTTAGAACAAAAAGAAGATAGGTGCAAATCACCATACTAGTTAAGTAAACTGATTAATTAAAAGTATAAACAACAGGTTTTTGCACCAATGCACCTGTGGATACTACAATTAGTAAGCTCACTCTACTAGAACTGTTCACTGGAAAACTACTAGGAAGGCCAAAGAGAATAAGTTGAAAATTTGGATATGTTCATCAGCCTTTAAATGATGAAAGAAACTGAAAAAAAGTTAAGTAAACACATACAGAGTGGTTGCAATTATGATGAAAGAAATACCTGTCAAAAATTATCAATGTTGACAATGCTTCATCTAATAAAGAATAAATCAAGATAATATTACTACTAAAACCAGTGTACATAAAAACAATAGCAAATATGGTACTGGGGGCGTGGGGAAAAACAAAGGAGAGGTTTCAGGGTTAAATCTGATCTTCTGCCAGCCATAAGACCTCTTAGTAGCCAAATCGATAGAACAGTTGCTGTACATAGGCAAACTTCCCGAGGTAAAAAGGATGTAAATTAGTGTCTTTTCAAGAGCTTAATTTCTAATCTGTGCTTTTTACTCACTCTCATAGACTGACAGTCTGAATTGTTACAGTGAAAAGTAACTAAAATTAAGATGAATGAAATACTAGTAAAAAAATTAATAACTGAGGTTTCATCTCCAGCTTTATATTGATTTATACTATGGAGTGTTTTCAAGTACAAGACTAACCATGAGAGACAAGAACTATGTCCAAGTTTGCAAATTACTATCCAAAAGAAATGAGAATAAGCTGACCTAGTTTGGTAAGAAATCATAAACCCCTGGTTTTTGTAGTAGGGAAGACTGTGGCTAGATGGATGCTGGGGTAAGTCAGACCACAGGCTTTTATTTGAAACCAAAGTGGTTTTCAATCATTTTGGTCACACAATTGTTTGCATTCTTGCACTAGAAATCTGGCATAGATGTGTTGTAGACTGAGAGGCTGAGGCGAATGCTAAAAAAACGATTTTGATCATTGTGAGTAAACTTGTGAAAGATTTGTTTGGATCAGGTTTTAGAAATTTCAATTGCAGAAACTAAAATGTTTTCTATCTTCTGGATTTTTTGGGTGAGGTGGAACATAAGATACAAAATCTATACGTTTCAGTGTTCTTGTGAATCATGTTCTGTTTATTGAAAATGAAGGGGCTCACTTGCCTCAACATGAGGAAAGTTGGTTCTAGTGTCAATAGCTCAGCTATGAGCCAAACATTTTTATCACAATAGTTTTACCATTTATCGATGTCACAAACTTAGGCAAGATATTGACGCTCAGTTTAAACTAGGAAGAGCTCCTTTAACTAAAAAGGGGTTGATTAACCCCAGTTTCCTCAATAGTGTAATAATTCATACTTGAATGTTACAACTGCTTAGGCTTTAAAACTCCATACATAGGTTTAATCCCACATGATTTTTTTCTGGATATTTCGAGTAATAATAGAATTATATTTCAATTTTTCATAATTTTTATTTGATATACAGAATAGGCTGTTTATCATAATCGTGGTTATTGTTATCACAAGCAGTCAGTCTCAAACACCTTATCTAATAATGTAAACTTCTTTATAAAAAAGAAATTCTTAACATAACAATGAATTCATAAAAGTGAACATAAATTATCCCAATTTTTAAGTTTTGCTCAAAATTATCAGCCTGTTATTCTCATCTAAAAGACCCTGTCCAAAACTGATTACAATAAGTGGCTTCTTCTGCATTTTTCATATACATGTTTTTTTACTACTGCACAATGACAAGACAAATTTTAAGGATTTGTATTCATACATCAGCTGCTGAGTTTCAGAATATTGCAGTGTTTGGTAATGACCAAAATTTTCATTCATAACAATTACACAAATAGTCACACAGTAACTACTAAAAGCTTGTATAGGAAGTAAGCAAATACCAGAATTAACGCAAGGTCACTTATAGGACTTAGATGATTTGCAGCGAGCGGTTGTCCCTCATATAATATACATATCATAATTCATATACATTATATACTAGATGTTTATGTAACACTTGATAACACTGGTAGTATCTATTATACAAATGTCAAGACCGTCATTCAATTTCAGATGTTTGGCATGAACTTCATCTAAATATCTAATAAAAATGCTGTAAGGTGTTCACCCCTAAGTAAGGTCAGCATCATAATCAGAAGACCAGAAACAGCCACTTGTTTAGACATGCTCCGAAAAATTTATTGGTACTGATAATACTATCTGACTGGGCAAAAATACATGAATACAATTAAAATAAAATTGAAGAAAATTAACTGTTCCCATACAAGGTGCAGTCAGCTAATAATGGGTTTTAAATGACAAGGCTTACAATTAAAGGATAATAGATACATGTCAGAAAGACAGAAGGTCTCGTAATCTATCATTTTGTCAAAGTAAGAGCAGGAAGGATTTTCAATTTGTTTCAACACGTACATTCAAACTCCTTTGCAGGGTCTTACTCTGATAGCAAAAACACATACAATAGCACATTTGAAAACTAAAAATATAGTTCAGTACATAAGTCATTATTAGCCATTTGAGGTCCTCCGTTGGACAAACACCAATCCTTTTTCTTCCGATGACAATTGTATGGTCATTTTAGTTCTGGGAAGATAGTGACTAATTGAACTCACCTGTTGCCACTATTTTGTAGTGGACAGGTTTAAGATTCAGAGTGGCTCTTCTCATAGACTGGTAGCCTCCCAAGGCTAGAGAGCTCAGTCTGCCAAGCTATTTTACCCATAGCTTAGGAGAGAGAAGATGGATTCACGCCTTTCTCAAGGGTATTAGTACAAAATAGATATTAACAGCTAGCTTGGGCCAGAATTTGAACACAGTGCAACAATTCCACTGTCCATGTGGTTAACAGTTATGCCACTCCCACCTGCAATCACCAAATTGATGGGTTTATCTCCGAAGCTAACAGTAATATTGAGGATTCATTGGTAAAATTATAAGTGGTTTGGATTTAATTAACATATTTAAAACAAGTGATCAGTTGGGGATTAATTGGAATGCAATCTAAAAATCTTTTAATCTGTTTTTTTTTTCTTCCTAAAGCTAGTGTCAGTTCTATCACAGAAGAGGTTGTGAATTTTATCTGTTCTAACATGAAAATCTAAATACATGCACAATATCATCAAAGTAAAGTGGATACCAATGATCAGCCATGATAATTTAAAAAAATTTTTTTTTAAATTTACACATATATACCTATTGGCCTATATCAAGTCCACACTACAAAATTACTGTAGAAAATATACTTATGAAAGACAGCAGATTACATTGCATATGAATACTTCCATGAAACATACATTTTTTTCTTTTTCCCCACAAATTGATTTGCATTACCACGCTAATATATTTTCATTCCATATTTCTAATTAAACCAAAATTGGCTGAAAAATCTGTCTGGTTAAGCAAAAATTTACTAATTAACATTCTCATACTATGCTTGGTTCTTGAAAGATTTGTCATGCAAACAAACCTCAGAATTAGTCATACTTCAAGGTTGATCACTTCACATAGTAATAAGTTTGCAGCATAAAGAAGAAAAAAGCATTTGTTCTACTGAACAATCTTTTTTCAACATAATCTCATTCCTTGCCAATGCACTTAATTCAGCCGCACACAATATTCACATAAAATAAACATTATACAGTGCAAATTTCATTCAAAATTGAAGTAGCTAGCTCATTTGGTAGAACAGTTGCTGTACATTGACAAGTTTCAAGAGGTGTAGGGATGAGAGTTCAAATCTCACCTGGATCTTATTCTTTATTTCTGATCCACACTGTTTACAAGTGGCCATAGACTGACAGTCTCAAGTAGTTGCAATAAAAAGCAACTGAATTTAGGATGAAAGAGTAAGCTTTGATGTACATAAACCCTCTGGAGGTGTTTGACAAGCACAGAGAGGCTCTAAAAGAAATACTACTCTAAAAAGTATAGTTTTTAATGAAATTGAACACATATCTTGATCAGATAGTGTACCATGAACTTGTCAAAGCACAACAGAAACAGTGCATATGATATACCAAACTGACAAATTCATGGTGTGCAATCTGATAAGGACATGCACTTATTTCTTTAATGCAATAATTTCTGATGAATATTCTGTTTAATTACTTTTTAATAAAAAAATTTTTAAAAGTTATATACTTATACTTGAGAATGACTCTTGGAGTCTCTCTATGCTGGTTAAACATCACCAGAAGATTTATGTACGCCAAAGTAAAGATTACCAATGAATGAAATGCTGGTCAGAAATTAATAATGAACTACAGTGTTTGATTCAATAATCATGGTAATAACATTACTTCAGGACAACTTTGTTTTGATTAATTCATATAAAACAAAATGAATGAATTTGGAGACAAACTTGCAAAGTATCTTTTTTTTTTTAAACTGTTCAATGTTTCTTAGTTAAACTTCTCAAAAATTACCACAACAATGAATTCATATTCATCGAATTAATATCTTGTGTTAAACCGTCAATACCAAATAAGCAACAGTTTGAAAATTCAGACACAGTAAAATGAGAGTAAAGTCCAATTTTAAATCTAAAGTAGGAGAACCCTTCTTATCTAATAGTCAATCTAGCCACAATATCTTGCCTTATAACCTCAAGCAATAAGACAAGTTCCCAAAACCAGAAGTTTTACTAAGCAGTTGTTTACTGAAGTTACTCTTATAGCATAAGATACAAAAGCAAGAATTGTATTTCCTCAAGGTTGTCAGCTGTACAACCTGGTATATAAACAAACTGATTTTTGACCACCCAGTTCCTTCTGTGAATAACCGTTAAGCACACAGTCAACTAATTCCTAAACAAGTTTTATTTCTACTATTACAACTGATATTCACAGGAATTTTTACCTCCACCTACAAAGCTAGATAGAAGTTATGTATTCATCTGTGTCTGTCCATTTGCTTGTTCATCTGCTTGCCCACACAATATCTCCAAAAGTTTTCAATGAATTTCAATGTCTATTTTGATTACTTAATATCACAAGCTTTCGTTACAGCATCATCTGGGATCTGTAACCTGATTGTTCAGTTTTTAGTGATACTGCCGTTGGCGGAGGCATGCATTCTCAGAGTGCTTTCTAGTCTGTTGATGTATCCTATACAATCACTAGATCCCAGAAGACTCCACCTTTGAGATCACACAGCAAGCTTTGCATTTCCACCCATTATAAACATTACATGAAACTGGTTTTTTCTCACTGGTCAAGCTACTTAACAGATAGAATGAATTAGTTATATTGGCTCAAAAATGGAAGGTTCAAATTTGAACCAATGAACAAGTATCTAATCCATATATAACCTACGTGCACTGCTTTAGTTCAGTTATAAACTAACTAGCTGAGGGATTCGGTGTTGCTGATAAAAATTTTCTTTAATATTTTAAGAAGACAACACTGGGAAGTAAATGAAACCTATAGAAATTTCTTAACATCGGTCAAGCATGCACAGTCCCTCTTATAACCTCGAAGATTCATTCAAATTATATTTTTTCTCAAAACAGACAGATTTCAGAAAAAATTAAATTTTCTCCAATGGGGCAGAACTCAGTTCACTAATTGTACTGATCGCATTTCTTAACACTGGTGCATTGATGCTGTCACTGATTTCTTTAGCGCTAAAATTGGGTTTTTAATATGTGACCCACCCCACCAAATTTTTTTTTTTTTCAATAAAATTCGACCTTAATATGTGTGCTGAACATAAATTGTGATTTGCTAATTTCAGATATGAGAGAAAGAAAAATTCATATCCATGGTCACTTATAACAAATGGAAATTAGGTTGCGGTTTAGCATTATAGTAACATAGTAAATGAAATCCCCACTTATAAAAAAACTTGAAATATTTTCTTTCTCAAACCTGCCAAATTTCCAGAAGGTTTAAATGTCTAATAAATTGAAACCACATGAAATTTGGAGAAAAAAAAAAAAAATTAAATTTAGTACTTTGTATAATAGAGACACATCCAGAATTTCATTAGGAAAAGAAGTAAAAAGAAAAAAAAAATACAACTTCTGCCTGAGTTTGAACTCAGTCCACCAATTCTAAATTCTAAGGTTTTACCCACTCATCTTCTACACCCTCCTTACTTCAAAACCGTAAATTACAGTCCAAAAAGAAGATTAAAAAAAACAAAACAAAACTGAGTACACACTTGTTTCCCGAGAGCGCGAACGCAGACCCCATAGAAAGTGCCAAACTTGGTATTGTAAAACTCAACCTTTAAGATGCAGACAATGAATATTAATCCCAAGACCAGATACTACTCAGTGGAAATTTCAGATTGAAATTCAGCTAATAACTATGTCTGGCTGTGGACTTATGATCAATAAGTCCACTGCCTGACATATAGTTATTAGCTGAATTTACAACAAGGTCAAAATCTTTGCATTCATCTTTTTATATCCTGAAGCAGAAATTGCGGGTCAAGCTTAGTAGTTATTTTCAGCCCTCGGCTCTTTCTTATATGACATTCTATTCCTGGTGCCAAATAAGCTGTACTCCATTCAGGATGAGGAGAGCAGTTCAAATGAAAGCAAGTTTAATGAACAATCTGGTACTACAGATAAACGATCTCTTCTCTTTGAAATTCTGAAAACTGAAAAAGCTCCAAGTTCTGAACATTTTTCCCATGGAAGTTGTCTGTACACCAAAGCTGGTGTTTGGCCTCAAACATAACCCAACACCACCCACCCTCAACTGAAGAGGTCTCAAAGGTTTTGTAGAGCACAGTAGAAGTAACTGCCCCAAAATGGCCTTGGCTCAACCCATAACATACAATTCTACTACTAGTCCTACTAGTGATTTTTTTTTCACATAAAAGACCGATACTATTTTTAAAGAGCTGCAGATTCCCCTAACAGTGAAAAGCAGAAAAGAAAGCACCTTTCATTATCGATTTAAATATCATTGCAATTTTTAAATCAACATAATTCCGAACTCAGAAAAGTGTCTGGTCTCAAGAGTTTTGGATAAAAGATTGTGCATCAGTAGTAAAATCAATAACCGGCAGTACAGAAGTGTATTTATTGCTATCCATAAGATTTTGAGGTCTAGATGACCATACATAAGCTCCCATGATTCTACCTAAGATCGATAAGTAGATGCATTGGACTGAATTTGTCTTATTTCCATTACAGAAAATTTTACATACAATCAAACAGATTATCATGCCAGACTCAATAATTATTAACATCAAAGTAACATTTTAAGCAAAAAGTAGTTTAAAAGATTATAATAAATTTAAATGCCTATAAATTTAATAAGTATATGAAATGTATTGAAATCATACTTGAAAATTAGTTAAACTTAGGTAGACACCATTATTATTAAGGGATCAAAAACTTCTACATCTCTATCTACATTGAATCAGCTAAAAATGCCATTATATTAATAAGTAGCATTATTATCCGACATTCATAAAAATGACATTTCACATGTAATAACCTAATACAATGTGACATATTCTTCAATTAGAAGATAATTCCATTAACCTGCTTTTATTCACTTCCATGAACATGACAGAACATGCTGTTGACAAGTCACTTGCACGTACAAGCACAAATTAAAGCCAGCATAAAAAGTAAAAATTAAAAACCGATAATTCAAACTGGTCTTATAATTTCCTAAAAGCTACTTAAAATGATGAATCTTTTTTCCTAAGTGAATTGCAGACTTGAATTACTAAAATGTCTACATCTTGTTCCTGGAGGAAAAAAAAGCCTGGGAATGTTGTTCGCTATCAGTATCCATCATCATAGTCTCCTTTTTCTCTTTAGATAACTTTATTATTTCTTAATATATTACAATGAAATCATCTATGTAGGTTTCTACCAAAGGGATGGTGAGTTACAGTCGATCTGATTGAGTACATTTTCTAAGCAAAAACATTTTTGTTTACAATTAGAGAAATTTCACAAATCTAGACCAATTTTGCTGAAATTCGGATATAATGTTGACGAAACCCCAGGAATTGAAAAATGGTAAGTTACAGTTAATCCTATTGTTTGTTTACATTTTATAAGTAAATAATCATATCATCATTAGTCTTTTATCGTCCACTATTGGACATGGACCTTTCCCAAGATTTGCCACATCATGGGCATCATGGAGCCAATACTTTTAGAATCTGTCTAATTTGTCTTGCCATCTCATATTCTGCCAGCCTTGGTTCTGCATTTGATCTCTGAGGATCCATATTGTGAGACGTGATGTTCAGCTGTTGTCTACCATTTTTGCAACAAGACCAGCCCATCATCATTTGAGTTTCCTAATGGATTTTATGAGGTCTCAAACTCTTGTTTTTTCCCTAATATACTGCGTTGTCTTGTGATCTCTCCATGTGATGTTAAGCATGATTCTCTCTTGTGAACATTGCATGATGAGGATCAGTCTCTCAGTTAAGTTCCAGGTTTCAGCTCCATAGGAGACTAACCATAAGTCAACATGCAAAAAACATTGAACTTTGGAACTGCTGAAAATTGTTATACAAGTTTTGGAAGTCAAAATTTCTGAAAATGTATAATGTTTTCAGGAATTTAAAAATTCAACCTTTTCTTGCCAGGAACCTTTATACTTTAAAATTTTTTCTCATTAGTTTAGGACTCGAGCCTTGTGGGTGCTGTTTCTGTTTAATTTAATGCTACATTTGTTAAATTTTTCGCAATATAAAAAGTTAAAAGCTAGAGCAAAGCATGAATCAAAGTTAAACAATTGCAACAAAGGATATTTTAAATAGAGTAATTAGTGTTGCCAACTCAAAAAATACTTGTGCTAGTTTGAATGCCAAAAAAGCAATAAAAAAATTTTAAATACCCCAAAAAAGCTAAAAATAGCAGGGGGGGGGGGGCAAATGTTTAATCACATCTGCACTAATATAGCACTTTTTCCCCCCACTGCCAAAGCACAAAAAGTAAATGTAAAAAATTGATTGGGTTGTATTACAGATCATCAACTCTAATATTAAACAATGTGATTTTCTTGGTTCAAGGGGCTCTCTCACTGAGGAGGGAGGCTAAATTTTTGCCAGAAAAATATATCTTCTAACCATGCATTATTCCCACCAAACAAAATACACACACACACACACACACACATAATCCCATTCCATTCCAAATATATCCATGAATTTTTTCCACTGATATTGATGAGTTGATCATAAGAAAAAAGTTAACTGAACAGAAGCTAATCTTGCTCACAGTTGTTACTAGGTTCAATCTTCATTAAATCTCCCAGTATAGATGGTCTGATAATAATTCAGGCTAAGTTACTATATTCTTACAAATTGAACAGCATGATTTTCTTGGTTTGGTATCTGTTACACTGGACTCTCACTCGGGTAAAAATATTGCTACTTTCGGCCTTTTGAAAATATGGACTCTTCAACTGAAACAAATTCGCTATTTCAAATAAATCTGTGAATTTCATTAATATTAAGTAAGTCATATGTATGATAAGAGCCATGTCTGTCACTTGTAACATCAGTGGCAGACAACACAAACCACCAAGTTCTAGAGGAAAAATTCAACTTTGTCACCTCCATTTCTAAGGATAGGTTTTTATATGCTCATCGGAATATTCAATAACTAGATTCTGTCTCCCTTAATATTTTGAATAAACCTATCTCATTTCCACTACTATTTCTACAAAACTTCTTCATAGCTAAAATTTCAAGAAAATCTAGGAAAAAAAAAAAAAAATTCTTATATCCATGTGTAAGTCATTAATGTAATCTCAGTCAGATACAATATAAATAGCCCATCCAGCATATTTCTTGAGCGAATCGTTTTACTGATAAAATTTGCAAGTCTTACTACCTAGTTGTCTTATTGACAGCAAGAAGAGCACTTGAAAGCATCTTTAACCACTTGCACAGCAAATATATTTTAAACAGATCACTTTAATATCCTTTCCCCTTGAGTGATCATTTCAATATCATCCCCTTTAATGGAGGAGAAATGCTTCATTTTATGAACAAAATTAAAAGAGATACTATTCACTTATATGAAAACCAGGACTGAGAGCGGGTACACGTAACCTTTCATCTCCTCCTCCACAATTTAAGACACCAACTTCTGAGTCAGCAAGTTTTTTTCTGACTGACTCTACAGCCTTTGTATGTCATAGTAAGATAATGAAACCAATGATTTTGAGAATTCACAGATCACATTAATAATCCCATGAAATCTCCAGTTTTACAATCAGTGTGACAATGATTAACGAGCTTGTGATACTGACCAACACTACCTTAATGAATTCTATCCTCACAAAATGCCCGATTACCGTGGCCAGGTGTCAAACTAAGCTCTATATAAACTAAACTTAGTAAATATTGAGTATATTCTGCTTCGGTATATACACAGCAAATACCGAAGCAGAAAATACTTGATATTTACTGTTTAGTTTATTTTACTAAGTTTCACACAAGTAGTGAGGATCGTGCTCATCACAGTAGTAATGGTCAGAATCATAAGTTTGTTAACCATTACTACACTGATTGCGAAAATAGGGATTTTATAAAGTTATTGAAATGTTCAGGGATTTCACAGTATCACTAGTTTCACAATCTTACACAAAATTGTGTACATGTTATAGTATCACATCTAATTCAGTAGAACATTACACTTGCTTCACTTAGTACCATACTTTAAAAGGTTGTTTTGTTGTAACCAGTGAATAGTGGGCAGCAATTATAATAAAAGCAGAAACCTTGCCAATATATAGACCGACAGAATTTGCTGCAGCATAGTATATTCCATCATTACAGTGAACAAATAATTTTGATTTATTAATTCTAACTCCGATATCATAGGCTTCGTAAACAGCAAGTAAATTTCTGTTAGATCATGGTTTCTCAACATTTTCAGACCCCAAATACACTATCCATTATGTCCCCATACCCTCCCCCCAATCATCATAATAAACACCATCATTCTTTGAAAAAAAAAAAAAAGAAAAAAAAAGCTATAAAACAAAAATAAATACAACAAATTTATTTCTAACAAATACTTGGATTCAATATGAACAGAATGTATGCATGCATATTTCATAATAGTTTTTCAATTTTTCCCATCGCATCCTATACCCCCAGAATTTGCTTCCCATACCGCCAAGAGGTATGGACACCCCAGGTTAAGAACCCCAATGTTAGATAGATAAAAAAACAAAAATAAATGGCTACAGTAACTAAAGTTCAAATGACACCCAAGAAATTCATCCTACCATGACCTAACTTCATACCTGAACAAGTCAGATGGAACCAAGAAACAGTGTATATATAAGTAGGTGACTTATTTCTATAGACACCTTGAGGAGTATAGGGCTGTAACTACACCATACTAGCCAAGTTGGCAAACTTTGGGTCGATGTTGCTTCAGTTTCTGTAGCAGGTAGGTTTCCATACAATAGAGTTGCTCACCCCACACCCTACCCCTTCTTTTACCCGGGCACAAGTTAAACTGCTTTACAAGGTTAATAGACTTCAATTGCCTTGCTATTGACCCATAGATAGGGGAAGAGGGAGATAAATGGATTCATGCCTTCCCCAAAAGCATTGGAACAGTGAACATAAGCAGCCTCTGCCAAAACTCAAACTTGCATCACTCGATTCCATGCCAGTAACTGTTAAGTTGAACTGCCTTACAGGGCTAGAGAACTTCAAGTGCATTTCTTTAGTGACTGATAGCTGAGTAAGGGAAGTGGATTTATGCCTTCCCCCAAAGCACTGGTGCAGTGAACTAAAGAAGGCTCACCTAAAAGTCCACCTGCTCACCGAATCCATTTTCCATGCCAGTAACCGTTACGCTATCTCCAACCCCATGAAAGAAAGTAGAATAGGTTAATTACCTCTATTCATAAAAGACGGTTTATGTTATACAAATCAAGCAGAGAAGTTGGCTTCTTTTCAAGTCATGTTGATCCAAATAATAATTTATGCAAGTATCAGTCTGGGAGTATATATGTACTTGGGCATAATTCAATATTTGCACTTACAGATCTTACATAGCACCAGTCCTAAATATCTTCATCTCTGACTGCCTTTACACAGTTGGCTCAGTCCTCCTACCTTGAAATGAAGATACATCAGATAACTGCAAATACTCATCTTGCAATATTCACCAGCCACTACAGAGTTATCAGACCACATTACAAATACAGCATGTTTGTTGCACATGATAGAGAATCGAGACAGAAATCGATTTCCTAAAAATTGATGGGTTATTTTTAGTTATACAGGTTTAAGAAACGATCAGCTATGGAATGGCTACCTCCATTTTACTCAAGTAATAAAATGACTACTTTCAGCAGGGTAAGGTAGAGTAGACTTGGGGTTTTTCATTACAAAAGATTTCATTTTCAGAAGCAAGGTGAAACAATCATGGCATAATGGAAAAATAATTTTATTTTCAGTCAAAGAAGAAACGATGGGCAGTAGAGTTAGGGCAGGGTTTTTTTATTAAAAAGAAAAAAATTTAGTGACAAAATATGATTTAATAATTATATGATTCGTTTTGAATCAATTAATGAATTTGATTTGATTTCAAATTGTGAAAAAAAAAAAAAAAAGAAAAAAAATTTTTTTTTAAATAAAAAGATCCAGAATCCTACCTGTCACTGACAACTGGCAATCTAATATTTTTTTACTTATATCTCATTTCTTTTACATGTGCAATGCTTGAATACCAATAATTACAAAGCTTCGATTAGTTTGGCACAGGCAATGGGTATTTAGTAAGGATTAAAATCAATACAATAGTAAAAGTCTGCAAGACTAGCTTATTAACTGTCACTATGATAGCAGTATTTAAACTATGTTCTCCAGGGTTAAATGCAACCTTTCAAGGGTTTCTACAAAACAAAGTGACATTTTTGCAATATACTCAATTCTTACATAAATGAATCCTTTATTGCTTTAGCATCTCTTTCTCTTACACGAGGAGTCCTTTTTACATAAAAGATATTAACAGCATTTTGCCTTTTTAATTAAAAACTTGTTGGTTATTTACATGTCACAGATGCTATTCAGTCAGTAGTCATTCATATGTCTAATTTAATCAGTATCCTTTGTTCTTACTTTTTTATTAAATGGTGTATTTTCTATTTCAGTTTAAACTCGGAAAATTTAATTAGTGAAAAGGGTTCCTCAAGTTAGAAGATCCCTGCCCTATGATAACTAATCTATTAAGCTCACTGCCATATTTTTTTTTTCCATTTCTCTTCAATTTTTATACATTTCAAAACAATGTGAGTCAACTATGGTAAATGTTTGTTTTAGCTAACATAAGTCAATACACCATTTATAACTGAACCTCTATTCATAGAAGAGAGATTTAATAGAAAAAATACACATGAATTAGTCTTGACTATTTACTGCCAGTGCATTTTGGTTGCCAACAGCAACAAGCCTAACATTCCAATCTAGAGTATGAAGATTTTTTTTTTTATTTCAGCTCCAAGGACTAGTCCTTTCTGCTGGGGTGGATTACTCCTTTGCTCAAGACGCAATAATGTTGGCTTTGTGGTTGTAATAAATGGCCCGATTCTTTCATAGTTAATCCATCCTTTCCTTAGATATATTTACAGAAGATTACTAGAGAGATAAAGAATAAATGTCTGTTTTTAGTGGGGAAAAAGACAGCCTCTTCATTCTAACATAAAATCAATGCTAATAACCTAACTATAATTCATCAAATGTTTATCTATCTATGATTGCAAAACTCAAACATGACTATTGTCACCAAATCTTTTGTAGTTACTAATAGGACCCTAGGACATATTCTCTCATATTGGTTTTTGAAAATTAAAAATAATAATGGGGGGGGGAGTCTGCTTTTGCACTCTCCCCAATAATAATGATCTGATTTCCATGAATTTTCCCTTTTAATTACAATAGAAGAAATCTGTCTGCACTGCAATTACTAAACAACTGGCCATTGTATGCAGTAGACATTTGCCAGATATATTAGTCAGTTTAGTTAGTTGGAAGATTTTTGGATCAACAATTCTCAAGAAATCTAATAAAAATAAAGATATAGATCCTTGATCTAAATTTAGATATTTTATATCTAAATTGAGAATAGATCTAAATTCAAATATAGAATATCTCAACTGGTAACCCTGAAGAGAAATAATCAAAATACTGACAGATTATTATGGCAGGCTGCTAAACACACCATAAAGTCTGGCCCCTTCTGAACATGCCTGAATGGACTCTGCCTTCTGGAATGGACTCTGCCTTAGTCTATATAATATTAAGTCTGATTCTGTTTATCTGTATTTGGCATCATAGTCAGAGGTATAAATTTAAGATACCCCTTGGAAAACAGTTTCAGTCTCTTATGAGAGAAGAGGTCCCATTTTAAGCCTCATCCAGAAACTAGCTGGAAATCGTGCCTTCAGGATGGGAAGGTCAGATAGTCTTACCATAATTCATCAAATGTTTGTCAGTCTATGATAGTAAAACTCAAGAATGGTCAGGGTTACGGTTACCAATGTTTATAGCAAGTTGGTTTTTTGAAAATTCACCTACAAAATGGGTTTTTAGGAGAGGGGATTCGATTTACAACGTAAATTTATGCTAAATTCATATATTTTGTGTCTGGCTATGTTCATGCTTCCTTAAAGATAAAGTATTTCTTCAAATCATCAAATGTCGATACACTCATCCGTGGGATCTGAGAGCAAGTTATTTATTAGAAACTTAATTTTTGAAAATTCTAATACTTTTTCAAGTTCTTAGTGGGGAGTTCAAAATAAAATTACAAACAAACACTACATGTCTACTGTCTGCTTTATGGTAGACATATTTTACACTATATTGTCAACAAAGAGTACACCACTAATATAGAGCTATATAGACAAAGGTAACCCCTTTTGGAATGAGGGTTTTGGGGTCCAAGAAAGACAACAAAATTATAACTGAACCACAGTTAACCAAAAGTCAATTATAAATGCCAAAACAAATCAGTGAACAGTGGTGTTGTTTTCTTCATCACAAAATCAAAGAAATTAGGTGCAAAACACCATGTAATTATATGTTAATTGATTGAAAATTGCAGATATTAAATATTTCAGTCATATCAAGTCTGAATGAAATTCCGTTTTTATTTTCAGTTTTCCTAGACAAAAAAAAGCAATAATATAGGCTATAATGTTTAGGTCCACAATCCAGTACCTTATATTACGAATTGCACTATATACATGAACACCTGTATTATTTCTTTCATTTTACTTCTGTTTCTCTTCATCAAGACTCTCAGGTCATTCTAGAACCAATGAATTAGTACCATGAATCAGAACTAAAGAATAATCCTCCAATTATTATTTCTGATTCCTGCTGCTTAATATATCCACTGCTAACCTTAGATAGTGCAACATACAACACTATAAAATAAGCTTGTCCACTGCTCGGTGCCACAAGGCAGAAAGTGAGCCTAGAATGTTGCCATAGCTATTCATATCACCTTAAACAAAACAATGGAATTAATGCATAAGGTAGAAACTGAGCCTAGCACATTGCCGAAGCTATTTATATCACCTTGAATAAAACCATGAAATTGTGCATCAAAGAGAATACGCAACATACCACAAAATGTGTGTGTCATGTGGCAATGAACATGATAGGAAGCCGAGAATTGTGATAAAAAAATAACTACAGAAAGAAGATAGAAGAAAGACCAAAAATTTATAGAGACGATGCTTCATCTGAGAAATTTATAGACAGTATTTTACTATACAGTTTTGAATAATATGTGAAATTAATCTTCTATTTTTGTATACGCGAGCTGCTTGCTTAATGGTAAAAAATAACGATCTAAAAATCTCTGATAAAAAAGAACAAAAATAATGGAGGCATTCTCTGACCAATCATGATAAATGAGTCAAACTTGTAACCACACACCAGATATTAATGAGAATTGGCATGTTAAGCTAGTTTTTGCTTAAACATCTGAAAATGAATTCCAATTTAGAGAGAGCTATAATAACTCAAATTTCAACATTTTTGTAATCTATCTGACGTTCACAAGTTGATAAATCTGATCCTAATTAGGATAGAATCGTGAGATTTATGCCACAGGATAGAGAATACTTAGCACTACAACAGTACTTCAATGCCGTTTTATCTCGGATGTCCTTTGAAAAGTTATAGTAATTTTGAAATATAGTTGGGGATCGAAATCAGAAAAAAAAAATTCTCATAAACAGCTAGCAGGTACATTATCATATGTAAGAATGGTGAGCACGATCAATAATAAGAATATTAGTACACATTAATGTAGCAGCCTTTGGGGTGAAGAATCCCTTTCATTAATGATTTCTATATGACTTTGGAACAAAATAAATGAGAACTTGATGAAGGATGAAGGATTAATCATAGCCCTTTCTAATTACACTTTTTGAGCAAAAATTAAGATTATTCACTGATTATGAGAAAAAAAAAAACTGTAAAAGTTGAAGACATTTTTCGGATTGTGATTTTCATCGTAGACAAAACTGAATTGAAATACTATTGTAGTGCAGAGTATTCTTCATCCTATGGTACTGACCCCAGGGTTCTTTTCCTAGGCATAAGGAGTAAATGTTTAGATTTTCAGCCCTCGAGTTGCATTGGTACAGCATGTATATGCAATTGATAGCCAGCCATACCAACTTGAAAACTGAAGAAACCCATCTTAGCTATTGGTTGACAATGTCTAATAATGACAATGCTTCATTTAAGAAAATAAAAAACAATCTTGATTACAATGCAATCTCAAATATATTGCAAACCCCACTTTTGTAGCAAGAAGAAAAAAAATCAATAATTATGTATATAAGTCTAGAAAGCTTTATAGCTTTAAACACAAGAAAACTTTTTCAAAAGTCACCTATTTTCCAATATCTGTCAATGCAATTTACATAATTTTCTTTAGAGTTTTTTCCCTGTTTCCCATGTACTTTATCATTATGGCATGATGTATAAATTGTCTCTTGTTGGGATTATCAGTTGTTTACCATGTAACTGATTCAGAGATTTTAACAGTTATATTAACAAGGCATATATAGATGTTGTCAAGAAATGGATAAATAATTCGACAGAATGATTATAAATTACACATCATATCGAAACTCTTATTTGGAATGATTTCCTGCCACAACACAATGACTGCATCATTTGGCCTAGACAAACTAAATAGAATAAACAATAAAAGAAAATGGGGCTGCTGCAGGAAATTTTTTGATCGTTTAATCTATTTATGTTATTTAGCCCAAATGATGCATTCACCGTGTAGTGGCAAAAGATCATTTCAAATAAGAGTTTCAACATGATATAACGCGATTCATAATCATTCATATATATATATATATATATATAATTTTTAAACTTGAGTGTAATACTAAACCTCACCCCAATTTTGAAGCTGTTTTTTTATATTAAATTTCTCACATTATATACAAGTAAATACGGTAAGTGCTTATAAACAATATTTTCAAGTGGTTAGGGTTAGGGTTAGTTGAAAAAAAAATAAATAAATAAAAAGTATGCTTTTAATTTATGTAAGAAAACAGATCTAGGACAGTTTGTAGTGCCCCTGTTCAGTCTTCAGAAATCAAGTGAAGAATGACAATTTCACTTTTGTCCAATGATAGGGATCGAGGCATCACTTTCAAATAGCATTAAAAAAAAATTGTCGTCATTTTCTGACCAGTGAAAATAAACCCAAGGTCCACTTTTTTTTTTTCGACACTTTCTCTGGTGCCTATCCAAGTCTTTATAAACAGACATATACATAAAAAAAAAAAAAGGACCTCATCTGACATATCAGCAAAGCTACTTACATCATTATACCTATTGAATAAAACATACCAACATCGTGAATCCAATAACTTAATAGAATCAAAAGAATGACATATTTCAGAGTCATTCATTAACTCAACATTAGACATCAACCAACTGTTATTGATTTTCAACCTTTTAAATGTGAATATCATATTACTGCATCCCGTCTTATCATATTCATTATCTATGCTAGCAATACTGAAATTCAACGAAAATTTATATCCATACTACTTGACACTCAAATACATTATGAACAAACTATATTTTGTACTGACAACCTTTCTAACCCTGTATAAAAAGTATAATAAATCCTTTTGTAGACTGACAAATACCATATTTTCCAGGGCCAAAAACACTTTTTTTTTTTTTTTTTTTTTTAAGTGTCAATTTAACCGGAGTCCTACAAGCCAATGGTTATCTTTTTCATAAGATAATCTATGCTAGACTGTAATCTGAACTCCTGTACATGACCACTGAATGGTGTGTTTACCGAGTTATAAAAGCATCTTAGTGTTTATGCACCTACCATGGATACTTACTAGTAGGCTATATATGAAAATGCAGACAATAAGTGGTCAAGACGATCTACCTGTTGCTAAGCCATTCATGAAATATCCTGCTAAAGGAGGTGAAAGTGATGGGACCTTAACTTTGTTTCTTTTTTTTTTTTTTTTTTTAATTTTATAAGTCAAAATTTCTGCTCGTTTTAAGTGCCCAGAATATGGTATTTATAAGCTGAATTTTTATCAGAAATTTTCACTGTATAATGTTCAATCTATGAGATTAATATTTACCAATGAATTAAATGCATTGATGAGAAGGGAGATTGTGTTGAAACATAGATATTCGTAAAATAAATGATTTTTCATCATTAAGCCACAGACTCATTAATGTATACATGTATAGAATCTATTCATAAGGTAACATACAAAAATGCATGATCAGTTGATTCATATAAACTTTATACTAATAATTTATCATAAGCAAAATATAAACACGGTTTATCTTTCATGGGTAATAGAGGGGTTAGCATTAACTGCTATCACTCAATTTCACTATTGTAAATGGAACAGGTCGTCGTTTAAGTTCACTGATAGCTGCAAAAGTTCAGATAAGCTGAGATTAGATTAGAGAAAAGAAGTTTCTGATCATATCTGATAACAGTTCTGAAGTAAAAGAAATAAATTATTACAGCTTCTGGTTCTAGAGTATGTTGACAAAAATTAACAATTAGTCACTCAATAGAAACCATCAAGAGACCAACATCTTTTGGCAGTATACTGTGTTGGGGGTGATCAATCAAAAAATTGGAAAATGAAGTGATCAATGAATAAGTTATTTCTCTTGCCTTTTATTGGGCAGTGATCACTAAAAATGTCTGAATTTTCAGAAAAGAAATTTGAATGCTGCTGGACACAAACTAAGGGATCGATTCAGCATACACTTACATTGCAAATTGAAACCTACACTAAAAATCTGGGGGGGGGGGGTAAAAAGTTTTTCCAAAGCATAAGGAGTAAATGTTTAAATTTCAAGCCCTTCAGTTCTATTGGTAAAGCCTGTACACATTATATTTACATGGCTAGCCAGCCAGACCAACTTGAAAACTGAAAAAAAAAAAAAAAAAACAATCTTGACAGTTTTGGTTGACGGTTTCTAAATATACTATTCAAGAAACTATGGTGCACAACTTCGGTTAGCTAACTCAGAGTCAAGATATAACCTAGGGTAGAACATCACAAGAGCAGTTAAAGATGAAGACCTGTTCACAAATTCACCCAAGCATAGAACAAACATTTTTGATTAAGAGTGATAAAACACTTCAACATTTTTAATACATAATCTTAATCATAGTCAATGTCCCTACTAATTTTTTGTAGTCCATGTGCACAAAAATCCTATGTGCAAAAATCTTTTTTATGTTAGTATGTGCACACTTTCAAATTTGACGTAGTGAATCAGTATTTTTTCAATGAGAACTCAGTAGGCTATCAACAGAATTTGAAATCTTTTGTGCACACATTAATTTCCATTGTGCAAGGATTGTAAAATATGTGCAAGTTCAAACATGCACACAGCTCAGAGCAGAATATGATCATAGTAATGCCATTTAGCTGAAGAGTAATTGCAAACAATTCCTTCTTGTAAGCATTGAACATTCTACTGGATGCACACTGCTTGGTTTCAAGTGGGTTGTAATAATTGTATAGTTTTTATCTTGTCCATAAGTGACTTTAAGTGAATAATGGTTTCCTACTACCATATCATTGAATCATTTTCAACATTAAATGCTCAATGATAAGAATTGATAACAAATTACAACCGATTCACAACCCTCAAAGCTCAAAACAGGCTTCACATTCTTGAAATTAAATTATCTTAACCCATTAACTCTGGATGGTGGCAAGTGTAATACTTATCCATCGCAAAATAAAAGCCTTTGCCCATTGCAAGATAAAAACTCAGAGTCACAGATAAAACTGAGTTACCACCAATCACAATAAACATAAGTTTTGAGTTAGCCATAGAACTCCAATGATGGAAATTGCTACAATCTGCTGTTGATGGGATTTCTGTTTCAAGGAGATACCGAGTCTTTATTATAAATATTTTTCTTCCTCTTTTGAAGGTTTTTCATGAACTGCTATTTTATATCTCGGTTCTGCTAGGTCTTCAGATATCCACCATCCCACTTCTAACAAACTAGTATCAGTACTCATGCACTTGGTTGAATGGGTAATTTTTGTTGAAACAGAATCAAATGTAATCAGCAAATTCTAGAATATAATCCCTTCTATAACCAAGTCAACAAAAACAAACAGTACATTTATATTATATACATAATTACTATGCCTATTTTTACCTCATAATTGTGAACACATGTTCTAATTGTGTTGTTGTCTCCAATTAATACTATAGTGAAGAGTGATTTCAGAATTTTTTTTTTTTAATTCTTTAATAATCACAGAAAATATGCAAATTCAAAATTTAATAACTTTTTCCATAGCCCATTGCCCACCTTTCCATGAAATTTAATTGAAATTCATCGAGAACTTCAGGTGATATTATGTTGTCTGGACATAACTACTTCAAAATTCAATCACTTCTGTAACCCATTGTTTAGCCTTCCACAAAAATTTTGACAGTCATGAGTATATACATAAATGTATGGAGAAAAAAAACAAAAAAAACAGGAGGAATCCAAGAAAGATTCCTGAATCTGTCCTGATTATTAATCACTTCCTTCATAGCCTATTACCCACCCTCCAATGAAATTCATTGAAATATTATGTGGATAGATATGAACTCGTAGCAATATTATGTGGTGTGAACATATACCTACAATGCAAGGGGATAATTGTGCATGGATCCACCCAAACATTTAATCACTCCTTTCATAGCCTATTGTTTAGCCTCCCACAAAATTTCATTGAAAATTATTGAGAACTTTTGGAGATATTGCATGGACAGTCATGAGACTATACATAAAAGTATGGGAGAAAAAAGAAAAAAAAAAAAAAAAAAAAAATCAAATAATCTATCAAATAAATTTAAATTAAAAACAAATTCCTGGATCCACCCCAAAATTCAACAAATTCTCCTCAACCTTGAGGCCCACCCATCCACCAAACTCCATAGATATTCACAGAGAACTCTTATTGATATTGTGTGGATAGCCAGATAGAAAATCAGACAAAAGACCAAATACATATATCTCTCTCTAACTCAATGGGAAGAGATAATGATTCTGGAGAGCCTCATCTTTTGTTTTGACAATCAAGTATATTCTATAGGATTTATTGATAAAATGTTAATTTTGATATACATTTTTAAAAAATACGCAAACTTGAAAAAATGTATCACAGACTGAAAACAGTCCTCACTCACACAATCATGACATTTGCTCACAAGTATGGAGTAAAAGTTCTTTATTCTTGCTAGGGACATACTTACAGAAAATGGTGCCCGTGGCTAACACTGAAATTGCACTGTGTCCATAAATTTCTGTTGTAACACTTTTAGCTAAAAGATCTCAGCTGGAAATGGAATGATCTAGCTAATCTCTAAGACAATTTCATTTACTTGGCAACATTGTTCAAGACATCTTTCAATAGAGATGGCCGAAAATGTATGCAGAAGTGAAAGGCGTATAAATAGTTCCTTTCTATCACATCCCTCTCAGTTCCATTAAACCTTCAATAACACAGGGGTGTCCTAAACCATAGCAACTCTGTAGCGTAAATTTCTAATATTTGTCACCCTTTCTTTTCAATGACACTACGCAACACAATACATTTTGCAATATAAGTATCAAATGTTTGGCTGTTTTTATGCATTGTTTTGCTTCAGTCTGGTTTTAATTCGGTAACCATGTCATGACTTGAAGGAAGTGAGGGTAGAGCAGAAACCTGGTGGAAAAAGTTGTGTCTGAAGAGTTAAAATATGAAATTGCCATATGAAAAATTAAAAACATCAATAGTAATATTGGAAATTAAAATGATATTCTTTTTTCAATTTCCAAGAATGGCTTGGCTGACTTTGATAGAGACTTCTCAGAGGCATCCAGGGTATATGCCCCGTTTGACCCACACTTGTTATGTTATTGATTCTTATAGACTCCTCATGGAGCACAGGGCTGCAACCACTCAGCCTTAGTTTCAGTAGCAACTAGATTGTACCTGGTAGAGTTGCTAGTTCAATGTCCAACCCTCCTGAACCCAGGCTTGGAAGCAGCAGTAGTGACTGCTAAGTTTCTCATAAATAAATTGTCTTATGAGGCTATAGGGATCCAACTGCCCTGCTATTTACTGTTAGGTATGTCAAGGACACCAGTGCAAAATAACCGAAAACAATTTTGGCTTATTCCGTTTTCTGTGCCAATAACCATTACACCACTCCCCATCCCCATGAAGTAGCCACAGTAATCTACTTATATAATATGTCACATGTATGTCTATATTTTTTCTGTTACATTTGTCAAGGGAGATTTCAAATTAAATGCCTATTATGGAGTAGTCCAACTAACTTTTTTTTTTTTTACAAATGCGTAAAAAAACCCATGATCATTCTGACTGAATATGAACAGGAAAATGCAGAATAATTGTTTTGATTTCAAAGTACAGTAAACCCTTGCTATAACAAACCTTGTACAACTAATTTTGGTCTCAACAAACTCGTGGATCCATCTGAATTGACTTTAGACTAACTGAATCATCAGTCTTAACGTCCATCGTTGGACATAGACCTTCCCCAGGATTTGCCACACTTCTCTATCATGGGAGTCGCGAAGCCAGTACTTCCTGAACTTGTCTAGCTCGTCTCTCCATCTAATATTCTGCCAGCCTCGATTGCGCATGTGATCTCAGGGGATCCATGTCGTGAGTCATGATATCCATCAGTTGTCTGCCATTCTTGCAACATGGCCAGCCCACCACCATTTGAGATCATGTGGACCTCTCTTCTTATTTACTGAATGAAGTTCAATATATACAAGAACCAATCGCTGGTCATGCGCATGCCAAAACTGATTGTTTGATGGATTCTAGCTTGTGTTTGTGTGGTTACAGCATAGTCTCCATTTATACTCATACATGTCAATGTGTTTTTCATTCTGTCTGAACCACATTGTTTTTTGCATGCATTTCTGCCAAGGCTTCTGAATGTTGTACCACTACATCTACTCCTTCAGGGAAGAGCAAGAGGAACAGATGGTCTCTGAAGACTAAGTTGGAAGTTATTGGGGAACATGAGCATCAGAATAGCCAGACTGAGCTAATGGAAAAGTATGGTCTCAAAAAAACAACAATCAGAACATTCTGAGAGTGAAAGACAAGATCAGGGAGAGCACAAAGAAGCCTGGATCCAAGGGCAAGGAACTTTTTAGGTTGAGGAAGCTGCCATTCAAAGGCCTAGATGAAGCAGTTTTTCAGTGGTACAAGCAACAGTGAGTTGATCGGGTGCCAAGCCAAGGGTTGGATATTCAGCATGCTGCAGGGAGAGGCTGGCTGCTGATTTAGGTCAAGTACAGAGATGGCTGTCAGTGGCATTTTAGGAGGCGACATGTCATTGTCAACAAGCCATAACCAGAGAAATGCTGACACTGAAGCTGTGAAACTTTCCATAGATGAAGAGGTAAGGTCAGAAATAGAATGAGGGGCAACCAAATTACCTTCCGAATTTCCGAAAAATGTAAGGAAAGGGGCATTACTGAAGGTTCCTTTTTAAATGCTGCAAACTACCAAACATACTTATTTACCGAACAAGGGGCAACCATTGGGTATATATATATATATATATATATATATATATATATATATATATATATATATATAATACTTTCAACTTCAACAACCATGTTACCCCCACTAATATATATATATAATTATACTATATTATATATATAATAGTTAATTATAGCAAGGGTTTCCATGATAGAGAAGTGTGGTGAATCCTGGAGGAGGTCTATGTCCAACAACAGACGCTAAAAGACTAATGATGATGATATAGCAAGGGTTTACTGACCAATGTAATAACAAAATTATCCCATTATTTTTTGACAGCATGGATAAACTAGTTATCCATGTAATATAAATTATCTGTTCTGTATTTTGTTGACTCGTTTATAGAAAGAATTTTCCAAACAAAATTCCACCTGTGAGTCCATGCATGCTTAGTTGTTTAATTCGAAAAGAAAGTAAGGTTAAAAATGAGGACGCTTAAAAAACTTGGATCAGTTCCTTTACTTAACAACTTTTTCTCCAGCTAAAACGTTTCCCAGGGCTTCGTTTCACCTGACAAGACGCAATACATTTCTCAATTAGAAGTTAAATTTCAACAGCCCTGGTTTACTAACTGTTGAATCCTATCAATATAAAAATTCAGCTTAAGAACCATTGAACATAGCTTTAAAAAGCTGTAAAAAACACTGCTACCTGCCTGGGATCTCAATACAGTCAAAGCAAGTAGAGATACTAAGTTATGAACTCTCAAGAGTGAAGAGACCACACACTCCCGGGAAGGCTTGTGTAGCCCCCTGCCCTCAAAAAAAAGAAAAAAAAAAAAAAAAAAAAACCTTAATGAAAGCATGAGAAATACCTTGTGAAGAGAGAAAAAAAAACACAACCTTCATGAGGGAAGTAATTGAATACTTCAAAGCCATAAACTATACAAAAATAATACTCATTTTTCAGTAGGCAAAAAAAAAAAAAAAAAATTGTATCCTATTTTTAATCTTACTTTCTTTTGAATCAATTAGTTGAGTATACATGAACACACAGGTGAAATTTTGAATGAAGAATTCTTTCTACAATAACAAAAAAAAAAAAAAAAAAACAAACAACGCATATATTATATCATCCCTATGGCTCCTTTCACTGTTTAGCAATTAAAAAATTCACAGATGCCTTTCACTTTAATTTTTGAAATCAATCAGTGTTCACCAAAGTCAATGAATTTGACAATCATTCAAGTCTATGATATCCAGGGGGGCTTCCTGCCCCCTGCCTTCTTCAGCAGAAGCAGCTATGTCTTCTATGAGAAAAAAAGTGTAAGAGATACTGAATCAAATATTCATTTTTTCTCATGAGTGCAAAAATATTTTCAGTATAAAATGAAATCTTTGGAATTATTCTAGTGTCAAATGTCTCATTTAATATGCTTAAGCATCTTCAAGTACTCCAGCATGAGCAGGTTTTGCATTCATTGCATTGAACAGAAGTACAAGTTTTGCTTAGTGGATGAGAGAATTTAGTGGCTGTCTCAGTGTTGCCAAGTATGGTTTGTTATTTATAGCAACAGGTTCTCTATAATTTACAGGTAGAAAGACTCAACAGAAAAATGAATAAATAAAATCTGTAGAGTAGCAAATATCTGTGTCATCAAATTCATCTTTTGATCTTCAACTGAAAACCGCTAACTGGCGTTCTTGCATGAGCTCAATCGAAAAGTCATGAGTTCCAAATTGACCGTTATTCAGCTAGATCTGGCCGATTTTCTCTCCAATTTATATGATAAAAATCTAAAATAGATGAAAAACTGACCAATTTTTTTTTTTAGATGATTATTAATTTCAGTAAAAGTAAATGTTTTATTATGAATAATCATTTGTTTAAGAGCATTAATTATCTTATTTGGTAAGTGGATTTTAAATGAGTACACAGAACATTTCAGCAATAAAGTTAGCTGGAAACAAAATCTTTAGCTGATTTTAGCCATCACAATAAAAATATATGTATTGAGAAATGCTGTTTCAGAAAAGCTGCCCACCAAGCCCCAAATTGCTTCCAGCACCCCTGGATAATATATATTTGCGATACGATACATGGCAAAGATCATTCAACATTTATCTTAGTGAAACGTACACAAATTGTATATACAAGCACATATCATAATCATATTTACACAATATCTATGGCCTGTGGTAGTGTAATAAACATAAGTCTTTAGCAGCACTAAGATGCTCTAGTTAAAGATCAGTACCACACAATGAGACCAATTTGAGATTAATATCACTAGAATTTTTTTTTTTCACACCAAGTGTTTATATTTTTTTAAACATTGAGCTGCCTGCTCCATTTTAAACAGGGGTCTGCACAAGTCTACCTGGTACTGTGAAAATTTAGTAGCCAGGCAAACCATTTTTCCAGCCTTCTGTGGTCAACCTAACCTAATCGGACCAGGTGAAGACCAGCATCACCAAGAGGAGAAATGGTACTGATCTTTACTCAACTCAAAAAAAAATAAATAAATAAATAAATAAATAAAATGAAGAATGAAATATAAGGTTCATCATCATCATCATTTCAGCCCAGAACAAAGGCATCAGAAACAATATCAATGTATGGGGAACTGTGTAAATAAACTGGGTTTGACTAAGTAAACAAATGGTATGAGCACAAACTAAAGGCTATCCTGGAGTTTCCACATATGTAAACCTCAATGTATATCTATACACACACACACTCACACATTATATATGTTTGCATTGTTGATGTGAATGTACATGTGTCTAACACTTTCCAATGAGTGCACAGATACTACACTCTGATTCTAGGCAGAAGTGTTGATCCATACCTAAATAAAACTATCATCATCAACAGGCACTATGCTGGTATAAGAATAATATACTCAGAGACTTCGAGATCCATCCTGATCAACCAATTTAAACAAGACCATATCTGGTTTCAAAGAACAAGGAAAAGAAAGTCCATAATACCATAGCCATAGGTGTTTATACCAGCAGACTTCAGGTTGTAAATGGAATAAGATTTTTTAAAAAATAGAAAACAGGGCTAGTTAGTCACTCAATAAAAACAGTCAAATTACCAATGTCTTTTGGACATATGCAGTATTGGGATGTTCAATCAAAAAATTAGTTACTCTTGGTTTTTGTTGGACAGTGATCACTAAGAAAAGGTTTTGAGTTTCAAAAAGCAAATGTGAATTCTGGTAGATACAAACTAAAAGACCAATCTAACATAAATTTGGATTGCAAATTGACCCCCTTCAAAAAAAAAAAAAAAAAAAAAAAAAACCTAGAAAGGGAAATGAAAAAAAACTTGAAGACATAAGGAGTACACGTTCAAATTTTCAACCTTTTAGCTCCAGTACGAGTGATAGATACATAGCCAGACCAACTTAAAAACTCAAGAAACCTATGTTGACAGTTTTGATGACAGTTTCTAATACCAGGATTTCACAAAAGTCAGTACAGACCTATAATAATTGATGCACTTCAAAATGTCAAGAAAAAAAAAAAAAAAAAAAAAAAAAAAAGAGTCAAATTGAAGATTCAAGGTAGGTTTGAGATTACCCAAACCACAATAGTGCTGGAGATTTGAAGAGACTTGTTGCCACTTTTTGTTTCGTTTCAATACTGAAAGGTTCTCATTTTCACTCATTTAAATCACCTACAGAACAAATAGCTTCCATGCCATGAGAAAATTGATTATCAACTCAGTACTATAGTATTAATCACTATCACATTTTGTGAAGAAAAATAGTCTAAATTTTGTGTTTCGTTCATAATTAAGATATTGAGATACTTCAATCATTTCTGCAAATAGAAGCATCCTGAGGAAGAGATCAAGCCAAGAATCAACCTAGGGTGGCAAGCCTTCAGCAAAGCAAGCTCAACCATCAAAAACCAGATGATCCCAATAATCCTAAAAAGAAGGGTATACAACCAATGCATTCTCCCAATAGGCACTTGTGGAGCAGAAACATGGAACATAACCAAGAGACAGATTCGCAAACTGAGAAGCATGCAACACACACAAGAAAGAATCATGCTCAACCTAACATGGAGAGATCACAAGACAGCACAGTATATCAGGAAGAAAACGGGAGTCAGAGAAATCATAGAATCTATGGGAAAACTTAAATGGCATTGGGCAGGATCCATGTTGCAAGAACGACTCACAACATGGATCCCCGGAGATCACATGCGAAACCGAGGCCGACAGGATACAAGATGGAGAGATGAACTGGACAAATTTAGAAAGTACTGGCCCTGCAGCGCCCACGATAGAGAATTGTGGCTAATCCTGAGGAAGGTCTATGTCCAACGACGGACGTAAAAAGACTGATGATGATGGTGATGACAGAATAGTAGGCTTATCGCAGCATACGACCATTACGCGCTGATTTGTCAGAAGTGACCAATCAAGAGAATTTTTGAATGTGGAAATTTAAATAAAGCAAACGTCAGGTTTTTAAAGTGTTTTGTGAAACGTAGTCTCTCCGTTTGTTTCTTTGAGTTTCTTATGTTATAGAATTACAAGTTTTTAAAAAATCTGTTAAGATTTGGTTTAGCAAACCAGTATTTTTTTATGAAAAATGAGTAACTCAGTTTTTCATTCATTTCATTAAAAATATTTTTTTTTTTTTACCATAAACAGGAGTTGGCTAGTTTAACAATGAGTGTGAAGAAAAAAAAGCAATTAAATTTGAATAATCAATAATGAGATTGCTGTTTTAAAGTTTTTCGTATCAGCAATGTTGGGGTCGTAAGAAACAAAAAAAAAAAAAAAAAGACATTTAATAGGAGATATAAAATTTCTCCCACGCGATAAGTGAGATTTTTGGGCCACACATTAAGTTAACCTTTAGAACAGTTAGTAAGCAAGACTGACACTAATTCAATTCTAAAGCTAGTTCTTTTTTTTCCTTTTTTCTGTCGAGCTTTTTTCAAGTGAATTTAAAGTTGCTAAAATGGAAAAGGGGTAGAAATTATAGCAACACTTGTTGAGGAATTATTGGATTGAGTTTGTGCATTGTTCTATCTTTACTCTTTTCAGGTTGTCTTTATAATTTTGATTCATATAGCAAGTTAGAACTTCGTATCTTATCTTTTACCAAAATTAAAATGTTTTCGTTTTTTTCACATTTCAAAAAAGTGTGTTCACAATAAGACATCCCTGATGTGAAATACGTAGTATAACTTCATACGAAAGTTTTTATAACGACTTGTTTACACAAACTTTGGGGGAAAAACGACATGTGGCATAAAATTGATTGTAAAAAAATGATTTTTAAAAAATTTAAAAAAACAGAATGAAACTGAAAAAAAATAAAACCGTAAACTGTTGCATCGAAATAAGTTAAGAAATGGGTTGTGGGGTACTAAAGGGTACTCGACCATGACAGAGACAGTAATTTGAACTCTCAAGACTTGTTCAAATCAGGAATTATGAACAAAAAGATAAAGGTTTCAACACATGAGGAATTATGAACAAAAAGATAAAGGTTTCAAGATTTTTAAAAATCCAGATACTTAATAAATTTTTTAAATCCATATCAAGTTTCGATCTAGCGTAATAATTCGAGTTATTGCTGTTAGTTTTTTTACACTACACGAGGCTTGTGTACAATTCTTTGTTAGTCGTAGTTTTTCTCCTTTTGTTAATATAAAAATGAAAAGGATTTAGTATTAGTCTTGATTATAAAATTAATAATAGTCAGGGACTATTAGACAATAAATAAGTATAAAATATCTTTAAAATTCCATACCAAAAGTTCAGATTTAGCGTTATTGTTTGTTTTTTTAACAAACACGAGGATTTTTCATCATATTCCATACAAGTCATTTGTTAGTCGTCCTTTTTCTTTTAAAAACTAAAATAAATAACGTGAAAGTTTTTCTAGTTAACAAAATTTGTTAAAATCAGGAACAATGGGACAAAAAGTAAGTATAAAGTAAACCAGAGTGGAGACACTATTTTACCTTATTTCATAATCACAATTGAAACTACTAAAACTAAAACCTGGGACTCCTCGTGTTCGGAGTAAACAAACATTAAGATTTTCCTTACTTGCTCTGCTTTTTCGTTGCAGGAGTCGAGATTAAAGATGAAAATATAATCATCACAAATTATTCCAGTCATTCAAAGACCGTTCGACTTCTTGTGATAGATCGAAAATAAGAGGATATTTTGTAAATAAGTTATAAATAGCACTTTTTATTTTGTATCTTTTCCTCTCTTTCCCGTTTACTTTATTTAGGACAAGATCGTAAGGTGGTCCAATTTTTTTAATACAAATGAGCGAGTGATGCTGAGTTTCATTATTTCATCGTTTTATCTAAGGAAAAGCGTGATATTTAATGTTCTTAAATGGTTTCATTTGCTTGTTATAAAAGAAAAATAATAGTCTTTTTTACAAATTTTGGTAATAGTGTTCCCGCAGAAAATAACTAAAATTAAGTTCAAAATGCTGTTTTTCAAAACTAAAAAAGGGACAGTCGTTCTTCAACTCTTTTGATTCAACAGTTTGGTTGGCACATTGCAAAAAAAATATGGATTTTTTTATTCAACTGTAAGTTTGTTGGTCTTCCGGAAACCATTAAAATGAAATATAGACAGCTCTTTATTCTGAAATACTTGCAATTTCAAAATAGGCTTGTTTGAAATAAATAATGATAAAAGTTGGTTGGGGTTTTTTTTCTTCATTACTTACCCTGTTAGTGTTTGATAGATTAAAAAAAAAGAAAAAAGAAACAGTTTGAATAATTGAAAAAATTAGACAATCGTTTTTCCCGGGTAAAATATATCCCATCAAAATGTACATGCCAACTTTCAAGAGCAGGAAATCTGAACTCTAATCCTTTCTTCCTTCATTCTTCAAACCAACAACCCAATATGAAAAATTGTTGTATTTCAAATGAGAGGAGTAGTGGGTTAATCAGGTGACTGACACAAGTGTTGCATAACTTTTAAGTCTTTTTTTTATATTTATTTAGATACAGCCACCGAAGTTTGGTAATACCGCCTCAGAGCAAATTATCAGTCATTTTCTGCTCATGGCCTTTTCTCGATAAAATTCATCTTTTCAGCGGCTATAGATATCAATTTGAGTTTTTACTAGGCTAGCAGGGCAATGAATGAATGATTCAATGATAGCGATAATCGATAAAAATCGACCAGAATCCAATACAATACGATGTCATTGCGACGTTCATATTGCTCATATACGAACTCATCTTTCCCTAGTCTAACGAAAGAATTTGTCATCATCTTGTTACTTTTATGATGACACTAATGCCATCGAATAGTTTAATGTACGCAAAAAAAGTCTTTTTCTTCTTAGTAGAAATACAACTAATTAGCATAGCATGATAAAGTTCAGTTTAGCATCCGTAAAATAAAGTGCAATTTTAAATTTAAAAACGTCCATCTATTAATCGATCTCTATATAAAGATAACGAAGAATGATCATCTATCTTCCAACTGAATATAGATAAGAAAAATTTGGGTAACTTAAATGTTATACTAATGCATGAAAAGGCAAATCCTGCTGATCTAATGATGATATGAATGAGATTTTCACGTTTTTCTTTTAAATGGTGTAACGGTACACCTGTTCATTGAACTTAGTGCGAGCCTAACTCACGCCTGTCTTTGAACCTAACGGACAAGATTTTTTTTTAAAGTTAAGAACCAAGATGTTTGCATATATATTGCAACCAGCACAGACAGAAATAATGAAATTTCAAATGAATAAAACGTCCAATTAAATCACCAAGTTACACAAAACGTAAGTCTTTACTTGAAGAGATTTTGAAAAAAAAAAAAAAACTCCTCCCCACAAAAAAAAGTATCCAGTAAAATTAACAACACATACGCCATGAACATCAATTTTCTACTATTTGACTGTTTTGCTGCAGTAAATAATCCATAAGATATCAAGAAAGTGTTCAATTCTTACCTTATCGTTAGAGGAAAAATACAACCAACAGATAAAGACTTGATATTGATTTTAAGAAAATAGTAAAAAGAGGGACAAAAGTAAAAGAGAGACAGAAATTTGTACTTCACCGCTCCAGTTAGTGGCTTTGCCATTTGACGCCTCGATAAAATATGACAAAATGATTGAGAAACCCAAGCCAAAATGAGCAAAAATTTGGCTTAAAATGACATAAAAAGATAACGTTATGATTGTCATGATCATTATAATGTTATTAAATACTTGAAATAAAAAAGATCATTTACCTTTAGTGACTACACATGATGTAGAACGAAAATGACGGCTGCTACTGTTGTTGTTAAATGTCAAATGGTGACAATATCGGGATGATGGCTTTTTTTACGAAAGGAAAGATAGAAAAGAGACAGACAGAAAGAAAGAGAGAAAGAGAGAGAGAAGATAAAATCAGTCAGTAAGGTAGCATAATCCAATTGTCTGGGGTACCTCAGCAGAATATGACTGCACTATTTTATGTAAATGTACCCGGTTTAGATTCTTCTTGGAGCTCTGTGCTTGTAAAGAGCACTGACGACTATGAGTTCTCTCTCTTGTGTTACAGGTTATCCCCGTTGTTCCTGCTCGAAAGTAGCAGCAGCGAGCAAAATAGTCTCTAATTATGTATTTATACATTACACTCATAGTGTGTCAAAAACGACGGCATTTATGAAATTGATATTTTGTCAACTTCTTACCAACTTTAAAAATAAAATGAATTGGACAAAAATATTTCAGTTTTCAATGTCATCGAAAACTGAAAAGTTTTCGTCCTATTCATTGACAATGAGCAAAACTTTTGTATCAGCATACTCATTTTATCGTCCCATTTTCCTTTCCTTTAGGGGGTTGTAACTGACAAAAACAAATACATGTGGTGTATTATAGTTACTGTCATCAAATTCAGGTTGTAGAAAATAAAATGAATAAATGTGAGCCACTAAATGATTGCATTGATGAGTTTGATAATGATGGTAACTTTTTTTGTGTGAGTGTTACTACAATAAAACAAATTAACCGTTTTTTTTAATTGTATTATAATTTAATTTTCAAGTCTACCGGATTTGTTCCATGACCCGTCTCTCTACTGACAGTTATCATAAATGTACAACGGGCTCAGCTGATGGCTGCCACTGATACTATAAGTGTGACAAACATGGTAGGAGAGGAGATGGGAGAAAATAAAGTTATATTGTTTAATAAGAAGGTAGGGAGGGAGAGGGTGGAAAATAAAGGTACATAGTTTAATAAGAGTGTTTGAAAAAAGAGGAGAAAGAAAAGACAGTTTAATCAGAGGGTAGAAGAAAGAGGGGATAAAAGAAAGTTAGGTAGTTGAATGAGCGTGTTAGAAAGCCGCTACTGATACTCATGTGTGACAAACACAGCTCTTATTATATATATGATTTAATTTTAAACCTACAAAAAAATCATATTCAAGAGTTAGTTTAATTAAAATCATAATTCTTGTTAAACTTTAACATACCTACTGAGGAAGTAAGCTCAGCTTCATTTTGACCATAAATGTTGGGGAAGCCATTGAGGATCAAATTCACCAAGTCAGTGGCAATTATACACACAGAGTCTCATAAACATGAGGTGCAACCAAAACTGCAGGGAATTCGAACTGATTGATCAATCTGTTCACGTAAAGTTACCTATTTTCCCCTTGTCTTGTGGGACATTTCCCTCATCTTTCAAAATCATCCCCCATAAGAAGTAATTTTCCATTAATTTTTTCTTTCTTTCTAACACTTCTTTTCTTCCATATGCCATTAACAGTTGTTCACTCTAGTACTGACAAATTTTCCAAAAACTTAATTCATTCGGTCCTAAGACTAAGAGATTCTCTACCGATACATTCATTGGATGAATGACTGCAGAATATGACCATTGGCTAGGGTATTGGAAAATGTTCAAATGCAATAACACCAAAGTCTACACACAAAAAAAAAACTTTATTTAACTTCAAAATTGAATGAAAAAGTCAAGTATTTTTCCAATGTCATTCATTACTGCTGGCTGATGAAATAAACCAAATCTTTTTTACCTTTGGCCACAAAGTTGGAAGAAGTATATGTATAAATTCACTCCTGTGTGTCTGTTTGTCCATCTGTCTATCCACAAAATATCTCCAAAGTTCTCAATGAACTTCAATAACATTTTGTGGAATGGTGATTAAATTTAGGGGCTGCTCCAGAAATTTTTACACGAATAGACCATGGAGTAAAAAAGAATTGGTTTAATTTATGATCAGATTTTTTTTTTTTTTTTTTGATTGAGAGATATTTTTCATTTTTTTTCCAAACATTAATATATTCATCTTTGTCGGTACAATACTTTCAAAAGTTCTCAATGAATTCTGAAGACATTTTGTCAAAGGGTATGCCATGGGCTAATGAAGAATCGATTAAGTTTTGGGTTGGATCTAGGAATTTTTTTCACAGTTACCTCCCTTGCGTAGTAGATACTTGTGAACTGATTTTCATTCATTTTTGTGACAGTGGCATTGGTAGTGAGATGTGCACTCCCAGTGATTTTCTGATTTTAAAAGTGACTTTGAAAAATGAATAATGTTTTTTAAATTCTTTTTTAATCTCTGTAATTCCACATTGTTGAAAAAATCAACAAAATAGTGTACAAATCAGAGAGAAATATCATCTAAGTTACTAAGTTAATCCTACGGCCCTCCTAGAAATCATATCTGCATTGTTACATTTCTTGGGGGCCCTTCTATTTTTTAATTTGGCTATTTTCAAACAAATCAAAACAAAAATGATATATTTATAAAATCATGATGTTTAATTCAACATAAAGTCCTTCATGAATCCATTACCCACCCCTATGTAACATGATAAATCTTCCAACTAGGTTGATTGAGACAATTTACTTTTTACCCACAAAAAAATTAAAAATATCAAATCTTTTTTAAACTTGTTTTAAGGGTCTCCTATATTTTGAGCCATTGTGGTGAGTTCATACTAACAACTCCCTCACCCCAGACATTTTAAGACCATTCATATTGTCACATTTATTGCAACTGAAAAAAAATCTAAAATTGATTTTTTTGCAACTAAACTACTTCAAATAGATTGTACTGCTTACTAAGACAAAATTCAATAAAGTGGACACTTAACAACAGCAACAATCACTGTAGTATAGAAATTGTGAACATCTATATGGTGAGGCGACTTGCAGATTGAGCTCAGTAGTTAGGACAACACACAGGAACCACGAGTTAAGTTTTCAACTTGACTGTTTGAAAAATATATATATCATGTTCAGGGCCAGCCCTAAGACAAACTGAAGTTCAGTGCCCTCTAAAGTATAGTATTATTTATTTATATACTTGCAACCTCACCACACCTCAGCTTTTGTGAGCATTCTATTTCACCAAACTAATTAAGTCGGACTAGGCTTGTTGTTAATCATGAGAATTTCTTTTGCCAATTGTTTCTCTTACTATCACAACAGGGAGTATTTAACTGTCAGATATTCCTGAAAAAATCTAATTTCACATCAGGGAATTTTATTTATTTTTACTGTTTTTATTCCTGTTTAATTTATTCATTTTCCTATATTTCAATTTGTAGTTGGAAAGTCCTGCTGTGTCAGACATATGATAGGTGCCCCCTGGGCGACAGCCCGTATTGCCAGTACTTGAGGCCAGCCCAGATCATGTTTACACCCCAGTACTAGATTCTCCTCTGATTAATCAGTAAGTTCAGTATTTTTCTTTGGATGCATGTGTACCTACTAATAAGGTACTACAGGTACACATCTTTTATCCCAAACCCTAGACACCTTTCAGGAATCGGAATTTTCTAGATTTTGGAATGGCATCAATATTTCAATCAATTGTAACAGATGCTTCTTTTTCTGCTTCTCACTTTTATTCATCAGGCAATTCTTTTCAACAATCTCACAGTCTTCAAAGTCAAAAAAATCAACTAAAATATTTTTCAAAATATCGATGAGCAGTAGTGGGGCATCTGACTAGTGGAAGCACTGAGACATAACTGGGTTAAGCCAAGGCCATCTCATAATGATAACTTCCACTATGCTCTACAAGGTCTTTCATACCTGCCCACTCCCATGATTTCAAACATCTTTTCCCGCTCTCCAGTTTTCATGTTCTTATCTCCCAGTATTTATTAAATTTGAATATGTTCTCCCGCATTTTCATTAATGATACATTATCTTTGATTCTAGCTATGAAATCAAAATATCCCGAGTCAAACACACCCTGTTACATATGGCACCCAGGGGAGGAAATATTAAAAAAGGCAAAATCTGCCACTACAAAGTTTCTTTACAAAGAAAAACTGTTCATTTTCAGCTTTGTTTGGGGGAAACATAGTATTTTGTGTTATTAATTCTTGGTGTGCAGTTTTCAGAAATCTCCCTATTTTTGTTCATTTCTCCCTATTCTTTCCAATAAAAAATCAGTTCTCCCTATCTGATAACTTCTGAGGTTGGCAGATCTAAGCTTTGTAGAACATAGAGAACTGATTTTCATTCAGTTTTTAGTGACAATAGTGTTGGCAGAGGTATGCGTTCTATGAGTGCTTTCTAGTTAGTGTATATATTTATTTTAAATTGCATCAAGGCTTATCCTAAATATTTCGTTTTATACAAAATTATCATTTTGCATAAAAATCCACTTCAAACCAATTTTTATGTGAAAAATAAAATATTTTGAGCTTGGGTTGACCACCTGAAAGTTCCATAGAGATGTTGCAGAGCTTCATCGTCACAACCATGAAGTAGTTGTCTGTGTTGGTTGTCAATAATTGCACTCAAGAGAGCTATGATTCCTCTTGTGGTCTCAAAAAAATAGTACTCGGACCTGTCTCAGGGGAGCGGTACACCCCAGGGTGGTACCATCCCATCACACTGAAAGGGATGAGTCGGGCTTGCCCTACTGCCTTTGCAACACTAGTTGCAGAGACTGTAGCAATTTTTGCGGAGCCCCTGTAACTGGGATCCCACATTAAAAATGACCTGGTGTCACATCTTGCTCTCATGGGAGTGTGAGTAAATATGGTCAATGATTGCACTCACATTTATGAATATCCTCTTAAAAATTTCCCCCTGGATATTAATTTCATCATATTTGCTGTTTGCAACAGTCCAACATGAATTTTATTGACTTCTTCCAAATTAGGTCCTAATGATTAAGAGAATTAAAAGAGAGTATGATAATCTTTTTAATCACCACTACCTACAATAGATCAGTTTTAACACTGCTGCTTGCTTTAGGACATTCATGTGTTATGACATTTATATGCATCTATATATCCAGTCTGCCCAGTCCTAACTATTCATAGTAAAAACTTGAAATTTTGCATACACACTCCCTCCTCAATGTGTCGGGGGAACATTTTTTTTTGTTTTTTGAAAATTCCCCTCCAGGATAGGTTTTCAGTAAAGGGGTCAATTTACAATGTAAATTTTCCAAACTGAGCTTATTTTTTTTTATTTCAACTTTTTGTAATCACATCCTAATGAGAGGAGAAAGTCATTCATAGTTCATCCAATTTTTCAATCTTTTAATTGATCACCACAACATGGCATGCTGCTTGAAGATATTGGTCACATGATGGTTTCTATTGAGTGATTAACAAGACCTGTCTTTTTTTAAATCGTGAATTTATGGTTCAAACCATACTGGCAGTATTTTTATCAAGTTAACTTGATTTTACTGCCACCATTGACAAAATGAAAAGAAGCCTAGATGGGTCGCGAGGATTTATAATTTCCCTTGAAATGCTTGTTTTGGGTTTTTTTTTCCAACTGTGTGGCCCAAGATGAGGATAGAGAGGGATTTCAAGAATTGATGTACTTGCTCATGTGGTATTTGATGATTCAACTAATCAAATGAATCGATGCTTTGCTTCTTTCTTTTACTGAGTTTAATAGCTCTAAAGAGTTATATTTTAAAATTTTCCTCAAGGGTGGAAAAAGGCCAATAATCTATGCTCTACATCAGCCATTCTTAACAGGGACCATTTAGCCCCATTGGGGGTCCTGGCACTTTTGAAGGGGGCAATAGATTGATCTCATAATGAATGAATTTTTATCTGTCCATGTTATATCCGTTTTCGATGGGGGGGGGGCTATGGAACATGAAAACAGCTCTTGGGGTCTATGGCCGATAAAAAATTGAGAATGTCTTTTCTACACACTCATTGGAATTCATCAATAAAAAAACAGTGAACAAAATGGCTTAGTATTATTTCATGACACATTTAGCTACTTTCCATTTCAAGGCGATTCTCAGAATCACAACTACATAGAATGTTGAAGCTTTAAAAAATAAACTAGGTTTTTTTATTAGTTTAAAAATATCAAAACTATTCATAGATAACGACATGCAGAATATCATTCTTTATATACACAACCCAGGCCAAACCGAAATGTCAAACCAAGATGCATTTAAGAAATTTTACGAAATAAGTTCAACTAAAGTACATCTTACAGAACTTTTCTGTTTCAAAGGGAAACAACTCATTATCACTGTTGTTCGGAAGACGTGCAGGTTAATCAGTCTGAATTACAGAAGTCGTCTGTAATTCACAGAATACTTTATAAATGAAAAGGTTATCTAACAGACTTGGTTATACAGATCAAAACTAATTTACAACGAAAAAGGTTTAAACTTGAGTCATGAAGAGGACTTACTTTAGAATTTTTAGCGTAAAAACAATGTTTATTAAAGGAAAGCAGGCTGGTAAGTTCAACATCAGGAGACACACCTAAGATTTTGAGCAGGGACAGGGTCCAAAAGGAATAATTTCTTTTTACGAATAAATTCATTAAAAAAATCAAATTTCAAACATCAAAACCAGAATGTAATGTGTGATCCAGCAATTTTCCACTTTTTAGCACTGGAATTGACAAAAGAGTAAATTTTTAAAAATTAATCAAGGAAATTTATCACTGAAACAATACCTTCATGAAGAATAAGGCATCTTAGATTACATGAAAAACAGAATAAATCTTTGTTTTTAAGGTCAGTTTATGATTTCTTAGGATTATTTGGGTTGTTATCAATGAAAATTTTTAATCTAGATGGGTTTTTTTTCTTTCAAATTTTAATTGTGCCTGGCACAAACAAGGGGGTCTGTTCCAGACAGCCTGGAACCCCCTTCCTGGGCCTGCACCTAAGCAGAGTAGTTAACAATGAGCTCTGATGTCCTCAATGAGGATTACATAAATCCTTCAAAATAAAGCTGGTCTCTATTATTTTTCAAGTCAGAGAGAATGGAAAGCTCAGCAATTCCTTATGAAAGATGATTTCTGTTTGGAATATACAACAGGCAAAAAAAACTCTCGATAGGAGACAACTGAGGTATGACTCTCCAAACACCCTGCATACAACTCATAATCATCCCCTAGGACACAAGTTTTGGGTATCCTATGAGGATTGAACTCACTACACATATGAAAGACCAAGGCTAGCCTGAAGGTCCCTGGCACCCCAGACAAGCCGAACATTGCTGCCCTTTACGTCAAGATATTTTCTAATTTTTTCTGTCTTTATTCTGTTTGATTCATTCATTTTAACATTTATATTAGGAAAATCTTTCTGTCTCAGATGTACTGCAAGAAGCCCATAGCACTTGGTGCCCCCAGACTGTCTGGGTTGCCAATACCCGGGGTCGGTAGTTTTGTTATCCTTAAAACAAGTACAGATTTGTACAAAAAAGTGGATCATAGAACAAGAAAAATTTGAATTTCAGTATTAATCTTTTTTTTTAACTAATCAAAAAATGGAATCTGATCAACCAATCAGAAACAGCCAAATTAGACAATTTTTGGAGCTGATAGTTTTCCTATAAACAGGCTGAAATTTTTAATTTTTAGATAACTCTCAGAGGCTGCACCACAACTAGCTATGACCCTATTTACTGATTTACATTAATTTAGACTTGTGAGTTCTTTCATTTCTTTTGTCACTGAGATCAAACTTCAAACACATTTTGTACTTAATCTTTTCATACAGTTTATCTTGTTCCCACTTATAAAAATTATACAAGGTTGGTTTCCATTACCACAATGATCATACATATACATGGCTGTCGGTTAGCTTATGAGTATGACCGCTCTTTGCATTCCATTTTATTTTGACACTTTCTTGGGAGAAAATGGTACTGCACAATTGTTTCATGTAACCACAACTTGATGTACCCATTTTAAAAGATAAAAGGTATAATTCTTCACTAGTTTTGTGTACAGGAGCAGTTATGCTTAATCTTTGAAAATCAGGACTTTTTTAGTGATCGCTGCCAAAAGGTGAAGCAGTAACTTATTCATTGATCACCCCTTTTTCCAATTTTTCATTTATCACCCCTGAAATAGCATGCTACCAAAAGACAGTGGTCACGTAACGGATTTTATCTATTTTCTATCCAACCAGAACTGTTTTTAAATAAATTCTTTTGTTGAAGTTGTGACAAAATGTTTTATTGCCTTTAATACTCTTTTGCCTGCAATTTCATATTCATTACAAATTTTTCAAAGTATATTTGTTCACACACACTCACATCTTATACCCTGCATACGATACTTATGAAGTATAACATTTTGAAAAAATACAAAATTCAAAAGACCAATATAAGCTTCTCTACGCTATAGTTCAAGATAGAGAATTAAATTTTTTTAATCATTTACATCCGTTCTTTATCTTATAGACTTCATGTTTCAGTGGCAAGTAGACTTTTAATGGGTTTAGTTGCTAGCTCCACGCCCAAGATAGATTACCTTACTGAGCTAAAGTTCTCTATCTGCACTGCTTTTTACCCATAGCTGGGAGGGGAAGTAGATTCATCCTTTTCCTAAATGCATCAGTATGAAGTGAATGACAGCTGCTTTGGCTGAGACTTGAACTCAGTTTATCAATTCCATTTTCTATGCCAATAACCACTACACTGCTCAGCATCTACTATTTCTACACTAAAGACAAAGTTTATTTTGTTTTTGTTATTTTTTTTTCAGAATAGTTATACTAACTTCTTAAGAACATGAACTTGGAAGAAAAATATGCCAAAAAAGTAACCCGAGTTCCTTGATTATATTACTTGAATTAACCCTTGGTAGGAAGAAAACTATTTCCAAGTAAAAATTGTTGACTTGCCAATTGAAATGTTGTAAATATGTTTTTTCTTTTTTTTTCTAAATATTTTGTGTTGTGTCTGATACTCACTTCCCATTAGATTTGGAAAAGAGATTTTTTTAGAATACTTAAAATACACAAGTAAATTCAAGGATATTTCTCTCTTTAAGAATGAAAACTTACCTTCTGTAATTTTGAAAAAGAGTCATTATCATTCCGAGAGTTATTTGAACTGTTGAAGTTTTAAAAGTTCATTGTTGGTTTTGTCTATTCATTGTTAAAGTATGACATAAGTATACTATTAGAAACCATCAATCAAAACTGTCAACATGTATTTCTTCAATTTTCAAGTTGAACTGGCTAGCTTTCCTATGAAGGAATGTACAACACATACAGACTGTATCAATGGAGCAAGAGAGCTGAAAGTTCTAATATTTACTCCTTATTATGTTTAGGAAAATGCTTTTTTATCTTCTGAAAATTCTCCCCAAACAGGGAGCTGCTTGTCATTTGGGTGCCCCAAGCATAATTGTTTTGTGGTGCCCCCCTCCTCCCAAAAAGCATTCAAATGTGATCTTTAAACTGAAGAAATGTATTCTAAAAACTTTGCTAAAACAATGAAATAATTCAATGAAATAAACGAAAGAAAAACATATTATTAAAATTAGATATAGAACAAAATAAAAACATACAAACAAGATAACAGAACTATACAAAAAAAAGTTACAAAACTTTGCAAAGACAGGGATATTTAAGTAAACAGGCATTTTTTAGCAACTGTTGGTGGCTCAAGAGGTTATCTCTAGCAAGTTGTCTCATCCTTAAACCTGTAATTTATTGAGTTGTCCAACAAAGCGCTGTTGAGGCCAGAAATTGAAGCTTTTGCTCTCACTGGGGTAAAAATAGAAATAAAAACCCGAAAGAAAATTTTGATTTTTTTTAACTATTTGCTCTACAATAGGGGGCACAACAAACATATCAGCACGGGGCAATCCAGAGGTTTGTGTAGACATCTTGAAATTGCTTTTTGTGGAGAAATATCAGCATCTTCAGGCCAGTGGTCTGTTGTGATAGTTGTGGCACATTCATGATTTCCTGTGTCATCTCAGAGCCATGAACATCAACTTTTCCCTTTGCAGTCAGCGACTTCTGCACTTCAATGCAATGTTTTTGAAAATCCTCCTTGGAATTCCATGGACTTTGCTGAAGTCAACCATGAATTGAACAAGCAATATTTGAATACATCTGAATATTTTTGAAAGAATCAGTCAAGTCTTAAAGTTCTAAGCCACCGATTTTTGCTCTTCTCATTCAAATTCAAAAGTGCCCTTCAAAATATTGAAATTGACCCATTGTTTGATGTGCAACCCACATTATGAATCCCTGGTCTAAACTATAATGACAAGTACTAAATCTGATTTTGTCAAAAAATTTGTATAAAGATATTGGAAATTACAGAATCAATTAAAGATTTTTTTTCAAATTATCAGGGATAATTAATTTTTATATTGTTCCATATTGTTACAGTGGAAATCATAGAATTGATAAAATAACCTATCCAGGGATATAGATTTTTTTTAATTCCTGTATTTTTATATCATTAAGACACTGTAATTGTATGAAAATAACATTTTATATAACAGAAATTTCAGAAAATTTCCAAATGCCAAATTTACATCATTTTAATGTTTACAAAGGGATTGCTATTCATGCTGTCAAGTATCTGGAAAATCCCTGATACAGATAAATTTCGATGATAAAATTATCTTTTATGCAAGTTTAAGGCTATTTCTATCTCAGGTGTTGAGTTTCCCTGTGGAAGTTTTTGACCATGTTTATAAATTGAGCAATTAAAGTGTCATTTTTTTCCGTTTCTTTTTTAAAAAATTGACTCAATAACAACTCAATAATCAGTTTTTACAATTTATTTTGCAATTTCAAATATTTTTACGCACGCTCATCGAGGAACTATATTTAGTACTTATCATAGTAGTTTAGACCTCAATAAGGTGGCCGGGTGTTCCCTTGACGCCAGACAGTTTGACTTTTGAACACTGTCATTTTCACAAAAATTATTATATAATTGCATTCATATAATAAAGTGATATTTGACAAATCAATAATTCTTTTAAGTATATATTTTGTATATCTTGTACAAAACTTTTATTTTTACAAATAATCATTCAATTCACAACACATCTAAGAGATACAATCTACCCAAGACATTTTTTTCAATCTGCAATATACTCCTTTTCAGAAATTTGCAAATACCTGTCCACCACATCATATCTTTTGTGAACTACCAGGGATCTGCAGACCCTATGTTGGGGAGACTGAGCTTGAGTGTCCTCTTTTTGGGGAGTTTGGGGATGGCCACCCTAGTCCTCTACCAACAGGCTGTAGACCCTTATCAGGCCATAAAGCATCCTATCCGGCTGTAAGGAAATGACATGATTTGGTAATTAAATAAAAAACAAATTAATTTCCTTTCTTTGGATCCTGGTATTGAATTAGTTAGATAAACCCTTTTAAAAACATTCCCCTCCCAGTCCATAAAAGTTTTGTACATTGAACTGATCTGTGGTGCAAAAAAAGTTGGAGAACACTGGTTTAGACAAAGTGAATGGTCACCAATAAACATGAATTACGAAAACACTTTGGTAATTGATTAAATTAATTTATTTTAAATCAAATTATTACTTACTTTTTTTTTTAAGAAAAAACTTCTTTTTATAACTTTCAACCTGCATTTCTATAAGTCAACGAAGGAGAACCATCAAAAATAGAAAAGAGTAAACAGAGAAGAGAATAAAAGCAAAAAAAGAAATAAGATTTCACAAACTGTCGTCAGCTCTTTTACATGTCGATTTTCAACAAAAGTGGAACTCTAAGAAAAGGCTGTTCTACTCTTGTGTTTCTTAACTTGAATTGAATTTAGAAGCTACTTTCCTAATATTTTAAAAATTAACGTCAACATACCTGCAAGTGATGCTTAAGCATCATCTCATCATTTCTTCTTCTTTCTCATTTATTTTATATGTGTTGTCTAACCTTAGACTACGCAGACTGAGTTTATCACAGAGCACAGACTGAAGGTACATAATGAGAAGGATAAGGCCCCAAAATTGATTTTATTACTTTGAGAAATTATATAAATCTTATATTGCGTTACTTATAATTGCCGATGGTACCCATTATGATTATAAATCAGGATGTTTTTTTTTTAATTGTTTGATTGATTTGGTGCTCTTTCTGGGTTCAGTTTACAGTACAAATTCATATTAGATTGGCCACTTTCTTGTGTCCAGCAACATTCTTACTTGTTTTTTTGAATATTCAAACTTTTTTAATGATCACCTCCAAACAAAAGGTATGAGAAGTAACTCATTCAATCATCACCCCTTTTTCCAAATTTAAATTGATCACCACCAGCAGAGAATGTTCCAAAAGATGTTGGTCACGTGATGGCTTGTATTTAGTGACTTATCAGACATGTTTTGTTTTTATTTACTTATTCCTGTAAACTCCTTGTGGAGCATGATACTGCAATCACACCAGGCCAGCAAACTCAGTTCTTGACAACTTCCTTCTGCTGAGCCTATGTCAGTCTGGCCAATTTTGTCTCACTCTTGACTTATCCTATTGCGTTCTGCTTTTGCTTCCCAACTCTTCTCTTCCTTTGGGATTCCAGTTTGCCACTTAAGCTGATTTCCTGCTTTCAAATAGAATCCTGCTGTTTCAGGAACTTCAGTAAAACAAATGTCATGTGCAACTAACATGTTGAGGACAAAGACATAACAATCAAAATTGAAAACACAGAGCTAAAGAAAGTAAACCGCAACATTGACCAAGGACAACAAATCTCTATGAAATCCTCAAAAGAAGAAGAAACCAAATAAAGAATTACCCTAGGTTAGCAAGCTTGTAAAGAAAGAAAATCCAATTAGTTTTTTAAAAAAAGCTACAACCGTTGCATTGTTTTTATTTTATTCTGTATTATATGTTTGGATATATGTATTTTTTTCTTAGTAATTGTTAATTTTATATCAAAATACATCACCTGTATAAATTCAAAGAAAATGCGAGCGTTGGAGGTATATCGAATCAATGTTTTGTAAGTGTCTGAATACTTGTTTCTCTTCACTTTGTATTAGAAAACAAACAGGGGTCAGAGATATCATAGGAACCATCAGAAAAATCAAATGGTAATGAGTTGGTCTTGTGGCAGGAATATCAGACAACTGCTGGACATCAGGACTCACAAGGTGGATCTCTTGATATCATATGCGGAGCTGTGGCCAGATGGCATGATGAACTGGACAAGTTCAAATAAATATTGGTTCTGAGACACCCACAATAGAGAGGTCTGGCAAATTATGGGGAAGATCTATGTATAATGATGGATGCTAAAAGGTTGATGATGATTATGATCCTGGTTTTTGCCTTTTCATTAATTCACACATTTTTTTCTGGTCACACAGAGCTAAGCCAGTCAGGGGGTTTGGGAGAGGGGTTGAGGAAGCTTTGGTTTGCATTATTATTAAATGTAGTGTAGAGTTTGGTCTGCTCCATAGGAAGAGTAAGGTTTCTCTTCATGATCCCTAGCTGCTTTCGGCAGACAGTCTCAGATGATCACCCATCTAGTTACTGACCAGGCTCAGTTTTGGTGATCGTACAAGAACAAGTGAATCCAATGTGATTTGGCTATAACTCCTTTGTCATAAGTACATTGTTCAGTGAACTGTCATTCAATAGGCTTTCACCAGCATAAATCATGAGTCCATCTGAAGAGGAATTGTCTCGGCAAAACTCTTGCTGGTCACTGGAGGGATACTACTGCAGTTTCAGTAGCAAATGGGTTTTACAGGCTGGAGTTGCTATCCCATTGTCCAACTCTCCTCCTTTGCCCAGGCTTGTAGTAAGGAAGATGTCCTAAAAGAAACATCTTGGCAGAGTTCACTATTTAGTTTTTGATAAAAAAAAAGGATTAAGTATGTTGCTCATCTTGAATGAAGTGGTCTATTTCTACACATACACTGATAAGTAAGTATACATGACAGCTTGTTCATGTAATGTTGGTGTGGCATTGCTTATTGACAAGGGTAAAGAAAGGTGACTATACAAGTTGCGAACTATGGCATTTAACAGATACAATGCTATTATGTGTTAACATTAGAAAACGATAAGATTGAATAGGTAGTGAAATCACCAAAAACAAGAGATTTATTTTGCTTTATGGTTGAAATGGTCATTTATACAGAGTTCAGTTTGTTCATAATGTATTTGGGTGTGAATTTGCAGAATAGAACTTTTAATTTACCTTCAAATGATACTTCAAGAAAGCACATGGTCCCTAAAAATCAACCCTGCAGAACTTCTTGGTATGGCACCAGTGTAACACCAAACATATAAACTTGGGAACACAGTACACCACACCTAAAATTAGTGAATTTTTGGACCAATCGAAAAACTAAAATAAGTATTTTTCTGCACAAAAATCTTATCTAAAGTCCACAAAAAATTCTGAGTTTCTCTTGATCCAAATTAACCTTATTCTCTGGCTACAAAAGTGATGTCCACTATTGCCTTAACAGACCAGTGGCACTTGCAACAGGACTCTGGCCAGTCCACCAGGGGTACAACCATGGCTCATATCAATACTGGCAGATCTACTAGACACATACCAATAGTGTGGCAGTAGCTAACCCTAACATGACACAAGTTCTCACCCACATCAACAACAATGTTAGTCATCTCAACTAGTTCAAGATAAGTTCTCACTTTTACTCACAATTTCTATACAAACCAAACAGACGCTAATTTAATTACTCATTTTAACACAATGTTTTTCCTACACACAACTCACATACAAACCATCCCAACACTACTTAAGTTATATGAATAAATTCTTCTTGCTTGTTTAAAACAAAAATATTTTCATGTATTGTTTTCATTTGATTTGTTCATTGTTTGATTTTTTATCCGAGTACCTTCTCTTATGTAAAATTTAGCTTGTACTTCTATTCCATGTTTTTCACACAGCTCATGGAGCTGCATTTAATCTACATTGTAGTGACATTACTGTAAATCTTATCCACACTAAATAGGGTTCTCTGCACAGTTCTGTTGACCCGAGTGAGTTATTGGATTCATGCTGTTGGTGTTGAGGTGTTTCATTCAGTTGGTACAATGATGTTAGTACCATTTCAAATCAGGACATAACACTGCTAATTACACCATACAGGACTAAAGGACTCTAACTACCCTGCTATTTATCCTAAACATTTTGAGTGAACACTACTTCAGTGCAAACTGTTCAGTGTTGGTTCAATAGGCTTAGGTCTAGAATTATGGATACCAATGATAAACCACCAGGGAGTCCCAAACCTGTTCTTAATGAAGAAGCCAACAACCCATGAACAATGGTTTGAACACATTCTGGAGACATTTGGACTTTAACAGCAACCATATCATGTCAACAGAAAGTACAAGGGAGGATTAAATAATTGAAAAAATGTATCTCACATGAACTGAATGAAATACTTCATGAAAATTTCTGATACTGTACTTCTCAGCTGATTATGTCTAAGCTTATAGAATCGGAATATGAAGTCTTGCAGCATCCTCCATATTCACCTGACATCTCTCCTATAGATTATCATCTTTTCAAGCATTTTGAATTTCATACCCATGATAATAGGTTCAATAATTAAGAAGCCGTAATTTGTACTTTTACTGAATTTATGATTATTAACCCTAAAAAATTCCATGAAGATAGCATATTATCATTAGTTGAAAAAGATGGTTGCTTCAAATTGGTCATATTTTGATTAAATATTCACCATTATTTATTGCTTATATCATCTTTCTATTCAAAAAACATGTGTTAGCCTAATAGTAACCATAGATAACATTCTACAAGTATCTCCATATATATGATCTGTACAAAGAGCAGAAGTATTTTTTTAAATATAAGATGAGTATTAATCATACATTGCCTGGGAGAAAAAAGAATTTACGTGCATCCCCTCACCTATTAGGCTTGTAAACCCACCCACCCTGTTGGGCCTGCACATGAAAATAAAAACTTCAAATAAAAAGGTAAATTATATTTCACAGAAATCTCAAAATATCATTCGGGGAAGGGGGTCACTCACACACGTCCTCCCCCCATCTAGCCTGCATACATTAAAAAAAATCAAAGTATGACAACATAAGCTTCCTTAGATTTGAAAACACGAAAAAAATGATTTGACTCCCTTATGTGCCAAAATTGACCCAACCCTAAAGTTACCTTTAGTGGTCACCAGAGGTCAGCACCACCTATTTTATGCTCACACAGGGGTCAAGTTACCCATGAACAAAAATTTGCACAACATAGAGTGCAGTCATCTCCCATAGATTCAAAATTAACCTGATGGGGTCAAGTTACCATCGTATAATTATTTGCAGCCTGTGATGTACCGTCTTTTCCATTAGATTGGAAAATGACAAAACTGGCCTTTTTGGAAAATGCCAAAATTGATCTGACCTTAGATTTATCTTAAGGGGTCTCTAGAGGTCATCGCCACCTATCCTATGTTCATGCTGGGTCAACCTACCCTAATACACAAATTTGCAGCCCATAGGAAGCCTATAAAACATTAAGTTAAATACATAGAAACAAATATTCATTGTCGTATTTGCTATGGCAGCTATAATAAAAAAGCAGGGTAAAACTTTTCATTGTTTTTTTTCACTTTTGTACAATGTAACTATTATGCCAAAGTGGAATCTATTTTCTACCCATATACATATGTTCTTATTTCATATGTTTATACATAATTCTTTAAGGGGTTTGAAATGAAGGAGATTTTTTCCTAAATTAGAATTAATTTGAAAGATTTTGAGAAAAAAAGCATTTTATATATTTTAGTGGGAGGCTCTATTTATAATGTGACTATAATGCAAAAATAGACCCTTACTTTCAGTCCAATATATATATATATATATATAATGTGTACTTTAGAGAGTGAGACAGACTCGGGAGTGAAGTTTTTGGTCGTAAGGTTTATTAATCCTTATATGTCAATAGTCCATACATGTTTCGGGATTTCTCCCATCATCAGTGGTGTGCGTTGTGTGAGTGTGAATTAAAATATATATATATATATATATATATATATATATATATATATATACATATAAAGATATAGATATAGATATTGTGAATTCAATAGACCATTTGGAAACATGGAAGTTTGGAAACTGGATTGAATTTATTCCTATTACATGTTTTCAGAGACTGTTTGCTACTTGTTGTCAAATGTCAATTGATTAAATTTTACAAATAATAAGGCTTGGTGAGTGCAGAGGGAATGATGCAAGGTTATCGTTTTTCTAAATTTGTACTCTTTATAGGTGAAAAAGTAGATGTCTTCATGTCAAAGTTGAAATCATTTGTGTATAAGAGAAATTGAGAAGGGTTTTGTGTATGTGTAGTTTGGTCAAGTGACTTATTGAGAAAAATGTATGTGTATTGGTTCCTTAGTTTTTGTCCGGCAGCATTTGCGCTTTTTAGTGATCTCTTCCCAATAAAAGGTTAGAGAAGTTACTTGTTCATTGATCACCCCTTTTTCAATTTTTTAATTGATCACCCCTTCCCTCCAACACAACATGATACCAATAGATATTAGTCTCGGGATGGTTTCTATTGATTGACTAACCAGACTTGTTAGTTTTTATTTTTGAGCCTGAATACACAGTCAATATTGAAAAACTCTAAGCTTAATGTTATTTTGACCTGATATTTGTTGAAAATTTTACTTTTGGGAAAATTTCCCACAAATCCATATACTTCCAACTGCATTTGAAAAATCTCAATTTTCAGTAGATAAAACCTGCTTACTTTTCTCTTCTTTCTTTTGTTTGTCTTGTTTTTTAGGTTACATGTTTTAAACTGATAAGCATTTTGTTGCTACTACTACTACATTAAATGAGCCTCACTTTTCATGTTTAGCAGAGCAATGTCAACTTTACTTTTTATTTTCTTATTACTATTCACTTGAAATTATTCACTTCTAAAATTACTGGAATTGTGCAAACTTATAAAGTCAAACATTTTATTTCCTTTTGTCTGGATTTGTAAGATGAGGTTATTTCATTATTATGCACTGATTTACTAGGACAATGGTCTAATGGATATAAGCATACCTAGTAATTTGCCTGATGGTTGTGAGTTCAATCCCTTGTTCAAGTATTGCAAAAAACTTATATAGTGGCTTCAGGGTAGAGACAAACAAGCATCATCTTGAGGACGAATCAACTATTAAAATTAACTGATACAAGATATCCTCAAGCATGGAGAGTGGAATGAATGAATTGAATATAAGGTTCTGTTTGAAATTCCCCAAAAGTTACTGACTATGACAGACACCTGAAGGACGCCAAAATTTGCATGAAACATGACTAAAACAACCAAGATGTAGACACTAGTCCAAGTAAATGAGAGTACCATAATTTTATTTTTAGTGAAGAAATAACATTTTCTTCACCAATTTTCTTATTGGCTATTGTTTTCCAACAGTCTATGGCTTTTAGAGCCTAATATAATTTTGACTAAACATATAATATTTCATCATTTTTGTAATATAGCATACATCAGAATGGGACTTGACTAGCACTATTTTTTTTTCTTTTAACAAGTTAAATCTTTTTTGCTCAGATCAAAATGCAAACGTGCCAAATCTGAGGCAAGATTGTCCAAAATCGAAGTTTAAAAATGAATAATAAAGAAAAAAAAACTTTAAATATAAGAAATCATTGAGTAATTTTTCCAATATTTTCAAAAAGTATTTTATTATTCTTTATAAATCCTATTATTTCAAATAACAATTTAAAAAAAATCTATCCAGCCTTTAAATCGATAAATCTTTTTTTTTTTCAGCTTTAAAAAAGATTTTTTAACTCTAAAATAAAATTTGAATATACAAAAATTAAGGACTTTTCTATTTAGAATAACAAAAAAAGGGAGTTGTAATAGTTATTAATGATATAATAGCTATTTGTATATGTTTAGTCTAAAAAAATTGAAATCAATATTTTGTTTTTCCAAATTTGGGAGAAGAACTTGAGCTGTATCATGCAAGAAAATTGTTTTGAGTTCTGTCCAGATTTGAAAATCATAAAAGCCCTCTCTTCTCCAGTGAAAAAACTTTTAGTGTAACTCTTCAGTGTGTGAAGGTAGCAGCAATGGCGCAGCGTCAAGATAAAGTTGGACGACTTTCCATGAAGGCTTTAAGCGACATTGCTACCAAAACAGAAAATAATACAGACAAATCAGTGGAAAAAACGAGAGAGGGTACGTTTACTATTCTTTACCAAGGATAGCCAGGATATGTTTTACACCCGTTTAAATCGAAACTTCTCACTTTTGAAAAAAAAAAAAAAAGATTTGCTGCGCGTTTTTCTCTCCGTTCGTTCGTATCGTTTTTTTACTCTCTAATTTTGAACGTTTTTTTCCCTTAGATTTCAAATTTATTCTCGTACAGCTTTCTGATTTTATTTTCGATGTATAATTCTTGTTCGTATCCCATTCTTGTTTATTTCTCGAGAGTCCCAGGGGTTTGTTTATTTTTTAAAATATTTTAAGAACTATTTATGTTGAAGAATGTTATCGTTACTAAGGGTAGTTTTGTTGTGTACGGGATGTCTGATGAAAAGTATGTGATCCGTTTCTAACATGATCGTTTACATAAATCGAACCCCCTCTTTGCGCCCACGTAATTACTCATTTTAATTCTTTGGGGATCAGACTTGTTAATTTTAAGATTACATTTTTTTTGTAATTCGTTGCCGAATGATAATTAATGTTGAATGTGATCGTTTATATAAATCGAGCCCCTTCTTTGTGTCCGTACAAATATCTATTTAAACTCTCTTGATCAGACTTGTAGATTTTTTTTTTTTTTAAAGATTTCTTGCTGAATGATAAGACTGCATATAAATAATTGCCAAAAAATGATACTTTGCCAATAATGAGTTTCAATTGCGTCTGAAATGGAAATCGTTGATGGAAGTTATGTACTCTCAGTTATTTTTTAAAAAAACTGAAAAAATGTACTTTTTACAAAAAAAAAAAAAAAATGTTCATAAGCATGGTTACTACAGAAGATGCTTAGTCACGTGACCAACTTATTGTAAGACGTTCTGTTTGCAACCTGAGACTTCTTCATCTCTGCAAGAGAAGCGACTGTTTTGAGTCGTTGTTTCTTCTATTTCAACTTTTTAAAATTCATTGAATTGTTCATCTCTGTCTATTTTATAAGACAAGAAGGGGAAACCTGGTTGTTTAATGCCATCGAAAGATGTGTATTACCTCACTTTTATTATGAGGCATGGTAAAAATTATCTTTCTTTAAGAAATGCTCTCTTCTTCATCGACTTCATGCACACAGAAAAAAATGTCCATGCTTTAAAAAAAAATTTTTTAGTGATTCGAGAAGAAAAAAAAACGCTTCATGGTTTCTTAATTTTTTTGTTTATGAATTAAATAATTCTATAGCCTGTGATCTCTGATTTGTTTATTTTTAATTATCTAAATGACTTTACTCACTCATTACTTGAATAGGTGAAAACTGATTACACGATGGTCGTAATTTGGGGTCCCGTTTCTTGATAGTAATTTTTATAAACTGATCCCCCATTTTATGACTATTTCTTACTAAAAAAATATCCCAATAAAAATACATTGTTTTTTTTTTTTTACCCTGTTGATTGTATCTATAATTCGAGTTTCAACTTTCCTTTTTTTTATTTTTTGTGTTCTTGCTCGAAGCAATCTAATTACATACATTAACACATTTTTGCTTTCAGTTATTTAATCATTTTCGTATTTTAATTCCATTTTATGACTATTTAACGCTGTATGTTATGGTATTTATTTGGAATATGATGTTAGTCAAGTTTTTGAAGTGCCAAGCTCTGAAATTAAACTAAAAATAACCCAGTGTTTTCCTTATACTCGAAGCCCGTGGAAAATAAGCCAAGACTTACATCTTTTGTCTCGTGAGAGGTGATAAAAAGACAACCTTTCTGCATTATTTAGAGCTATGGGGGGAATGAATGATAGTCTGAGTTTATGATACGTGACCATGTAGACCCAAATGTGTTGTCCTGGATCTTCGATTTGAGATCCCGGATCTCTCTTATTGTTTATACATATTGTTACTGTTTGAACTGTCCTCGAATTGAAATAGGATTTTAAAATTTGTTTCAAATAAAGCGTTAGTCAAATGCCAGACGAATTTCAAATTATACAGTATTTTCTAGTTTTTTCGTTCTTTGGGCAAAAAATATCAACCTAAGATGCATCATAGCCAAAACTTTACTGGGATCATTCTGATGAAATGAGACAGATGATTGCACATACAAGTTTTATCTCTGTTAGTGCTCTGTACATTATTATTCACTTTAGTTTAATTAAATTATGTTGTTTGTATTACTTCAATTAAAATTTAGGCGAACATATTCGAAACTATGTTCATTGTGTTGTATAAGCATTAACTTTCATATTCTGATTATTAGTAACGATTTTACTTGTTGACTTATGAGTTAACGACATTGTTTAGTTAGGTTAAGTTCTGATCAAGAAGTTTCATATTTCCACATGGTTAGGTTCGTTTTACTTACTACTGTTCTACCACGCTTGCTACTATAAATTTAATAAGTGTTTTTAGAAAAGAGATTTCATATTTTTTATAATGGGTTCTGAAGCAGTCTGATTTGAAGAGTATCATGCTTAGAAACAAAGGTTACTATTTTTAGTTTTGTGATATGCAAATTATAACAATAACAGAAGTGAGCAATTTCACTTTTAAAAATCTTAAACAAGCAACAACGAAGGGTACACTGGTGATGGTTAGCTGGAGTATAATTTATCTTCAAAAAAGGATAACGTCTTCCCCTTATTTTCATACGTACCTTTTTCTCTAATTGACGATTTACATAGTTATACAGACTCACGTAATCTTCAGGCTCTCTAAAGGAAATTAATTGGATCTAATTTTTGTTTCCGACTACTAAGCAAGTTGTAAAAGTTTTATCACTTTTACGTGTATCTTTTAAAATCTTTTCTTCCTTTTCTCTCTGGGCGATATTTCTGTTTTTATAGACTTATTACGTTAACATGTTTGTGCCAATTATGACATATACAGAATTGCACAAGCGTTTTTTTTTTCTTTCTAGTACCACTGGTGCCATTCCTTAAATCCTCACCACATACTTTTCTCCTCCTTCGCTTATCTTCCTTTCCTCCAAAGGATAAAGCACATTAAGTCAAGTATTTCTCGCTTCTTATACATGCACATGGCTTCCACCATGATTTTCATGTAGGTAGCATTCATCTATAACAATTTCATTTTATGATTTATATCTACAATTATTAAATTAGCATTGTTTTTCATTCTTAGCCATTTTTTGTTTTCCTGTTCAACCTTGTTGATGCATGAGTCTAAAAAAGTCTTTGGTCCTTTCTTTTTTTAATTGGTTCAAGTACTTTAAGATATTTTCACTTGATTGTACTAACCTCTTTCAGCAGATGTTAAGTTTGAACTAGGTACTGTTGAAGTATGAGTAGTTTCCTAATAGCCACACTGCAGAAATAAAATGCAATATGTATGTATGTGTGTGTATATGGCATCTGCTTCAGCAGTGTGTCTGATTTTTGCTTCAATTTACATAGGCAGTCGTTCTATTAGGTTACTCCTCTGAAGGTGTTGCACATCTCTCCAGCCAGTTCGGGCATCTTTTAATTGTGTGGCCAGAACCTGAACTTCAATCATCCAGGTTAGCCATGCTGTCGAAACACTCCCCCAAAGGGCCGGCTGACCTCCTCAGCTAGCTCGGGTATCTGCCAGAGAAGGAAACTCCAACTAAACCTATGGCTATTAATGTACAGGCTCCTCCAGCTCAAGATCTGTAAAGACGTAGAAAACCCTCCCAGGTCGTCATTTAGAGCCAAGCCATCATATACATATATATATATATATATATATATATAAGACTTGTCATGAAATTTGTTTGTTCATTTGTTAATCTGTTCAATTCAGAGAGTCATGCTTAACCAAACTGATTTATAAAATAACTGGCATGATTTGACCATGCATCTGAGTGGTTGATAGTTCAGTACCATAACAATTACGCCAAGCTACCATATGTGAACATGATTGTAAAATGACTTCCTAATTTATACTTATAACATATTCAGTCAGCTCCACTCACCATTTCCTTTGTCTATCTTCTCAAACCATCATCTGCTTTTCAGCGTTTGTCATTGGATTTCCAAGCATCAAACTTGAACAATACACAGTGACTTTCAATAATATATTTTTCTTTTTAGAAACTAAAATGGGAGCAGTTGAAAAATATCCCTTACATCATTAGGTTGGATTTACATACAATGAATGAGAACATTTTGTTAAAGTTAGCACTGATTGAAAGCTCCTAAATTTACTTGAGAAAAAATACATTTTCATAATCATTAGCCATTTGGTATTTTCCTAATTTTAGTTAAAAAAAAACAAACTCCAAACTCGGCATTTGTAAATTGTGTTGCAATAGATAAATACACTATATTAAAATATATATTTGTATAATTTATCCATACATAACAGAAATAATCCTATCATTTTTTCATGAGTACTATGCTAGTGTATACACACACGTGTGTGAGTAATATATATATATGTGTGTGTGTGTATATATAAGGCTGAAGTGCTAATCCATACGTAAATAATTGATGTGTACTTTACTATTTTTGATAATGTTCAAAAGTAATCTCAACTTGATATGATATTGCCAACTATGATTTAAATGCAATACAATTTTCAATCATTGTGACTAGTTCTGATTAATTCGTTGCACTTGTGGAACAATTCAAACCTTTCAATGTTTTTTGTATTCAAGAAACTCAAATATTTTTCTTTTTTCTTAACCTTGTTGTGATTTGCTGTTTCTAGCTTTTATTATTCAGTACTATCTTTTTATTGTCAAATATATTTTTATGACTTGAGGTATAATTCTCAATTTATTGGTATGTTTTGTTTATATTGGAAATACGGAGAAGGCCACTTATTATAATCACAAATATATCAAAGATTTATCAAAATCAGTCAGTCAAAAAACACTTCATTTAAAGTAATTACAATAAGAGGCTTATCCTTTGCTTAATATTATCAGCTTTTTATTGTTATCTCAAAGTCCCTGTCCCAAAATGATCACAATATGTAGATTCCTCTGTATCGCAGAAATAACTTCAACTACCAAAAGAGTAATTATCTTAATTTTAGTATTTCTGCCATTCAATGGGTTTACAAGCTAGTTAATAAGAGTTAATGAGTACTCAGTCAGATCTATCTGCTTCACAAGAGTCAAAATCCTTACTTTAGTAGCAGTCAGATTGTTAATGGTTTTGAAATACCCATGTGGTATTGGTATTAACTTATTGCTTAGAAAAATAATCAAAATAATAACCCGTGGTACCATTTATTGCAAAGTGAGAGGTCCTAACTGCCTTCTCTGGGAGAAATATTTTCAGATTGCAAGAAAAAAAACTGTAATTTCATCAAATTATCCAGAATCGTCTAGATCTCATTTATAATTGTATCTACATTTATTTATAGTATCCAGGCACTTATTTTGAGACAGGAAGACAAATAGATGGACATCGGATGAATTATAAGATTATTTATTATATTATTTACATACTTATATATATTTGTTTGTTTAGGAAGTCATTTTTGTATTATGAATTATTCACCAGTTTATTGAAGTTTTAAGGGTCCAATATTTTTATTTGGAATGAATTACTCAAATCTCATTGATTTAATTATTCAGTTTTCACTTGAATTTTCATTTAACAAATCATTTTGTGGAACAGATTACCTCATTTAGAGAGTTACCACTGTATTAAGCATCTTATAGAGAATTTATTTGGCATTTTACAGAACTCATAGTCAATAGCATAACATTCCAAAAATAATCTTTGAAATCAAGATGGTTTAAAGTATCTGTTGCATTCACTTAGAGAAGCATTTACAAAAACGTATAGGGAAAATTGTTTTTCATTTAGATTTCATGAGACATAGTTTAATGATATAATTATATGGATCTGAGGAAAGTTTGATTTTGAAGTGGTTGTGGCTGGACATAGACTAAAATGTGAATTATATGTAAGTCAATCCCTGGAATGAAAACTGAAACAAATTCTGTTATTTAGAGATTGAAGCACTGATGAAAATAAAGTTTAAATAAGTTGATTATGTCAAGAGGAGATGAAGATGGTGTTTTCAGGAATGAATGTACTTATAATAGAAATTGATTCTGTTCTGTGAAGCGTTTAATAATTATTTTCCCATATTTTTGAAAATCTACCTAAATCTGAAAGATAAGGAAATACGAAATTTGAGTTATTTGGACGGGCCAAATTAATGGCCGATGCTGACCTTATTTAGCTATAGAGTGGGGGGTATTTTTCTGAACTCATATTTTGACTAAGAATACAGGGTAGAAGTTTATTTGGGAGAAGATAGGGCCTGAACTTTTACTAAATTAGGAATACCACTATGGTGAATGGCCAATCAAAGGGGCCATCTGGAATTGAAAATTAGACTATGCAAATCATTCCCTGATAAGTGAATAAATAATTAAACAATGAATATGAATTTCTGTCTAAGATGTGTTTTTAAACGCAGTATGGCTGTCAAAATTCCTTGGGAGGGCACCTGAGTTGGAAATAAATAAATTTTTCTGAAAATAAAGTAAAACAGGTTTATGAACAAATGGATATGAAATCAAATATCCTCTGCCCAATGTAAATACTCAAACCACAATGAAAAAGTTTCTCCTGAAGATAAATAAAAGTTGCAGAAATCAGTTAGTCTATGAAAACACTTGAAGACTTGAAAGTTATTTAGTTTTTTGTTCTGGCATATTGACAGAAATTTTAGTCACATTAATAAGCTGTGGTCCCCACCTAATAACATGGATATGTGTGCAATAAGCCACTCTGATTTGTCAGTTATGCGACATAAAGAAATGGAAACACCTTTTTGGTAACAGTGTAAGGTCCTCAGTCAATCAAATTGTGTCATAGGAGTGAAGGGGGGCAGTTTTGTCGATTCCACATAATATAGTGTAGTGGTTAAATCATTACTCAAACTGGATATCAATTATCCCCTTTACAAGTCCCCGAAAATTGTCCCTTACCTAACTTGCTGGTAGATCGTAACCCAGTGCCTCTACACACCTCTCTTGCATTGACTTGACTTAAAGTTGCCCAGTTCCCTGATGAAGTCAAAAGCCCTGACACAACATGGGTGATCTAAGTCTCAAGATAGCTTTCTACAAGGGAGATCTGATGAGGAAAAAACAGGCACTAGATTTCAGAATTTTGCCATCTGATTGTTCTCCAAAGTACAATGGCCTTGGGGATATAAGCATTGGTGGAACAAGCAAAAGCAGGATCACAAGAATTAACAAATACATGATATCCTCTCAATGTATAACGAAATGAGAACATTCTACCTTGGTGAATAAAAGGTTTGGTTTAAAATTCCCAATAGGTTACCGAATCCAGCAAGAATCTGAGTAGGATCTGAAGGCACAAAAACTGAAATATTGTGACTATAACAACCAAGATGACATCTGTTTCAATAAATCAGAGTATGATTTTTTTGCTTTGTAACATAAGATTTGTTAGTGATTGTAATATACATCATCTAATCTGAATACCAAAGGGCTCACATATTGTTTTATGCTATGCAGTCCATTGAATAACACCTACTCTGTTCTTGTCACATGCCCTCATAAATTTTAAATCTTAAATTTTAAAGTTCTATCAAATTAAGATTGTTTAATCCATCAACTTTTGACCACTCATTCTTTGGGGGTAAATAAAAATGGCTGAACTGATTGGATCTGTAATATTTGTAGCTACTTCTGTTTTTTCCTCTTTTTAGCAATCTGGTCAATCTTACTGATACCAATAAAAATTATGTTCTTTGAGGATGGACACTCAATTGCTATTATAAAAAGCAACAGACATAATATTTAAACTTATGACAGGAAATACATAGACATCTATCACATGCATGTACTAAAAATAGATAAAATGCATATTTAATCGGTAGCTTTTTCAATATCCTTATAACTGTTCATTGTAAAAGACCATTTCTATATCTTTTGCCAGATTGTTTGCTTTTTCAATCTTGGCAAATGACATGATTGCAAAGGATGGGCATATTTTCTATATGCATATTTGAAGTTGTATAAATTTATGAATGTTTTTTTTTTTTGTTTTTTTAGGTTCATGTTTTTTGTTATTTTTTTTAAATAGTTGAAGGTTGGGTTTGAAAATGACTTACCAGTATCTTTGTAATAAGCAATTGTATTTCCTTATTCCAAATTTAGCTCAGGTTTAGGATTCAAAAGAGCATGTTAGTTTATTTCATTATCTGAAAAAGTTTATGAGTATTTTCTATTGTATGTGCTGTTCTTATTTAGTTGAACATGGGAACTAAAAGTATCCCAAGTTTCTAAAATTCCCAGGTTTTGGTGTAGCATAGACCTGGCCTATTTCGAGGTATTATAGGGTTGGGTCATTAACATCACAGAGTTATCTGAATAGCCTAGAATTTAAGAGTGCCCTAACATAAGCAAAATACTCATTTCATTTTATGAAATCTCAAAATATATTTGTACCACTTCCAAAACATCACCTATACTTATTGATCTTACAAAAAATATCTGCTGGACATTTTTTTTTTATTGGCTTTTTTAAAAAAATTGTCATTCTATTGATAATGTTCATACTACATATATGCTTCTGAAACGTTATTCAGAAAGAACAGTATTTTACTTATAGAAAAAAGCTTACAAAATTTGATAATTATTTAATTATTGAAAAAACCAGGGTTCATGATGAAACTGAGTTTCTGAAGCTCAACTGTACTATAATATTCATTATTATAAATGATTTGACTAAATATGGATTCAATCAGTGTTGAATAGCATTAATTGGTGTTTTTTTTTTATTTTTCTCAAATTGTAAACGAAATAGTACAATCTCTATTTTAAAACTATAATTTTCGTGTTATCAATTCTTTGTGTCCTGCAAACATTGTATAATTAGTTCATTTTTGGCACAAATCAAAACCTTACTGGAGTTTTAATTACATTGTTTCCTAATAATTTCTTTTTAAAAAATCTATACTTAGAACTCAATTTACAAATACAAGTTAAATAGTATGATCCTTGAAAAGTACAGTCCCTCCTACAGGGCTAGTGGTATTGCCTTATTGTTGCATATCATAATCCAATGACTTTGGCCTCAAATTACCTCACCCTATCATGAATGTCCACAATGTTTTGACCATGTATGATTGCTCATTACTGCTTGAAATTCATTTCCATTATAGCATCTTCAATTGTTTCAAAATCAATTAATAATAATTGTTTGTGAATCAGGACCACAGTCATTGAAATATAAGATGCAAAAGCAATACTACTAGCTCTTTGGGAGGGACCACTCTACTTGAACCCAAATTATATGAATGTTACTATCTTTCCTTTAGAGATGTCCAGGGGTATTTAAATTTCAAACTTTGTTATAAGATACTGATCTATTGAAAATGGAGGAATTAACATTGTATTTCATTTTATCAAACATTATCACATTGTATCAACTTGAAACATTTGGCTCAATATTTCCATCTTTGTTATTTCAATCACTGTTTCAGCTGTTAGGTGCTTGAGTAAAATTGTACAGTGCTTTTCATTTTTCTTTGAAGTTGCTGATATAGGTAATTATACCCCGTTGAAATGGTGTAAAGGATACAAGCAATCCTGGGCAGTTAAAGGTTCTGGAAACACTTGTTGTAGCTTGCTGGATTAAAAACTTTAAATAAGTAAACTTACTTATAATGTATTTTAACTTAACCAGTTGCTATATACTGTTTAATACAATTTTGGCAACAAAATTTCACAGCAGCATAAAAAATTGAAATAGGAATAGTAATTACTATACTTATTGCTTTCAAGTACTTTTATAGACTTGTTATGCAGTTTGAAATTAATTTCTTCAATTCTTATATTCTAAATAAAAACTAATTTTAATCTATAATTTCTATATAATCATGTAGGCTCTGGTACGCATCCGTGTAATATAGTACACAACAGAATAATTTTGTTTGGTTCTTATGCTGATTTTATTAAATTACCATAAAACTTGCTATTTCTTATCTCATCATAATCCAATGCTTATTACATCATAGAGACTGTATTTTGCATATACTTATTCTCACTTGAACCACTTATTCTACTCTTTTACTTGGCCAACTGTAAAAGTTCTTGTAACCTGATTTACACGTACCCTCTTTGTATCTTTTATAGCATTAACTGCTATTTCTAGAAGCAGGTAATGCACTACATTCAAGCTAATGAATTACCTGTTTTGGATGCTTTAATTCTAAATTTGTTGAGTATTGTTGAATGTAAATTGAGACTTTTCAGTAATACTGCAGAGTTGATTGAAAATTTAGTTTTCCCTCTTAAATTCTCAACCTAATAACTGTTAGAGAAATGTATTCCAATAAGCTTCTCAGTAAAATATGTACTATATATGCCAATCTAAAGCCAGATGGTTACAAGGGTATTTGGAGAACTACAAGTGATTTGCATGGTCCAATTTTCGATTCCAGATAGCCCCTCTGATTGGCAAGGCTATCTAAGTCCCATAACTATCCATATTGAACTTTGGTAGACAGTCCCCTAATCATAATACTAGTACATCATATGCAAGGTGATATTAGTGTATATATCTTTCTTGAATTAAATGTTCATCTTGTATACAGTATATAGTTGCATTTTATTCTTTACTTCGGTTGATGTTTGTCAAAAAAATTACCAAACTTCAAGAACTTTCGTTCAAGTAAGATATGCCTTTTTCAATAACATTGAAACTAAAATTATGAAGTACAAAGTCATTATTGCTAATATTGATGATTTGTTCTGATTAACATTTCTGAAAGAAATTTATTGCAAGGAAGGTTCAGTTAATTTCTGATTATTGATTCTAAATCTGTTCTGGAATACCTTATCATAAATCATCTCTTTCTAATACTGAGTACCACGCCCAACATTTAGATCTGATTTCTCTTGGAGATGTTGAGATTTTATTCCATCAAATAGTGATTTGCAGGTAGAAAATGCTTTATCTTACTGTTTCAGACCAAACCTCTTAGATTATTATTGTAACTAGTTCCTAATAACCTCAGCCCCCACTAGGAAAGGATGTAACACAAGGTTGGTTTAACATGGGGATACCACAGATGTGAACATGTGTGTGGGAACTTCTCACAATTATTGTCATAAAGATTTAAGAGAGCTGGTTTTTCCAAGATCCTTGGGCTTGATTTTATAGAGCAGTACCACACTTCATAGGGTGAAACCCTATTGGCTATGGCACCATATCTGTGTCTATGTAGTCTTGAATGGTTTGAGCTCTGCAAGAAATTTTTCTATTACAGTATCTAGTTAATACCTGTGTAAAAATTCATGGCTGTATTTGAAAATCTAGGAAACTGTTTTCAAGAATGAAAAAAAGTTATTTGTTCCAGTTGAAGAGTCAATAATTCCAAAGGGTAGGGAGTATTTCTATCAGCAAAATGTTCACCTTCAGTGGAAGAGTTGAGTGTTATGGACAGAAAAACAAAAAGTTAGACAGCTCATTATTCAAGTATATAACTTATGAGTTGATCTCAGACCATCTATACTGGGTATCTGATGAGGATTGAACTCACCAACATGGCCAGCAAGATCAGCTTGCTGATCAGTATTATGACATATGTCCCAGAAATTTTTATTGTATGATTACTTCGCATAGTTTAGTATCAAACTATCAATACTGGTTGAGCCGATGAGAATTGAACCCACTAATGACTGCCAGCAAAATTAGCTTGCTTATCATTATAATATGACGTGTCCTGAACCATTTATTTTTTCATATGATCTACCTGTTAATCCTAGTGGAAAAAAATCATGGATATATTTTGATTCTAATGTTTTCTTTTTTAGAAAAAAATTACTGAATTCATTCACTGAGTGCATAATTAGAAATGTTAGGTAGAAAGTATTTTTTTTTTTTTTTTTTTTTTTTTTTTCAGCAAAATTGTAATCTTGAAATCTGTTTATAATCCTATGCTATTTTCACTTTAGCTTGATAAGTGTGCAGTCTGAGTATTTACTATATGAGCCAAAATCCTTTATCCTGAATGATTTCTATTTTTGATTTTTTTTTTTTTTTTTTTTTTTTCAACTCCTTATGTATTCTCTATTTACTTACATTTCTAAATCTTTTCTTTTCAGAAAACAAAGGAAAATTAAAAGATGACCTCACAAAGCGTAAAGCTAAGAGACCAACTCGAGAAGTGTACCGGCCTGGTATATCTCGTCTCAGTCGACGCCCTGATGACCGAGGGGAGGAAAGGTTCAAGAAATCAACATCAGGCACTGATGGTCTTACCTCTGATGATGAAAGTTATCGTGGCAGCAAAGAAAGCAGCATGGAAAAAGAGATGGAAGGCTTCATGGGAAGCATGAATTCTTTGTATATTCGTGGATCCAATTCCTTACCTCGTCGAGGAAGCCAACCTCTTTACCCTGACCCTAGAAAAACCTCTACACTAACTTATAAAAAGCCAGAAATTCCAAGGTATATTCCCCGTGCAAAATTGTTGGAACAAAGCTACAGAAATGAAGATAAGAGTCCTGACATTGAACACAAAGATTTGCTCTCACCATCAGGGTTCAATAGAAAGGTTGACATAAAGTCAGACTTGAAGAAAATGGTGGTCACTGTAGTCAATGACCAAGCTGGTGCAGTCAGTGGTCAGTCACGAAGGAACCACCCACAGACTTTGAATTTGCAGTTCACAGAAAAAGCCGATCGTTATTATCGGGGTGACGATGGGTTTCGGTCGCCGAAACATCGAGGCTCTATAGATTTGTCCCATGATGATGATTGTGACACGCCAACAAGTCCTGGCTCAAGGATGTACCGATATAAATTTGAAGGGATTAGAAAAGGTCCAGATATGTCCAGGGATGATGATTGTGATTCCGTATCCAGTCAAAATCAACGGCAATCTAAGCGTCGTTCATACACCAAGTCGAAGCATTACACATCGCATTACCGTCGGCAACGAACGGGCAGCATAAGTAGTGAGTTTAGTGCAGCCAGTGATGCTAGTGTGGATGACACAAATGGAGGCCGTACGTATGACTGGGATGAAGAGGTAGAGCGAGAGATGTCAAAATCTGTACATGAAGAATTGAGAGAGGAGACCCAAAAGCTGCAGCAAATGACAGAAAAGATGCAGAATATGGATTACTTGGAAACTGGTAGCCATCCTAAGCTGAACATCCCTTCTAGCCACCGAACTAGAGCTGAAAGCTCCGGGAGCAATTACAGTGAACATGGAAGGAGTCGGAAACGTGACAGACGAAAAAGTTCAAAAGCAAAAGCAGAAAGCAGAGACTCTAGCCTTCAAAGCAATCCACCTAAAGATCAAATGTCAAGTCATGGTGGGGATGGACCACGCAGGGGTAAAGGCCGTGGACGCAGGCGTAGAAATAACCGTGAGTCCCCACAAAGCAGTGCTCTTGAAGATGATACTTGGAAGCCTGGAATTAGGGTCACCTTTGGAAAAAGCGATCGTCAGGTACAGATGAGACCAGGTGCTAATAGTAACCAGAGTAATAAAGCTATGACTGGAAATGCGGAGAGTCCTAGTCAAGAGAAGAGTACCATGCCACGTGGTGGAGGAATTATCCACTTACCACAAAATGTCTCAACGACACCAGACAAGGACCAGCACCAACACAGCCATCCAAACCAACACAATGATCCTGTTCCTCCTCCTCTACCTCAGAAGAACTCTCAGCCACGACCCCGGGATCAGGGTGGAGGCTCAAAGAAGATTCTGTTTGATCCCCGGAATCCTAATAAACCAATCGTCATAAAAAATTCAGCATTGAAGTTCCATGACCCTTATGAGCAGACTCATGCAACTGAGAGCTATCCCAGGAATTTACCTCATTTTTACCCTGAATATGGGTACAGCTATCCTGATATGCTCCCATTCAGAGACTCATCTAATAGCTCTCATTCAGAGTTGTATTATCCACGGTACCCACAACCTACTAAGGAGAGTGGAATGGCTTCAGATGAAAATTATGAACAAGATGGATATTATCATAAGTAAGTCAAGATTTATCTTTCTCTTATACTAATAAAGAACACTTTGATTTTTGCAGCTGTTGCAAATCAATGTATGTTTGAAGTAGTGTTTCAGAATAATTCTTTGTATCTTCATCATAAGAATAATTGTGTATTTACACCTTTATGATGGTTTGAACCTTTGAATTACTGTCGTATGCTGTTAATTGAATATATATATATATATATATATATATATATATATAATCAATTGGTGAAAATCTAATTATTGAACCATATATTCATGAGAATCAAAGTTAAATAATGCTACTGTCATTCATCTATTTATGATTCTAATCATCCTGGTACTCATTATCATGGTCTAGCTTCACGAACAAAGATTTAGGATTCTACATCTGTGGCAAGCAAGGCCTATGCAAGAGAAGCAGGCCTTTCCACAATGGTCATGATGGAAGCTCCCACCTTGTGTGCTGCCTTTTTCTTCTGTTCTAGCCCTTTAGTTTACTTTTGTAAGGAAGGTTCCTTGGCAGATCTTGTGCTACCATGTGTTACTATTGGTTGTCTCTGTTGTCCACTGATGATCATTGGTTCCTCTGGAGATGAGGGTCTTTTTTTACAAGTCCTTATCTCTCTTCTGTGAGGGTTCTACTTCTCCACTAGTTCTCCATATAGGTGGATCTTGAATAGTTCAAAGTCCTCCATTGTTACCATGGAGGCTGTCTACCATACATGGGTCTTTTGCAGTATCGCCTCAAGGTTCGTTGTCCTAGTTGACCTGTGGATCTTGTTTGTGCTGAATTCATTCCAGTGTGCACTGAGAATGGTGTACAGGCAACAATAGTAGAAGTGCTTGAGTGATGCCAGTATACAATCCAGGATTCGGCACCATATAGAAGGTGGGCAACAATTTTAAAACTACTCTATTCAAGAAACCCAAGTAATTAAAGGTGAAATATAGATAATAATCCATTGAGAAGTGTCAGTGCATATGCTTACTCATACAGAATTTCAGTAAACATTTTGTCACTAGTTGGATGCTGTTTTCAAGAAATGTTACCATATTGTGAAGTAGATTTATTTAAACATCTGATAAAATATTAGGGTTTTTTTGTTGCTAGAAGTGTGAGTACTTGTACAGATCTTTCCCTCTATTTAAAACCTAACATTCTCATATGATGCAATATCATTTGACCTCATGTACAAAAGTCAATAATTTAAATCGAACTTGAACTATTTACAAAAACAGATAAAAGTAGATGTACCACTCAATATAACCAAGCAGAGATCAGTACTACTCAATGTATCCAAACAGATCAGTATCATTCAATGTAACCAAGTAGAGATCAATACCATCCAAGGGAAAAATGGCACTGAACCCCAAAAAACTACTTGATTGTAGATTCAATTCATTTCTACAAGTTCTTTTATAATATCTCCAGCTGTATCCATCTTGTGTTCTCATCTTTTACTGAATACATACTTTCATTGTAAAGGCATTAGTAAAGGAGGGGTGATCAATACAAGTATTGAAAATGAGTAATATATCATTAAATCATAAAATTATTCATAAAAGAACCAAAAAATCTTCATTACACTTATATGGGACATATATACAGTCAGCAGTTATAGAAACCTCATGTCTCTGGAGTCTCAAAAGGGTTAAATCATAGTCAATGTTTTACTATCTGAACCAATTGTTATGTGTCTTTTATGAGCTTGAGTGACTTTTCCTTTTTCCATTCATTTTGTGTATTCCTTGATTACCCCAAACATTTCTATTGGTTTATTCTATTCCATCATGGTTTATTTGAACTGATTGAAGAGAAATGTTTCCAACAGATTATTCTGTATGTTTTTTCATATGGAATTACTATTTGATAACTTTAAATAATTTTAAGAATTGATAACTTCTTTTCTGATTCCAAAGAATAGCTTAGTATCTAAGAACTTGGCCATTCATTTTTGATGATGTAACTATTCCGATGTGGAATTGAGATATGAATGTTGTCAGTCAGGATGAAAAGAACGTGATATTCCCCTCAAGTTCCCAGCTTACCATACCAACAATTCCCACTCAACGAGGAGTGATAATAATGGTTACAAATATTCTCATGTGAACTTATTTGTTTAATGTATCTCAAAAGTGCTGGATATAGTGTGACTATTATTTTCTTTCTCATGGATTCAGAATCATCCTTTTTCTTGGGGCAATTTTCCCAGCTCACATTGAAGTTTATCCTTATCAGGTGTGCATACATGCACTGCTTGCAGGATTGTATCACTATTATGTAAAGAAATATGTACTCTGTGTACAATATGTGCATTATCAGCCAATGATATAGGTATGAACAATATGAATAGAACTTCATCGGAGAATCGACACCTGAAAAATTTCAAAATCTGGCAAAAATCAGCATATTTGATTTCAATAAAAAAAATTTCTATACTTATTCGAGGAATAATTTTTTAAAAGAATAATTTTCCTTTCCAAATATTGGAAAAAAATTTTTTTTGTAGTCTTATTCAATTATTTGTAATTCATTTGATGGGTGGGGGATACTCAGTATTTAGAAAAAAAGATTTTTTCCATCATTTTTATTGATTACATCCAGTTCAAGCAGATCCTGAGTGTGGTTCTCTAAAAGTAATAAACTTAATTAAAATCTTGGGATTTATCTGTTAGATGTGTAAAAATCAAAAGAATAAATAATATAAATCAAGATAAGAAAAGGTGGGGTAGGAATCATATGAAAAAAATTCTTTTCAGATATTTGGATTGAAAAATTACTTTTTTAAAATTCGTCCCTTAATAAATAACGAAATTTTTTTGTTTTAATCGGATGATATGCTGAGTTTTGCCAAATTTTAAAATTTCCCCGGTGTTAATTTTCCAGTTAAAATTTCATTCATATTGTTCATACCTACAATGATGTAATAAATTAATAGACTTTAAGAATGACAAATAAATCACTAGGTTAAGCATATGTAAATGAGGTTTGGAATGTAAAAGTGCACTTCTGGTGAGGCAAATATAACCCCTTTTTACGTAGTTTACATTTTGACCACATTGGTTGGCTTGATTCAGCCTATAGCCTTCTCCAATTTGTTTGAATCAATTTATTCAACATTTTTCACATATTGTTACAGAGGTTTCATCCGCTATCCAAAAGTATAGCATTCCTATGAAAACTTTCTGTAAGCCAAAATGGCATGAAGCAAAGAAGTTATTCCAAGATTTGAAAATGGTTGTGGTGGTATGTTAGGCTGAGTCATCAGAGCTTGGGGTAGTGAAATATTCTGGATACTTGGATCTAGGAGAGAAAGGGAGATGGTGTGTGCTGCCTCTGTAACAGCTTACTGCAAAACTAAGGCTGAATGCTATTTTTGCCTTTTTGTAAAAGCATAAACTTGCTATAAAAAGTCCTTTGTGAAAGGATACCTGTATAATCTCCAAAATGAAATTACATTTTATTTGAAGAACCACAGACGTCTGCAGTGAATGGATATCAAGACATACTAGACTTTGTCCTCATACTTCTAAGAATATGAATGAAAATGTGTTATGATTGACTTTGAACTTTTTTTACTAAAGAGTAGGAAAATGCATTCTTTATAGGATTTCTGTCAAGTTTCCTATCACTTTGAACATCTTTGATTCTGTCAATGAAATAAAGCATTTCAAAATTAATGCATTCATATTAGTGAGCAATATGTTTAACTGTATTTGGGTTCATTGCCACCCCCATCGTACAACAGGACAGTAGGGCCTCTTCAAGGATCTTACAATAGGGGTATATATTCTTACAAGGGTTAAAATAGCATGAAAATTTGTGACAAATATTCCACTGCAGTGTATTGATCTCATTGACAACAAGCATGCAGGAGCCACAAATAAATCAGACAACAGAAATTGATTATCTTTGTTCGTTTCTTTGTTACAGAATTACAAGATTCAGCAAACCAGAATTTTTTTGTGAAAATGTATTACTTTTTTTTTTCCTTTGTAATATTACTCATTTTATCAACAATATGTGATTGAGTATGTCAAGATCATATTGTGGTAGATGAAGGTGTGGCTGCTGAGCTGAGGGTGGAGTTTTAGCATGTGGCCTCGCCCCAATGTTCAAAATCTGTCTTTTGACAACTTCACCTTGTTAATAAAGAAAAAAAACAATTCTTGTCTCTTTTAGTTTCCCCACTTTTTCCTAAATTATGATAGTTTACAAGTAGACATTCTCCTTCTTAGACTGGAGAAAAGGATGTTCAAATGGCCACTCTCCGAGGCGAGAAGGGATGTAGAAGTAATCCAAAATTTCTGAGCTGATTATCCTTCACTCATTTTCTGAACTAGTTCCTACAGAACTAGTTCATAAATTTTCTCCTGTAAGTCAGTGAAAACATAACATTTAACTCCAAAACAACTGTATGGTATGGAAATCGTTAGCTCTTTATGGTGTTATTTTACTATTTATGCAAGCTTTTCTAACAGATTTATATCATGGGAAACAATAGTAGATAGTTTCTGTATTCACATTTGGCAGTTGCCCATTTTTATATCTTTAAGAAATACACCAATTTTGAGCAATTTGAAATTATGCTGTATCAGAAGAAAAGTCTGATGTCAAGTAATGGTTTTAATGGATAGTTCTAATAATGAGGAATGCCAAGTTGACATAAATTGTATATGAGGAGAAAGACCAATGAAAATGATGTGTAGGCAACAAGTGATTGAATGCATATGACTGGCCACTAAGAAATATGGCAAAAGCAAATCTCTGCAAATATCATTTGAAGAAGCAAAGAATGAAAGATTAGTCTGTAAGATTTTATCAAAGATATTTAGTTGGTCTCTAAAAAGAAGTGCAGTCCCTCTTGCAAAGCTTGTAGTATTGCTTCATCTTCACATTTCATGCTCCAACACGATCAGCATTTTTGTTATGGCACATGTACTCTAATTTTTAGGAGTCAGTGTACATGAAAATTTTAATATGATCTTAATCTTTTGATGGTTCTGTTTCACCTCTTCTCAATGATAAAATTTGTCTTAAAACAGGTCATTGAGAGGGGAAACTGGTGGATGGATAAAGGGTGAAATATATTCAGACACATCTGTGTGTTACTGCTAAATCAGGTTTTATGATGAAATTTAAAGTAATTAATCTATTATTTTTCATAGGATCAAGTATTGTAAACCATTATTGATTTTCGACTACTATTTATTTTCGTCTTAATTTTTAGTTGCTTTTTTAAAAATCAAAACTTAAGTAAGGCCATCAGTCTACAGCATGGAGTAAGCATGATATTTTTTCATTCATGTTATGTAAGGAGAAATATATTAGAGAACATAATTTTCAATTTGTTTTCAAATTTGACTGGACCATGCAAGGTATCTCAGTTAGTGTGTGTGTGTGTGTATATATATATATATATATAAACTTTGATAGATGGAATCTGCTACCACCAGTATGCTCCATTTATAAGCTTGTATTGTATAGTGCCCTGTGCACACATGCTTGTGTTGTAAGAATGGAAGTAGGAATTTTTTTTTTTTTTTAAGACATAGTTTTTATTTCTTCTGTAAGTTTTGTGTTTGCGCGTCGTCAAAAATATAAACACACGTATGGTTTGCGCGTGCTCGTTCCCACTGTTTGCCCCCACACACACATACATACATGAATTGAAGACGTTTTTAATGTCTCTCCTATACATATATAATATGTTTCCCTCAATTTTTCTTGAAATATATTTCATATATACATACCCAACATAACTTATATTTATCTAGATAACAAAAAATCCATCTGTTGACTTGGTATCATTTTGTTTGAGCTCATTTGTCAATTTTTAGAGGAAATTTTAATCATGTTTGAGTCTTTTTCATTACAGAAAATTAGTTGGCATGTTACACAGTTTTTATGAACATTCTATTGAGACTTGAAAAATAAATTTATTATGGCAGCATGGTGGAATTTCTGTGAGCATTCAGCTCTTCTCTCAGGTTCTTTCAAAAACCTATCCAGGTGATCTATCTGAACCAAAAAAAATGTAAAACCAAATCTGTAGACCTTCAGTGCTTTCTGTTACTTACCCTCCTTTTAGTTTAAAAGAAACATTTTTATATCTACATTCAGTATAGGTTTCCCCTTGCTATCTAAAATTAGTGCGTTCCTATATAAACCTTTCCTTAACCCAAATAGCGTAAAGTGAAGAAGCAATTACCATTAACTTACATGGGAACATTTTTATGATAATTCCAGACCCTAAAAATGGAGGGTATGTTAGGCTGAGTTGTCAGAGATTGGGTTATTGAGAGGAAGCAGGAAACCCAGGTGAGAGAGGAGATAAAGTGAACTTTTAAAGAGTGAAGGATATCTGTATAAGGAACTAATTAAGCATTATTGCTCTATTAACGTATGATATTAAGTCATGAATTCTGGAAAATTACTGAGCTTTGTTTCAGTTCATTAGATCTTGTTGAGTATATAAATATGTTGATAATTTTAACAACTTGAGGTTACCCTACAGATATCGGAGATATCACTTACGGAACTGATGTCAGCAGTAAGATTGGCTTTGTGTGCAAATTTATGTTAAGCTCATTTCTTCTCCCTTAATGTTTGTTACAGCTGCTGCATTCATGTGTTTGTTAGAAGTTTGGAAAATCAGTTTCAACAGTCACTATTGGTGCTTTTTTTTTTTTTCTTTTTTTTTTTTCCCCCCATTAAATCTCATGAATGTAAATTCTCACTTATTGACTTTGATTTTACAAGCCTAATTTTGTAACTGCTGAAGAGAACAAGGTTATTTTTTCATAGTAACCACTTATAGAAAATCTAATTCAACTATTTCAAGACTAACCTATTAAGGTTCTAAATGCCTGAATTGTCCTAGTGAACTTCTTCTAAAAGTGATCTACAGGACTTTATATATATGTCCCAGGAGTCTGTAGACGGTTAAATTCACAAAACACCAATCTCATCGAACACATACCAGCTACCAGCCATCGATGTAATTACTAGACTTTATTCAATGGATTGCATTTAAAAAGATGGAACAACAGATAGCAAAGAGATCTATAAACAAATGATATTTTATCATTTTCAAGAAGTTATTAAGAATTAAGTCTATTGAAAGTTAGAAAGTGAGGAAATAGTAGGATTGAACAGGAGTTTATCATTGATCACAATTAATCAATATACAATCAGTGCAACTGTTGGTCATTTTAACTGCATTCAGTCATGTATTCCATTCAGTAGAGCTCCCTGTCACTGATGGCTGACTTGGAAGGTTTTGATTCTCTATCTTTTGAGGTATTTGTAATACTGCAATTTTCACATTTAATTAACATCGAGATGTTCGGGTTTTTTGCTTTGTCCCACTTGCCTGTTGACATTGACATAACTGTAATCATGGGGCTACACATATCAATCAACACTGCTTTAATGTCTTTGTGTTTGCACCAATTTTCCAGATTTTTAGGTCATTATAAAAATAGTACTTTTAAGAATATAACCATTTGTGTAGTTATTAGTCTGTCACTAAATCCTTGAAAAAAGGTCAAGATTAGATTTTCTTGATAGAATTTTTGGACTAATTTCGTCAAAAATTAATTTTAGATTTTTTTCTCTTCTTGAAATAGACCAAATACCCACCCTATTTTCACATTTTTTGCTATTAGAAAATTACTGATATAGATATATCAGGTAGTGTTTGATATAACGTGTTTAAACAGTGGTATTTGTGACTATTAAAGTTATGATCTTGGAAAAATGTATGTGCATGTATGCTTAAAAGAAAATAAACAAATTTGTGACTTTTAAAGTTTCTTGTACAATCTTGGAAAAATAATGCTTCACAAAATGAACAAAAAAACTGTCCATTTTAGGACGAATTCACATAGTAAATCCTCCCCAATATTTTTGGCGGTGATTTTTAAAAATTAATTTGCTAAAAATCCTTTCTCAGGGTTACATTTCTACACTCAGAAAATGTCATAGGGTTATATTGAATATGTTTTGTGAATTTTAGAGGGTATTTTTTGTTGTTTTTTTTATGATCTCAGAAATTCCTTTTCTGAAAAAAGACAAAAAAAAAACGGGCACAAAATTGTCTTTTAGTACGAATTCACTTTGCAAGTAGAACCCTCCTCCTAAAAACACGTTTTGTGGGATGATTTTTTAAAACTAATGCGCTAAAAATCTTCTCCAGGTTCACACAGTTTATCAAAGCAATAGTAAAGTAGCTATATGGACAAAATTGTAATGTATTATATCATTTCAAAACTAAAAATACCACTTTGAACATGCCGATAACATGTATACATTCATTATGATATACTTGTAGCTTTTCAAAACTAAATACTGTACTATTTTGAATATGCTTTTGCAACTAACTTTTATGTATTCATTATGATATAATTGTATCAAGTCTAATGCTTTTCATCTAATGAGCTGGATCCTATATTACAAGAAACATGATATAACCTTCCTTTTGTAATAATTACTTTTTCTTCTTCGAAAATATTGGTTTGTGAGCACTTAGGAGACAAATTTGCTTATTTTGCAAATATCAATTTCTATTAATAAATCTTTTAGTTATAATTGATCACGTCCACCAAGAAATCTTGTACATAGATTAGAATGAGGATATTGAATATTATTTGTTCGTATGATAAAATTTAAGGATTTAAATAATATGAAATAAGTCATGGACATTTGATGAAATTGTTATAAAGTTTTATGCATGCTCTTTATCAAGTGATACTAATGAGCATCCTTCAAAAAATCACATCAGTAACTTCATTTTTCAATTTTATTGTACAAATGGGAATAAATTGAAAATGAATAAGCTATCACTGGCTTTGTAAAAGGCTTTGTAATTATACTATTAACTTTTGATTTTCATACTCAGCTGAACTGTACCATTCATTCAAATGCATTGAAATTAATTTTCCATACTTATTTGGCTCTGCATCTCTTATGCAATAGTATTAATCAAAAGTGGCTTTTCTGATCATATTCATTATTTATATAATTTGTCTGTAATTAAAACCCTAAAACTGCCTTTTTTGTGAAATTTCATGTAAATTTATCTGGAAAGAAATGTACTATAAGAATCCCCATATAAAAAGCTGTGTGTATCCATCTACTTATATTGAATGGTGTGATTTCCTTGGTTCTCCGTCTGTAACCATTTATTCTCAATTTGGTCAGTAAGTTTGCTGGAAGAAATATATCCACCATTACAAGCAATGAACTCTTCCACTAAAATGAATTTTTCAGTTTCTTTCTTGAAACATCATCATCCAATAGAATTCAAATGCAAGTAGTCCCCTTAGAAGTTTGCTTTACCCTGCTTTTCTTTAAAAAAAAAAATTAAGGTGAGAAGCGAAGATAGCATTCAGTTTTTATTCTGCCCCTAGCCATTATAAAGGCAATGCATACCCTCTTCCTCATACAATTCATGTCCCTGTACCTCCCACCACCATAACCCCCATTGACTTGTCCTGAGAAAACATTTTTGATAGATACTAATGTGCTTGTGTTCTGCTAAATTTTTAATTGAAAAAAAGATGCTATCAAAAATTATGGAAACTGTCATTTTCTTGATAGTAAGATATTTTTTGTCTGGATATAGTACCAGAATTTTAAATGGAGAAAGTTATTATCCACTTTACTCCTGATAACAGAAAGAGCTTCTGAGATCTGAACCAAAAAGCCTTGTGAAGTTTTTTTTCTTTTTTTTTTCCATTTCCTCATGAAGAATTATTTGTTATCTGTGGAACTCAGGTAAAATTATCTAAAAGGTTTGAATAGTTATTTCTGAAAGTGACTTTAACCTGTGCAATTCCTGCATATGTTGATGTATACTTGAACATAATTTGATGGGAAAATGTCAAGAAGCTTCATGAAAGAACAAGTATTAGCATTTTGTTCGGTTCTGTCTGGTTTCAATAGACATAAAATCAATCCAGTTATACTATTATTATGCATTGGTTTTATTGTTATGAATCTGGTATTTTTAGTCCAGTTGATTATGAGTAACATCAGGAAGAAATATTTCTATTTCAGCACAGCACTAATACAAATCTGCTTCTCTGCTTATTTTGAAGGGCATTGATGACAAGATGTTACCTGATAGTTTATTACTTCATTAAATCAATATTCAATATGATACTATTCACTGATAAATGCTATAAATGCATCGGAAAGTATTACTACTAGTAAATCTCCTATGTTACATGTGTATATGTTCCTTTACTATGACTGGATTGATTATTATCAAGCAAATATATGGTACCAGCAACATTGAAATCATTTGCTCAGTGATTGAATTACCATTAGCAAAAAAGATGGACTCTGATTTTATATTCAGATGAAAACTTATCAGAGTGCAAAAGCTCTGCAAAACATTTCTCCTTTCAAGTATGAAATTCTTTCTCTTAGGGCTCAAATAAATCTTGCTACCACTGCCCTTTATTTCTATGTAATTACTATTTATGTCAATTGAGTATAAAAAGGTTATTTTACAAATGCTTTCTTAAAAAGCTGCCTTAGGGGACTTAGGAGCACAATATCAAGTCATTCCTATTTATAGAATTTACATATGATTATTTACTTATTCCTTTTATTTTGTTATAAAGAACTATAAGAAGCAGTTGATAGACCTGGAGTTATCTCCTTTGGACGGACTTTTTTTCTTTCTTTTTTTTAAATTTATGCCTAATTGAAATAATTACTCAGAAATTGGTGGCGTGGTTGGATTGGAAATTGTTTTATTCTCCAAATTGGAGCATTTATTACTATAACAAAAATTGTCCTATGATATGCCATTTTTATTGTGTTACACTTACACACACATACAAACATACAGAAATCAGATCATTATAATATAATTAATGATGATTTCTGGAAAGATTTTTGCTTTGATTTTCTTCTGTTAAAAATGCTTTTTTGGCTGTTGTATTATTTTTAGTTCATACATTTTGAAGTTAGCCTGATAAAGATGAATGCAAATATTATCTTTCAAGTATACAGATGATCCTCAAATGAATCTTTGGTAACATCTTGTTCATAATCACTAGTCTATGTTTACACCAAAAAATAGTAAATGTAATTATTTGCTGCTTGCAAAAAAAAAAAAAAAGGAAAAACATATACATGCACACTGAAGTATTTTCTGCATATATCTAGAATGATAAAAACAGATACTAAGATATAACTGTTATATTTATTATTTGTATGCATACTTTATTTTTATTAAAGTGTTCTGTTAGGTGTTTTGGGGAGGTTTTAGCTTGAGTGTATTCAAGTGAAATATCTATATATTCTATTTTTGCAGTATTTTCTGATAACTCCACTTTGCTGATTCTTTCTTACACAATTATACTACACCAAATATCTGCAGAAATGCTTCTCATGCCAGACATTCTGATTGCAAGAAATGGGTCAGCTGCCAGAGTTAATAGAAGCAGGTGGCCAATTAAATTGCCATTTCTGGTACTTCTTTCTTATTAATTAGATGTGGGATATGGTTTTGAATATTCTTGGGAATGGTAGTTCCAAGTTAAAACTGCTTAGACTTGGAACATTTTGAGAAGTCATATTCTTCTACTGATGTGCAATAGATACTACCATAAACAAAAAAATTACTTGAAATTGAGTTGAATTTATGGCCTTTAAAATACTTCACATAGGTTGGTGATTGACCTTCAGCACTCTGCTTTGTTTTTCAAGGGTACCAAGATTTTGTGCACTTGATAACTTTGAAGGCCAGCAACTTTTGTGCTGATTCATGTAGGACTGAAATTGACACAATAACATAACCATGAAATTCAAACATTAGAGTCGTTCGCATAGCAAACTAAGTTGTCTACATAGTGCTCAAGGTTAAATATTACATTTTTTTTTTTTTTTTTTCTGTCCTATTACTGATTCATCACTAGTGATCAAAGGACAGAGTTGTTGGTAGCTCTAGGTTCAGCCAGTTACTAAAAACTTATTTGCAGAGTATTGACGTGTTCTTTTGTGCAGACAGTTATGTGTATGCGATGTCTCTTGCCTTGAGACAATCTGAAAAGCTGAAGGTTTCCTGTGTGATGCTTATTATACATACACCAATTTTGGAGCGAGGATCCAAAGAACTTTACAATGCTGTCCATTGATTGGGTAGACATATCTCTTTTGATGAATTAAAAGTGAAAGTTGATATTCAAATTTTCCTCTGCCATTATTCACTTTTTGCATAAATATGTGCATTTAATAAGTGCAGGATAAAATTGTCTTCTACATGTTAGTTAAAAATGTAAATGTTATTTGAATTCAGATGATCTGTGTAGGTATTGATAACAAAAAATTAACAGAGATCTCTTATGGAAATATTTTTCAAAACTGCATTTGACACCAGATTTAAAAATTATTTCTCCTAAGAACTATCATATGTATTGTAGTTATTTATGATATCCAAAATGTTTTAAAGGTCTTTCCAGTATATGACTTCATCAAAACTTTTAACCTTCTGATATCTTATGTTACTAAGAAAAAGAAAGCTGCAGTAATTTGTATGTACTTTTTACGCTTTTCTGTAAAGGAGCATTTTAATTCAGCGAGTGCAACATGGAATTATCTGACATACTATATATGCCGGTGTATAGGATGAACATTTTAATTTTTTAATTAAAAAAAAAAAAACTATGCAAATATAATGCTGTATTTAATGTACTAGTATTATAACTTTGGGACTATCTTCTGAACCTTGATATTGGCAGTTAATGGGATTGGATAAGTTATAATGAGCATTAGTGCTTTAGATACCCTTGTAAATCAATTGTCTTATAGTCTGACATATGGTATTAACTTGGTTTTAGGAAATCATTTGATTATCTATATGAATATGCAGAAAACTACACTAAAGTGTAAATTGACATTCTTTCATACTGTTGCAATGGTTTAGCCACTTAATTATATAGTATAAGCCAATATACAGTGAAGGCAACAGGTCCCATTCAAGAAGTTTGCTTTTTAAATTGTTAATGATCATTTTTTTGACCCCACATTTACCTTTCTACAATTTGTTTTGATACATTGTAGCATATATATAAAATATGCAACAGTTGAAGTCAATATCATCAATAAATCCTGTATGCCAGTGGTTTCCAAACTAATTCTGAATAATCTTGAAATGTGGTCTACCAGCCTTAAATGCTGATGTAAGCAATATCATAACTAACATTTTTTTAGTTTGCTTCTCTACTTAGATTTGGGATTTGTAAAAAGCTTTGAAAGTCACTGTTATTAGTTGGTGATACCTTTACTAATTTAGTCACCTGTATACAAATCGCCCAATATTTATAAGTAGTTTTAGTATTTGGGAGATTTGTGTGATCTTTTTAGTAACCCAATCATGAGAGATCATCTATCTTCTGCCTACAAATATTTTAAATTTTTATATTGAATACTTAGTCTGGCAATTTTACAAAGGATCAACCTCCACTCCTATTTCTGTTCTGATTGAAGATGATTATAACTACATGTACTGTATATATGATAAATGAAAAAATTATAAAAGTATATTTTTAGTATAAATGTATTTCTATATTAGAATGAAATAAGCCCTTGTATATCTGTTAGATAAATTTACCAGATATGTAACACTTGTCAGTTTGGCTGAGTTGATAAGAGAGTCAGCTACCTCTTACTTTGTTGTGATATCAAATCATGGTAGGGAAACGTTAATTTTATAGGTGTATTTATAAGAATGAAATAAGCCCTCCTATATTTATATTATAAAATTTGGTAGATATGTAAGACAAAATAGCTCAGTTGTTAGGAGACATGACTACCAATCAGTTGTGATTTTAAATCATGTTAGGCCAATGTTAATTTTTACTACCATAAATTTGGTGAGGATTGTTCTTATGATGGTAGAAAAATGAAGTCAACTCTAGGTTTGGACTGGAGTTAGATAATTAACTTTATTGTTCAAATTACATTAATATGTGCATAGAATATATTGTAACCAAGCAAAAAGTCAACTTTTTTGAAAGAAAAATTAATAAAAAGAGCTAAACTGATAAACTATCCATGTATTTAAGGAAACTTGCTTGAAAGCAAAATTGCTGCTTATTTTATATATATATATATATATATATATATATATATATATATATATATATATATATATATATATATATATATATATATATTGGTTTGGAATTGCTTACTGCTTTTCTTTTTTTTTTTTTCATGCAAATATCTGTTCATCTGCCATGATATTCCAAACCGATATATAAAATTAAAAGACACTGCCATGACCGATTTGATCGTCTGGCGTAGACTTTGGCAGTCAGATAACATACTCATGAACTATCTGCTACAGAGATGAAATGAACCAGGATTTCGAGCTTGAAGGATTTGTCGGTCAGTTTGGATTAGAGAAGGGAGTGAAAGTTGCAAGACAGCTTAATTTTTTTAAAACAAAAAAGAAAATATATCCCTTGAAATCGTAGATCAATTTGATTTGTAAAATACAAATGGACTGGAAAAAAAGCATACATCAGGCATTAATTTATTATTCATTATCGTATTTATTTACTTGAGTTCAATGCAGTGTCAAATATAATGTGACCCCCACTTCTGTAGCTAAAAATCAATAATATATTTGTTTTATCTCTGCAAATGTAGAAACACATAAGATACACAAACACTATAACTGACATGTTTTCTGCTTTTGCACAGTAAAGTATGGTATGAAAGATCCAAATTCTGTTTAATGTATATTTGTTGATTTGTTGGCATAATACAGCAAATATGTTACTCATCATTTTTGATGGGTTTTATGCTGGTGTGTATGTATATCAGTATACCTTGACTGAGGCAGTTAATTCATTCCAAAATTTCCGTTCTGTTCAAAACTGCACCATTCAAGGTCTTATTGTGATCTCTTTTCAACTGTCTTGATCTTTCAGATGTTCTGATTAGACAATAAGGCGCATTGTCTGAGGAGAATTGTTAATTTACTGGTCCAACCTAATTTCAATAATCCAAAATAGAATACTCGTGTCTAGGCATGAATTGATAAAATCAATAATTCATGGAAAGTCAATCTCTCAGCTCTTGTTGCCTTTATTCTATTCCTGTTCAGTATCACTCAGCCATATTTACTAAATATCGTTAATATGCATTAAGGTGAACCTAATTTGCAGTTGATATCATCTACATGTACTTCGTTTTCATTATATCTTATGAAGTAAATAACCTTGAATATCAGATCACAATGATGATCCCAATAAGCAGCTTCCTCTATATCAAGGATAATAGTTCAACTTGTATTAGTTTATGATTAGTTCACTTACTTTGGAAAAAAAACTTGAAAGAATAAAGGGGTTTCTTTTTGTCAAAATCAGTTTTGACCAAATTATAGACATTAGACTGTAACTGTCCATATCAAGCTTCGGTAGATGAGCCCTTAGTCATAGTACCAGCTTATTGGGTGCTGTGTGATATTTGCATAGTTATTTTGGTTTATCTCGGAATTTTTGAGATGAGGTATTATTATTATTTCTATTGATATTCGGACCATCCTCATCTTGGTTGTTTTTCATACAACGTTTCGGCCGTTGCACTCTACGGCCTTCGTCAGGTATCATCTGGTAGATTTGGGGAAGTAACGAACCGAACCCTTTATTTATCCAACGGGGGTATATTGACCGTACTCCCCTCTTAGCATTAGTAGTATTGTCATATTGTCTCACACTAGAATTGAACCTAGAACCATCAGATTACTTTACAGTAATTTGTCTGATGCTGTAACCACTGCGCTATGTGTCCATCAGATGATACCTAACGAAGGCCATAGAGTGCAATGGCCGAAACGTTGTATGAAAATCAACCAAGATGAGGATGGTCCGAAATATCAATACAAATAAAAAAAATAAATTATTTGGGTTTGTTTTTTGGGTTTTAATTAGATGACTGTTTTATATATACGTGCATATATGGTAGTTTAACAAACTTGACCTGTTCTGATTTTATATTAATGGTTTTATTATTAAATAGATTATTGCATTAGATGTACTGGAATATTCAATCAGCTTCAGAGCAAAGTGGAGTGAATAATCTATCCTTATCATCCGTCATTGGACATAGACTTTCCCTAAGATTTGCCACACCTCTCTATCATAGATATCGCAGAGCAAATACTTTCTGAATTTGTCTAGTTTGTCTCTTGATCTTGTATCCTGCTGGCCTCGGTTGCGCATGTGATTTCCGGAGCCCTATGTTGTAAGTTTTGATGTCCATCAGTTGTCTGCTATTCTTGCAACATGACCAGCCTATTGCCATTTAAGTTTTCTTGTGGATTCTATGATGTCACAGACTCCTGTCTTGTGATCTCTTCACGTGGGATTGAGCTTGATTCTTTCATGTGCACATTGCATGCTTCTCGGTCTGTGGGTCAGTCTTTTGGTTAGGTTCTATGGTTCAGCACCATAGTTGACTATTGGGAGGATGCATTGGTTGTTTACCCCCTCTTTTCAGAACTAATGAGATCTTTTTGTATTTGAAGGTTGAGCTTGCTCTGCAGAAGGCTTGCCATCCTAAAGTGATTCTTTGCTCAATTTCATTTGTGGGTTTCATGGAGATTCATTGTCCTAAGTAGATGTCTACTTTTTCCAGTTCCAGCGTCTTTGATTTTAATCATTGTTTTATTTCCTGTGTGTTAGTTGCACATGATCTTCGTTTAGCTGAAGTTCATGTGTAGGCCGGCTTTCTTGCTTTCTTCATTTAGTTCATCTAGCATTAGTTGGAAGCCGTGTAGGTTTTCTGCAAAAAAGGGCGATGTTGTCTGCAAATCTGAGGTTGCTCAGATATTTGCTATCTATTCTGTATAACCGTGTAAGTATTGTTTTGGGTGAGTGGAGAAAAATTTTTCCAATTTCTCATTATCTTTTCATCTAATTTTTCTTCTAATGGAGGTGATTTATATTTTAGCTGGATTTCAATGATTTTTTTGTATTTAAGTCATTTTTTCCCTGTGTAGCAGAAAGGATTAAATCTTATAAAATTTATATTCTAATGAATTTTTTTAAAGTATAAAGATTTTATGTGAAGGTCTTGTTCAAAGTTTTTCAAATTTTTCTCCAAGATGAAGGATCACCTTCAAGTATAAGATGAAATGCATCAGAGAATTTTTTTTAGAAAAACATCTCTAGCACTTGGCATTTATTAGCAGTTATTTTGACGGGTAATATACATCGAATTTTGTCTATTTGTTTGCTAAACTTTTGTACTCTCTAATAAATTATCCTGGAATGTACTTCATCATATAATAAACTGCAATTTTTGACCTGCAGTTTTTATTGAGGTATCCATAATAATGATCATTTTGAAAAGGCTTGAATTTTTGTATTTTTAATCACTATTGCATCATCTAACTTACTGCAAATTAGTAACAGGTTTAATTTTGTGTAGGGTTTGAGTTGATTTTCAAACAAAATATTGATTTTCATTGTTCTATTTCTATTATATTCTATATTTTTCTTTTCCTTATGAAAATTTCCAAAAGGTTGTTTGAAAAAAAAAATTTAATTTTATAGAATTTGATCTACTGAAGATGTTTCTTGAATGTTATTTGTATGAGAGCCTTTCAAGTTTTGTCTTCTCATTATGACCAATCTCCTAATGTTTGACTTGCTTCATCATATCCATGTGATCCACTTTTTAATCCATGCCTCTACTCAAAATTGTGTTTTAGATTGAAAACAAAATTTCTTTCAAATTATTTTTTTTTTTTTTATCTAAAAAAAAATGTTGGATCAATTTTGATTTAAGAGTTTTCAGAAATAACAGAATAAGAAGTAAAAAAAATATATGTATCCAAAACAATTTTTTCACCATGTCCCTCACCACAATATTGATTTACACACACACACACACACACACAAAGAAATATCATAGATCATTTATCATTTCAATTGAGGTTTCATTTTGTTGTGCTTTTTGCAATTTTGGCTTGTATATTTATGCTTGTACATTTGACATGTAATGCTTTGAAAAGTGCTTGATGTTGCCATTTCAACAATAGTTTTTAGTATAAACACCTGTTTTTCATGATTTGGTGTTGACTCATTTGGCAGGCTTCCTACTACTGTAAACAGAAGTCTTTCATATTTTGAGAATAAATATAGAGCTGAAAATTATACAGTCTTTTTGATTATCTGGGATTTTTATTTTCCTTTGCGTTTACCCAAATGGGTTTTGTTTTTTTTTGGTTTTTTTTGTAAGTTCCTTGTGGATCATAGAGGCACAACCATGCCACAATGTTGATGCAGTTTCAGTAGAAAATAGGATTTTGAAGGGTGAAGTTGTAGGCACTGCACCCAATCCTCCTCCTACCCATGCTGTGGACTGGCAGGATGGCCTTTGCTATCTAACCATAGTTTTTGGGGGTCGGGGAGAGGTGATGGATTCATACTTTTCCCAAGGGCATTTGCATGAAGTGAATGTAAGCAGCCTGGGAATAGTTACACTGCTTGCTCCTCACAAAGTTTTGGAAGTATAAAATAATCCCACTTTCAAGATATTTCTTACTTCCACTTGCATTCTCTTACCAAAACTGAAATTGAAGTGTTGAAAGTCCTAATATAAATAGAGCTTCTTTTATTTAAAATAGGATAAACCCTAGAATTATTTGACTATTTAATGAACGTTTTTTTAGATGAAGAGAAGTTGAGATGAAAAATCATAAAAATCAAGTTGCCATTGTCAATCAAGCTAATTACCAAAAAAATGGTGTTACAAAGAAATACAATCACAGAACAAAACATGAGGCAATTAACAAAATTTAAGCTTGCCTCTGTGAAATTCCTAGTTTTGCTGTGTACATTTCAAGTTGGTTCTAACTTGGCCCTTTGATTCAGGTATGGTCGAAGATGTCTGACTGATTTCCTAAACTTGAAGAAATATCAATATGAGACTATGCCCCGCGAGTAGTAAGTATCACAATGGTTTCTGTGGATTCTCCTTCTCTTCCCTTGGAGATTCTATTCTCAGATACCATGTTACTAACAGAATGGGTTTATTGTTTGAGTACTAATAGATTGTTGCAATTGATACATTCTTGCATTACAAATTTTTACTAAATTTGTTTACATTTTTTTTTACTTTTTGCATTTCATGAAATTTTTCATTTAAAATCCAAGTTTTTTGTAATTTTTTTTATTTTTGGTTTTATCTTTTTCTCATTCCTAAAAATAAAATCTAACTTGACTGATTTTATCGATTGAGGCCACACTACTAAAGTATTTGAAAAACAGGTGAAACACCTTGTCATGTTTGATTCAAAGTTTGCTTTTCATAGGTTCTCTAGATTCAAGTTAGTCATTATTATGCCAATTTAGACTTTCAAAAAATGTTATTACTATTTTGAAATGTTTATATTAATTAGATGATGCTTTATAAATCAGGGAATTATTTCAACCTGTATTTCTGTCTTCATTTTTATTCCATTTTGATTAGAATGTTTTATGTCCTTTTTTCATCATCATACTTTTCTACTGAAGGAAGAATCCCTCTCCCATACTACCCCATAGATATGTATTCTTGGCAGTGCCTGACTATGTTGGACCTATGTGGCACATTAGTTCATTGACTTTGGTCCTTGGAGGGCTTTGAATTGTATGTTGACATCATGGTTTTGGTCTAAGGATAGTGCTATACTTGCCATGCTTGGCCAGGGGTTTCCTGTTGGGGACTCTCCCTTAGCTGTGCTCCAGGTTTTGAATTCAGAGTTGTCTTTCTAGACTGGTCACTTCCTAAGAAAGCCCAATATATCCTGTTATTTTACCCATAGTTAGGGTAGATTTGTGCCTTTCCCAAGAGCATTAGTAGCTTCAGCTTACCTATTCCATCCCGCGCTGTTAACCGTTATGTCACTTTCACCTCCAGAAGAATCAAGCGATTTTTCCCTTTACAAGCGTCAGTGTGTTGAATGCAATGCAAGTCACTATATATTCTGACTTGAATGTAAATTCTTGTTTATGTTGATAATAGGGGTAAAAATCATCAGTGGCATTTAAGTTGAGATTAACTATACAATTAAGGTCTTACAGGGAATGTGAGTTCCAATAGTATTGGCACACGTATATAATTGTTCCACCAAACCCAATAAGCAATTGTTTGATCATATTCCAAGATACCTGTGCCATCCTTCCATTAAAATACAGAATTATTATATTGAAAAAAATTAAAATATTTTGATTTTGAAAAACAAATTTTCCTAAATAGTATTCATGTTTATATCAATGAATTTATCAATGAGAATTTCATTGAAGTAATCTTTTGTGAAATTAATCTTATGATTTGTAATGAAACTAAATTCAACAATGCTGTCATGGCTCTGATTTTGCAGATTCCAATTCTGAAATGCATGTATGTGTGTGTTTATATGCATCCATCAATGTTTTTGTCTTTGTTTTTCTTGCAATCCCTTTTTTCCTGTTTTACAGGTTTGGGAAAGGTAACAAAATAAATGATTTTTGAATTTTTCTAATTTCTTGAAAGACAATTTAAAAAGTTGTGTCTTTATTCAAAGAGGTATATTTCCAGGAGTTATATGATTGTCGTAGGTGTAGTGATGAAAATCAGCTAATTATTTGACCTTCATGGTCTTTTGGTTCTGTCTCGCTTTGAATATTGAACTTATTGATTTGTGAATATCATCTGCATAAACATATTTTGACTAATATCAAATTTCTATCAATTCTATAATGCAAGTTCAAGACTTTATGGGAATATTAAATATGTATTAAATTTCTCTTTACGCTTAAACTTCTTTACTTGAATAAAAGAGAAAGGCTTAAAAGTTGGATTTGCCTCTTATTCATTGATATATATTCAATGTAAAAATGATGAACTGTTGGCTACAAGTTTTATTGTTCATTGTTCAATCTCCTTGTATTTAAGGTTCCTTTTACTTAAAGGAGAAACATTTTAAACTAAAGCAGGAGATGATGGGGGGCTATTTAGATAGAGAGACATCCACCTGGTTAAAAGCTATATTGTATTAGTGCCAAATGTTCAAACAGGCTGCTTTATGCAGAACCAGCCATGAGCAAGTTGATTTACTTATCTGGGAGAAATAGTAGTAAACATAACCAGATTAGAAAATGCCCAAGGTCACACAACTATGTTGACAGGTTATTAAAGATGCTCTTGGGAATAACTAAGACTTGATTTTATTGTTAGTGTTGTCATCATTGTCTTCAAACCAGCTGTACAACATATTTATAGGCTGCAGCCTTTTGAGAGATATTTCTGCTAGATTCATGCTCATTGTCTGGCAAGCTGCCTTTGTTCATGGTTGCTGGCATTGCCATGCATGAGCTGTCTCTTTCAAGGATAGTTTTTGCCATATGCAGAAATAGCACTTGTTGAATTACATTATCTGCCTGAAAATCGGTTTTCTATCACATAAGAGAATATTGTGGAGATTGTTTGATGGTATATGCAAATACACTAAAATAATGAATGGTGTGAGGTTTCCAAGTTTGCTGACAATTCTTTTTGGAGTTAAAGCTTGTGAATGTTTATGCAGCACTATCTTTATTCTTTCAAAAGCCAACCTATGACTAAACAAGGTTTATATGATACAAGGTGTGGCTATTAAATAATGAGATCTTGCATATTTAAGGTGAACCATAGCATCTATGTGCAAACCACGTGGACATTGACAAAAAGACAAACATTAACAACTCCTGAAAGTCTCAATCTGCAGACATCTTCACTTTACAGTGGAGAATGTGAATTCTTTCAAAAGTATCCTTGAAAAAGACATTGTTCACAAAAAAACCCAATTGGTCTTTTTCATATCAAAAATGATCCCCAGTCTCAGAAAGGGAACACTTTCTGCAAATAGTAATAAAAACTCCTTTTTAATGAAGTACCTACTTGGCAAAGATAATCGTACATATTATGGTACAATATATCTGGTGATGGGGTATGGTAATTTTGATGTTTCAAGAACATTAATATGACATGACACTCCATTTTAAAATTGAAAACCAGGACTCCAAGCATTCATGTCATTTCCATTTTCTGATATCTTTTCATTTGTTTCACTTATGCTAAATCCACTGATTGATCTTTTTGTAGATTCTTTCCTTTTTAAAAGTTTTGTTAATTTCATGGAAATTCGGCTTGAAGTATATGATACAAAGTCTGGCTATTAAATGTAAACATGAATAATTCCTGGGAAGTTTAAATCTGCTGGCATCTTCAGTTCACTGTTACACACATTGTAAAAATGGTCAGCTTCAAAAAATTAAACTATGCATCAGTATCTTATGCCTCTCAAACTCATGTGATATGAGATCTTTCTTCTCCATAGACTTCAGTTAGCATATGAAAAGATTTGGTAGTTGAATTTTACCAAAAACTTCAAATTGATGTGTTGCTTTGAACTGACCATCAGAAAAATGTCTACTTTCAAGCAATGTACATCAGCAAATTGAAGATGCAAGCTGATTGAAACTTTTTGTGGGGAAGGGTATGTTTGTTCAATGGTCAATGAATACCATATGGTTTGCACATGCGTGCTGTGGTTTGACTTATATAAGCCTAGTTTTATTATTCAATAACCACACCTCATACGTATATGCAGAGAAATTTTTTTTTTTTAAATTTCTGAAAAGATTGATAGATTTTTCTGTCGTTACCCTGGGTCAGTTATTATGGGAGGGGCTAAAATCTTCTTGTTTAGCATTAGATTGGAGTTTTGGTGTGGTCATCTTCCCCAAGGCATAATTACCAAATAGCACTAATTATTAACCATTTTCTTTAATGTCCTACTTATACTTTTCCACATACTGTATTTTGTATAGATTGAATAATATGATTTATTTTATAGTTTTAAATAATATCCAGGCTACTTTATTCATCTATATGGTCAGTGCATTAACATTAAGAAAATAAAGTCTTACCGAAATAAAATTGATAAGTTTGTCTTCAATGATGTCATTAGAATAAGTGACCCTTGGCTTTTATTCATCTTGTAATGGTTAAAAATTCACAACAAAATCTCATTACATACTCATCAAGCTTATGAAGCCATTTCTTATTTTTCTTCTTTGCGACTTGAAATAGAATCTATGATTTATTGATTTTCTTTTTTTTCTCTTTGAAAAAATTCAAATTAGCAAGAAATTAGAGGTTTATTAATTTAAATGATTTTTATAGATATGAATAATAGCCTTACTTACTAATGAATCTGTAGTTTGTTTTTGAATTCCAAAGCTAATGCTTTGTAGAATTACTAAAGCATATTAGTTTTAGAAACCATAAACCAAAACTTGTTTCTTCAGTTTTCAAGTTGGTCTGGCTGGCTATGTATGTATCATATATACCGCTTGTACCGATGGAACTAGAAGGCCGAAAATTTAAATATTTACTCCTTATGTTCAAATTTTTTTTTTTTCTTTTTTTTTTTTTTTTTTAAGAATGAATTGGTTTTTAATGGGGGTTCACTGTGCAATATAAAGTCTGGCTGAATTGATCCCTTTGTTTGTATCCAGCAGCATTCACTCTTATTTTTTATTTCATTTTTTTTAATTGATTTTTTTCAAGTTATCAGTACCCAACGGAATGGTAGAGAAGGCAAGAAAAGTAAATGATCCGTTTTTGAATAGACAAAGTTGGCATGCAAATAATTCACTCTAGTGACTGACTTCTAAGGACAAAAAAGTAACATTCTGAGATAGAACATTCTTTTGGGATATCATGAGTGATCATTGTGCATCGGTGGAAAGAGCTTAGTTGTAGAGCATGAAATGGAAATTCATAAGTTTAAGCTTTTTAATCACATTGAAAATTATAGTGTGAAAAAGAATTGTGTGAATTATGCCTATTTGTATGACCCTTATTCTGTATTATTCATTCTCTTTGATACTTGTCTTTTTGCTTCAGAATAGTCATTCAATGTGGAAAATAAATACAAGTTTTGTGTTCATCACAAGATGATAAACCTTAGAGAGCACATTGAGCCTCTCTGTTGTTTTGATTGCAAAGTGGAACGCTTTAAGGAACCTGCCATAATCTAGCAACATATTTTGTTTTTTGTATTTGACTCTTTATTTTGAAATTCTATTTTTACTTACTGCAAAATATGCCTTTTACTTTTACCTTATATTATTGGTTTATTTGCTGACCATCTTTTCTTTTCAAAATATTTTCATTCAATGCATTATAAATGTATCATTTTTTATTTTATTTTTTCATTTTTTTTTTTTTGCAGTGGTCAGGAGCCAGATTTTCCTGTAACAAACCGATCACGGTCTCACTGCCGAACAATGGCAGAGCACATATACCATGATTGTGTTCCTTTGGATGGACAACTAAGTAATATGCTGTCGAGGGGACTTCAGGAAGAATCTATGAACAAACTCAGTCAGCTTAGGTACATTGTTTTTTGATTTGTTTTATTTAATTTCAACTCTTCAACAATTCAGTTTAATATAATACCAAAAAAACTATATCTGCATATTGTTTTGTAGTCATGTAGCTTATTACAGAAAAGTCTCCAAGTTCACCTGATGGATAAATTTTTGGCACCAAGGATGCAATTGTTTAGGGAGCTATGAGACTTATACACACAAGAAAGTAAGCCAACATTCTCTGTCTTTATAGTGATATATGAAGATAGGCAGGAAATGCTAAGACTTCTGCTTTCGGCTTATGCTTACTTACTCTCATTCCTCTTGAGAGTCCCAAAGCAATTATATATTTTATGTCTCTTTCTATATGTTTCTTGTCATCTTTTGGGCCCAGCTGCTCAAATTAACAGCTCTATTTTGTTTTAACCCTTTTCAAACTCCTGGGATATATATCTTGAGGTTTCAATGACTGCCGTGATATATATCTCCTGTAGATTTTTTATTTGCTTCAAGATCTACCATCAGACAGACATAAATATATTCCTGCTATGTTTGCCTTTCCACAAAAGGTAACAAAAGAATTGTTTAGTTCATGATATACTATGCACAAAATAAAAATCGAGCTTAATATGATGTATTATATAGGTGTCAATACGAGAGAAAGATATATTTGTATACATCGTCTATGATAGATATAAGTTCTTGAATTTATTATTATTTTTTAGAATTTTATCAAAAACTGTCAGCATAAGTTTCTTCATTTTTTAAGTTGGTCTGATTTGCTATGTATATATTTATCACGCATAAAGCCCACAACAATGGAGCTAGAGTGTTGAAAATTCAAACATTTATTACTTATGTCTCTAAAGAATAAAATTTTTTGTTTTTAGAAAAATCCGTCATAAATAAGTTTTTAATAAGTGTTTAATTTGCAATATGAATTTATTCTAGATTGGTCACTTAGTTTTTTTTCTGGCAGTATTTATGCTTATTCTATTAAAAATCTAGACTGTTGTAGCATATCTCTGCCTGAAAAGAGGTGAGAGAAGTAACTTATTCATTAACCATCCCTTTTTAAAATTTTTTAATTGATCACCCCTGAAAGACTTAGATCACATGGCGGTTTCTATTAAATGACTAATCAGGCCTGTTTATTTTTACAGATTTGATTTACAAAACAAATTAGAGCAGATCATATTGCTAGATCTGGATGTGGCTACAAAACAGAATGTTGAACAGCTCTTATGGAAATCTGTTTATTACCAGTTGATTGAAATTTACCGTAACCAATTGGCAGAGGATCACTCCAACAAGACACCAACTACACAATGCATTAAGGAGCAACTCTTTACTGTGTTGGATGAGGTAAAGCCTTAATGAATTTTCTCAGATTTATTTTTTTTTTCCTCTTCAAGTTACTCCAAAATTTAAGAGTACTAGTCCATGACTCATTGCTTAGCTGACAGTTATAAGTGTACAAGTGTATTTAGCTGATGGTTGCTACTGATACTATAAGTCCAATCGACACAGGAAGATAGGAGAGGGGGAAAGCTAGGTAGTTAAATGAGAAGGGCTGAGGGCTGCCACTGATAATAGGGTTCTCACCGGTCGGGAAAAAATATTTTTTGAGGCCAGGGAATTGTCGGGGTTTTTGAGATTTCAAAGAATTGTTCAAAATGTCTGCTTTTTTTTTTTCTTTTTTCTTTTTTTTTTAACATTTTTTTAAAGGACGAATCCCTCACATATAGTGAGAAGAAAGAAAAAGATTTCAACTCATAAAACCCGAAAATTTACAGCCCTTCTGACATTCTCAATGTGACCTGTTGTAGAGCTTCCCAATAATATTATTGAATGCAACAACCCCCACCCCTAATGTAAAGAAAATTTAGAGATTCAAAGTGAATTGAGAGGCCAAGTATGACTACTTCTCAATCATAGGAGGGAGGCACATTTTTTTTTTTTTTTTTAATCATATTTGAATAAAATGGTGGCTAGGGGTAACTGAATGATTGGTAGGAGGCCATCAATTACCCCAATGTTGACTTATATTATCAGGGAGAAATGTAGGAATTTTAAACTGGCAAGTTAGTGATAACCTTGGATACTGTGTGTGAGAGATGCAGCTCTTTATAAGTTCCGTCTACATGTAATGAAGACTATCTCCTTATGTGACACTATTTCTGGCTATGGCAGATTGTGAATTCACATGATCTTGAGCGTGGGCATTTATCTGGGTCCAGTTGTTACATTTTATGTCACCCTGATCTTTGCGTTTTGGTTTCTCCCGTTTGTGTTTGCTTGATACATAACCTTTTAAACATAGTTTTGCTAGTCTTGCTTTTGATAGCTTTATGTGTCTATTTGCCATGGCTATATTATTGATATAATAATATAATAATACTTTATCACAACTGCTAGTTGGTTTGTTTGTTTACAGATATATTTCATGCAAGTGTTGCTTTAAAACCAGTAAAATATATAAAACTAATTCAGGGACAATCAAAATACATGGATTAATCTAAATGTTTACTTGATTCAGTTGATGTTTTTAGATATTCAATCAACTATATTTCTTAAAATAACGTAGAAATTTTATCTGGATTTTGATTATTTATTCCATAGAATAAATACTTTCAGTTGTATAAATTTGGTCAAGTGGTCAGCTTTATTTAGAACATAATCTACTCAAGTTCAGAAATGGTATGAACTGATGGGTATGAGAGGAGAATTTTACTTTGGGAATATTCAATGTTAAGTGACCAAGTATTTATTTTCGCATTTTTCAGATGAAAGTATAAAATTGGGTATTTTTGGTTACTTCAAAATTAGGTCATGTGGGAACTTGAGGTTTATTTATGTTTGAAAATAAGATCCAGATACTAAGTTTCAAAATAATTTTGCTATTCCAATCTTGTTTGGACCATCAAATCCCTTCCCATCCTTGATGTTGTCAACGCAAATTTCAGACGATCCATCCTTCAGGCAAAGGAAAATCTGTCATTAATATAAAATGACTACAAACTTTCTTCACCAGGAGAAAAAAGAGGTTTGCCTCTTTTCTAGAATTGTATGCCTGATAGGACTAAAGACTGAATCATCCAAAATGCTGAAATCAGTAAGAATGAAAAGAAGAGATTCGATTGTCCAAACAAAAGTTAGAATGACTCTTCTGAAAGTTAGACATTAATTGATATTGAACATATACTTTTTTTTTTCTTTTTCTTTTTTGCAAAGTAAGTTTTTTATGGATTGTATTTCAATGCTATTTTTCAATGGATAGATTAGGGTTCTTTTTTTTTTACATATCCTTTGTGTGTGTGTGTGTATATATATATATATATATATATATATATATATATATATATATATATATAGTGTGTACTTTAACTTACTTTTTCTTTTATTTGGCAGGGAACTACCTTCTATGAAGGTCTTTTAGAACGCTTACAAACTACCTACAACTTCTCACTGGCTCCTTTCTTGGACACCAATTCTTCCCCTCCCGAGAACTGCCAGCGAACAGTAAAGCTTGCATTGCTTACTGCACAACGGATTATGATTTGTCTTGGAGACATTGCCCGCTATCGAGAATTGGCCAATGATTCCACAAACTATGGCAGAGCCAGAAGGTAATTATGCACCTAGCAAAATTCTCTGAATCTGCTGCCAGGTTTCTTTCTGTAGGCTGTAATTCTCATTACTAACAATGACAGATTAGTTGTGTTGACTCATTACTACTTAAGAGTTAATTTCTGTTGATATTACTTTGCACTTGATCACAGAATTTAATTAAATCTTAATTATCAGTCATTGATGGTAACGCTAGATATCGTGAGAAAAAAGGGAAAATAGATATTACATTTGTCTAATGTCCCACAGCGTACTCCAGTATAAGAGCTTTAATAGCAAAACTTATTTTCTATTGACAAGATATTACTACTTAGATACTAGTTTTGAATGTGTCTATTACAGAAAAGACTAAAAAAAAGTATGTTTATAATCTGCTGGTGGTGTTCTCACTTACTAATTTATCTTTAATTGAATATTTTGTTTTTATAAGTGAAATCCTCTACTCTGAGAGTCAATATTATTGAGAAAGTTATATTTTATCTAGACTTGTATAGCTTTTTAGGTGTGAGCATTGCTAATAAATTACTGTATATGCTGGAATATAAGACTGATATTTAATTTAAAAAAAGTATATATATACAAATATTTCACTGTGTCCAATGTGCTGGTATTATGACTGGGTGCCATCTACTGAAGCTAGATATGGACAGTTATGGGATTTAGATGAATTTGCAGTGATCAATAGCCTTCAAAATACCTTTGTAAACCATTTGTCCCATTGTCTGGCATATATAGTATTTAAATCAAATGATTTATAAAACATTTTATTTGAAATATTTATATTTTCATTCACTATTGATTTTTAGATGTCTTCATATTTTTCAAATGCTGAGGCATCCACATGTTGCAGAATACTTCATTATTTTTCTAATGTATGAAATTTAGCCAGTATCAGTTAGCATTGAACTATTTCTTTTCTTCTTTACTACAGTTGGTATATGAAAGCTCAACAACTTGCTCCCAAAAATGGACGGCCTTATAATCAATTAGCAATTTTAGCTCTTTACACGGTAAGCCAATTTCTTAATGATTTTGTTTGAGATGAAAATTTTGATTTATCAGTTGAACTGTTTGCATGTACTGTAATGACAAGACATGACTTCAGTCCTCAATCTTGATGGTAGTACCCTCGGCCAGTCTCTGCTACCCTTCGCCGGTTGGTCAAGTGCAACGCTGGTCAGGCTGTAATTGACTGGTCACTGTCTCAAGTTGCCCCCACCTCACTCACGTTGTGTCCAGATCTGATGGGGTACAGCTGCCTGCTAAAGATTTTCCCATGTTGGGATAAAGACCCCCAGAGGTGTCACAAATGGAAAAGGAACAATCAACACTTGATATATAATATACAGCAAGATTTATGACAATATTATTACAGGATGACTGGTCAAAATATATGCCAATGCAGGTGAGGACATGATGAAATGACTATCAGTCTGTCTTTTGGATTATTTACTTGATGTCTATTGGTATGCATATTTGTATAGCTTCAACAAAATTCTTGAGTCGTAACTGTAAATCTTTCGGGGTAACCACATGATGTCTCCTGGTATGTCTGTTTGTGCAGCTTCAGCAGAGCTCCAATCTTCTGGGGTCAAGACTATTCATGGTGACAAAGAACATGGGTTCCTCAGCAGTGTCTCTGCTGCTACTCAAAAATAGCTGGCTCATTCTGCCCAGGCCTTGCTTGTCCAACCCTTTTTAGTACTTGACTCCAGGATTCAATATTGATTGCTTTACAGTTAAGATTAGTATCTGTTCCCCGTCTAAGTCTGGTTTCTCTCGAAAAGCCCCTGGGTAACTGTTCTGATTTGTAAATTACACTCAACCTCGCTAAGTCGTCTAATTTTCCACTTTCAGATTTTTCAAATTAACCTTTCATTTCCATAGTACCATTTTCCTAATTAACCCTTCTTTCCATAGTGTCACACATGGACTCAGGGCATAGGATAAAAATCAGACCATTTAGAATGACTTGAGTACTGGTTTTCTCCAGTATCTAAAAATAGAGCAGTTCAATGGAAACCTTTTGTAAGCCAAAATATCATAAGGGGAAGAAAAACTTACCATTGATTCATCTGGGGGAAATTTTTGAGTGGTCCCAGATCCAAAAAAATGAGGATGATAGTATTTTAGACTGAAATAATTCTTGAATATCCTCCATAATAATATACCAAGTATATTTGTTTTTGTCTGTAACACTCATGAATTCTATGTCTTTATCGCATGTTAAACTATATAGATAAAATGGCATGATTTTAAAAACAAAGTGTATGTGTATATATTTTTGTGTATGTATGTATATATATATATATATATATATAATATATATATATATATATATATATATTATTATAATATATGCACATATACTTATATATATATATATATATATAATAATTAATAATAGTGTCTTCCGCAGACAGCTGTTTTGTTGTATTACAACTCTTCAGAGTGGCTATAGACTATCCAATATCCCATCCAGTACCATGTACCATGAGGTACAATTGAAGTCTTCACTTCAGACCCAGAGGTTGGCATTTTACCCCTACCCTTTGCAGAACTGGACAGTCACTAGGACCAAATTTAAGCAATATATTTACTTACGCACAATTCCTTATCCACTAGAGTACTCCATTCCGGAGTTGGAAGAGCATATTATATATATATATATATATATATATATTGCTTAAATTTGATCCTACTGACTGTCCAGTTCTGTGTAGAGCAGATATATAATTAGAATTATGCGTAAATAAATACGGTACTGAAAGGTATGTTGAGTCTATAGCCACACTGAAGAGTTATAATACAACGAAACAGCTGTCTGTGGATGACATAATTATCAATTATATTACATACATAAATGTATGTGTATATATAGAGTCACACTTTTCAATATTCATATAAAAAAATGTGATGATAGTCAATTTATCCATCTCTATGTATTGAACTTTTCCAAAAAGATTTTACATCTTATCTTAAGTTTACCTTTAGTTCAATATTCAGGAAGTATTTAGCATAAACAGGAAAATCCTGCTCAACAAAATGTTTTTTTTATATTTTATAAGTAAAATACAATCACAAGGTCTCTTTTGGTAATTGGTTCTACTCTTCCTGAATAAGGAGTATTCTGATGGAACCTTTGATCTCTTGATAACTAGTCTACTGTTTTATTACTGAGATATACCTGTAAACACAGAACTAGGTATACAGAGGGTGCTGTTAATTATTTCACAGATAATGTTTCCTTTTATTGATATCAAATTCAGTCAGTCCCAAACAGTTCATTTTTGATGAATTTTTTTTTTAAAATGATTTTTTTTTATAACAAGAATTTAAATTTATAACAGTGAATGTAAGCTGTTTCAATTTTTATATCCTTTGCTTAATCTTATCAGCCGATCATTGTCATCTAAAAGACCCTGTTCCAAAGTGATCACAATAAGCGGCTTGTTCTGTACTTGTAAAGTAATCTAGTAATTTCCTTTGATAAGCTCCTTTTACTCTAGAACATTTTCCTGTCTGAATCAATGATGTGTAAGATATGGCAAAAAGACAATCTTTTTGCTTTATATTATGCTAAATGTGCCAGATACAATGTAAGCTAAACAGCTGTAGGTGTAAAATACTAGAACGTCATGTATTTTCCTTCTCAGAATATTTTCTATCGCCATGCGGTTTCCATGTTTTTAGATGTATAAGGAATTAGAGAAATTAGTCACTAACAGTTGGGAGCCAAACTTTTGATCTACCTTATTATTTGGAACTCTGTGTTATTACTAGGGCAGGCTGCTCCTAACATTCTCATATATTGAAAGGAATGGCAGTGTTTGGATTGGAGCCAAGAATCTGTCTGCTGAACGGTTCCAATTGCTTACCATTTTCTTTTATTTTCTGTGGGGGGAAGTACTACTTGCTAGGCACACCTGGATGGCACCATAGCTGACATTCTGTGATACCAAGGGCTTTATCTTCTCTGCCAGCTAAATTTTAACAGTGCAACAATTAGATACACACTGTCTCATAATGTTAACCAGTTGGTGATTTGAAGTTATCTAGTAGTTTTTTTCTTGTATATCAAGGCCAGGTTATGCATACAATAAATGTTTCCTTTTGGTATTTTTTCATGATATAACTTTGCTGCGTAGAATGTGTATCTAAAGCCAGTTCATGTCTTGTGTTTATAACAAATGAGCTGTGTTATCAGCCCCTCTTATTAAACTACCTAACTTTATTTCCCCCTCTCCTATCCTCTGATTAAACTTTTTTCCTCCCCTCTCCCTCCTACCCTCTTATCTAAATATCTAATTTTCCTCTCCCTGCTGTTTTATCAAACTACATAATTTTCCTCCTCTCTCCCTTCCTACTCTTTCACACTTTTAGTGTCAGTAGCAGCTATCAACTGCACCTGTTGTATACTTATAAGTTATGAACTAGTATATTAGAAATTAATTGGCTGTTTATTTTTTCATCTATGTAAAAAATAAAAACAGAAGAATTTTTCTTGAATGTTATTAATTAATGAAACCTGTACACATGTAAAACAACTTAACTGCATTTGCTTGTATAAAAGTCATATTGATGAAATGTAATAATTTTTAGGCACTTTTATAAAGGTAACTTTTATAAAGGTAACTTGGAAAATCTAAACAAATGTTCAATGAAACTTTGTCAGAAATACAGCCGGCTGTATGTTTTCCAGACTATTGTCATCTTTCTGGTTGTAACATTTTTGTGTTAATATATTTTTAGACTCTCCTCAGGAAGTCAGTGGGTATTTTAAGGAACCGTCAACCCAAACTGTCAACATGAGTATCTTTTAGTTTTCAAGTTGGTCTAGTTGTCCCACTTTCTATGTATCATGCATACAGATCTGCAAATTCAAACATTTGTTCATGTCAATAAAAAACATTGTTTTTTTTGGAAAAATACCCCATAAGTGGATTTTTAGTTGGGTATTCAAAGGAGTTCAACTTGCATTGTAAGTTTATGCTAAATTGATCCCTAGTTAATGTTCAGCAGCATTCATAATTTTTCTTGATTCAGACTTTTTTTGGTGGTCACTGCCCTATAAAATAGGAGATGAGTAACTTTCATCAATAACCCATTTCCAATTTTTCAATTGATCAATTCCCCACTCCCAACTAGGCATGCTGGCAAAGCCGATATTCACATGACAGTTTCTATTTAGTGACTAATCAGACTTGTTTTATTTTTCAATCTTTTAATCTGAGCTAGATGAAAAAGAAAATGTACTTAATGATTTCTGAAAATTAAAGTATACATATACCTGATGAAGCCCCTCCCCCCATACATCTGCCAAAACAGAATGAAAACAACGAAGATGAAGACAGTTGCCCCCCCCCCCCAATATATAGAGCGGTAAAAATACTTAATTTAAAGTGCTATTTTGTCTTTGGTTTGATTTTTTTTTTTTGTCTCTCATTCCAGAAACGCAAGATGGATTCTGTGTATTATTATATGCGGAGTCTAGCAGCTAGTAACCCCTTTGTAACTGCACGGGAAAGTCTGATGACTCTTTTTGATGAAGCAAGAAAGAAGGTAAATTTCTTTCTCCTCATTATTGTTTTCGCATTTTGTTTCTCAGTTTGATTGATATTGTTCTCATCAACACAGGAAAGGAATCAACTGAATCGATTTTCATTAATTAATATTCCTGAGAGTGAAATATTTAATTGGGTACTTTGTTATCTGTACACTGTTTCTTAATTCAAGGAGCACATCACTGAAGGGATCCACTATTTATTTAGATTGTTGATGGAGGTTACTCCACCAACTTGTTGAAATCAACAGGTTTTCATTGTTTCATATTGAACCATGGATATAATTTCATTGGCTGCAAAACAAGTTCTCCCAAAAAGTGGAATGGATGTAGCGATTGGTGAAACAGGTATAAAACAATGAATGGCAGACTGATAATAAGTGTCTTAATATGTGGTATTTTAACAATCATCTTGTTAGTGATTAGAATTTGCTTAGGATAATCAGCAAATAAACTAATGTTCACTATTTGGTGCAATGACTGCAATCATTTTTACAATTTATCTTGAGTTCTAATTCACTCCAAATAATTTTCATCCTTTCTTACCTTGAGTGATCTAATAGAAATAGTTTAAGTTATCCTAATTTTTTCATTCAAATGTAAAAGAATAACCACTAGTCATGTTATTGAAGAAAGCTTATAAAGTACAATGCTTAACCCTTTCAAGATTAATCTATTGAGCTTGATGCCTGAATTTTCAAAAGGGTATTAAAAAAAACATTAATTTTTATTTAATGGTTAAAAATGTCCATATTTTGAAGAACCAAAATCATGATGGGATATATTTGTCCCATTAGACATTTATTCCAAGACAGACGAAAAACGCTGGATTAGCATCTCACTTTGCCCACACACACCTTCCCTGTTTTGTCATGTAATGCAAACTTATTTCTGTGTCGGTTCCATACTATATTGACATCATCTGCTGTTGTAAAAGTGGGGAAAATCTCATTAACTTTATTTTTTGTGACTTATATGTCTTGGTAGACTTCTAAGAGATCTACAGGACATATATATCACAGTAGTCAGAGATTTTTGTATTCATATGTCCCTGGGTAATTGAAAGAGTTGAAAAAAAAATGGTTTTTGAAGGATATGTAGGAAGTAATGATACCCTTCACACTCTTGTTTACATGCATTATATGTGAAATAAACTAGTATGTATATTCTAGTATGGATTGATATATGATAAAATATGAGCAGTTTGAACATTGTTGTAGAGTAATATTGCTTGGGTTTTAATGGAGATAATTCTTTTTCTATTCATTACAGTATGAGAACTTTCCACTAGTTCAGTCTGGGCATTTGTAAGCTTTTCAAGACTAATGTAGAACCTTCAAAATACACTATATATTGATAGAGAATTTAACTGAAATGTTATTCTCCCCTGGATACAGCATTTGGAAAAAAAAATTAAATTATTTAATTGACCAAAATATTCAATTCAGTACTTAGACTACTGTCATTGTTGAGGGGACCCAAAGGTAGAAGAGGCTGAAGTCTTCCTTCATGCTGGTCTGATTGCAGCCTGTCAACTCTTTCATGTTGAAAGACCAACTTTTCTGTTGGATGGTCTTGTATAGGCTGTTATGCTATGTGATGTGACCAAACTACATCAGCTTCTGTTGTTTCATAATGGCTAGAAGATTCTCCTAGAGACTCTGAAGGTTCTGGATCTTGCTCCTCACGTATCAACTGGTTTTGTAGAAGATATAGAGCAGCTTCCTCAGATATTTGGCTCTGGACGTCTGAAGTCGTCTTTCAGTCTCTATCAGTAGAGTCCATGACTCACACTCAAACAGTAGGATAGAGAACTCCTGATGTTTATAGAGCCTTTACTTGGTAGGGTAGCCAATGTTGCTCTTTCAGACCTCATTGGGTTTGGTCATCGATGTAATGGCTGTGGCAATCTGGATACAGATTTCTGCTGGGGACATCCTTTGACACAGTCATTTCTAAGTATATGAAAATCTTTCATATTGATGTGCTGTTTTCGAATCTTACTACTAAAGTTGGAATGGAATTCAACCAAAATAAATGTGATAAATCCTTTCAAAACCAACTTGAAAAATTCTCTTTTAAACACTCTGCTTATTTTCTATTATCTTCTGATATTTTTATCATATTAAAGTCTGTTTGGGTTAATAGTGAAATTGTTGTAATTTTTATCATTTAATGAGTTCTTTATAATAAAAGAAAAAAATTTTGTTTAGGCTGAAGCAGCAGAAAAGAAAAGGGTTGCTGAGAAAGAAAAAATAAAGAAGCTGAAAAAACGAAGGAGATACCAAGGACAGAGGCGAGAAATTTGGATAGCTCCTGATGGCAGCAGCCATGAAAACAAAGTTGAAGATTCATATGAGGAAGATCTTTCAAAGTTGCCACTTGACAAAGTTAGTATATTGTATTATCTAATTTTATTAGATTAAGTATTGTAACCATTTCTTATTAGATTTTTTACTACTACTGCCAAATCAGCCATTTTCTGGCCAGATCTGGCTGATTTTTCTCTATCAGCTGATACAGATTTACAATAGCTGATTAAATCTGATAGGTTTAATACTAGTAAATGTTAAGTTTTATTAATTTTTATAGAGTATTAGTAATTAGTCATTTTATTTGATCTGGGCTTTAAATGCGTATGTGTGTGTATATATATATATATAAAACGTAAAAAAATGAAGCCAATTTTAGCCATAACAAAGGTTTACCAATTAATAACAAACCATTCTTGACCACACTGATTTTCCTTTATCTTTTTTACTGATACTACTAGTACAAGAAACATGCTAGGATGAATCAAAATAGAAAGTGGGAAGCTTAGGTGGCAAAGCAGCTAGTGTGCTTGACCAGGCATCCCTGTGGCAACAGTGATATGAGTTTGTCTTACCATGGGCTTATTCTTTATTTCCAAACAGCACTGGCTACTCACTGCTATAGATTGATGGCCTGAATTGAGTTGAAAAACAGTTAAAAATTAGGATGAAGGTGAATAGTAGACAAAAAATTAATAATAAAGTTAGTATAATTTATTTTTTCATAGTGTTACTTGATATTCATTTATCCAAAAAGAGAAGGAAAAAAAAAGTCAATGTGAAAGTGAATGAGGTTTGATTTTTAGTAAAATCACTGTTATTCTTTGAATGAAGAGTAAAGTATTTTTTAAGCTCATAGTTTATCATACTGCTACGTATGTTTAATAAATCATTCTAAATTTTATCGCATTATTTTTATCCAGAAATGCTTGACTACAAAAATAACTGGTTCTAAAACCAGGAAATATTAATTTCTATTATAATCCTATGAGATGTCTAATGATTCATTGTATAATTCTTTTTTTTTTTATTACAATTCAAAATGTTTCCATTTTTCATACTTTTCTTTTTCAGTTAAATCGAAGATTTGTACTGAGTTTCCTGAATGTACATGGCAAACTTTTTACTAAGATCGGGTAAGATAGAAAAGATAAAAATTCATTTAAAAACTATTCTATTTGTCTATGATGGTGAGAAGAGTTATTAACATTCCTATTTTTTGCACAAATGAATCTCTCCTCTCTATCCCTGTTGTTGTCAGAAGAATGTTTCTGTTGATCCATTCTTCAGCCCCTGTCAGGTGTATAATCTGAGAAAAGAAGCAAAAGAGGGAGCATTGTTGGGGAGTGAGAAAGTTGGAGGCAGCATAAATCGGTTTGTCAGCCAGTTGCATGTCAAGGTTAGTATGGATTTCAATGCCATGTGATTATCTTAGTTTAGCAAAGCAGGTGATGAGGAATTCCCTGTGTATTGTTTGTAAACAACTGGGTACTTTGTAGGCTGTATGGTTACATCTGTGTACCTAACACTTATGAAATGTATTGATCTGGTTGGTATATTAATGACCACTTTTTCTCTTGTCATTATTGACTGGAAAAAATAGAAAGGTTTGCCTCTTTTTCTCTGATTATACACTTGACAAGGGATGAAGGATGTATCATCCAGAACATTGGATGCAAAGAGATTCTATTGTCTAAACAAATTTCACAATACTCTATTTAAAATTTATCGATTCTTTTCATTTCCACTACTAACTTGTTGATTTTATATTCCGTCTAGAACAAGTCTGTTGATAGATTTTTTCAAAATATTTAACTTGAAACTTTGCTTCCCCCAAATTTAAAAGATACAACATTAAAACAAATCTAGTCTATAAATTCATTTATACTATGAAAAATAGAAATATTTTTAACAAAATTTTTATGTCATTTAATCTGGAAAAGAGCGGTAGCCGCTTATGATTATTACAGATAATGTTAACGTATTGTTATCAAAATCTGTCTATCCCAAACACTTTAAAAAAGATTAAAAATTATAAATTTGAAGTGATCACAATAAGTGGTACCTTCTAGATATCTTTTGCTTAACATCATCTGCCAGTTATTGTTATCTAAAAGACCATACCCCAAAGCAATTGCAATAAGTGGCTTCTGTTGATTTATTTTCACTTTAGGATTGGAAATCTTAGACTTTGGGTTAAAAATTACTAACATACATTTTTAACTAACAAAATATGTGCAATTCATTGATCTTGAGTATAATATTTTTCTTTTTAATGCTAAAAAAGATTGATTGATAGTAGCTGAACATTGAGCTTTAGTTTTAAAACCTGACTCCATAGCATATTTTTAATCAATATGGTGGCATTTCTTAAAGTATGGTTAATTATATGTAATATATATATGTTTAAAATCTCCATATTATGTGACTAAATTGGATGTAAAAAATAACTGACTGACCTTTAGGGGAAACATGCTTTGCATAGGTTTGAATTTTTTCCCAGATGAATGTAAGATCCTGTCTAATTTAAGATAAAAACCTTTGACCCATCTGTCAAATCACTGCTTTACCATTGAGCCAGTCAGTGTTCTATTTTACATGTGCAACAGATAAATATATATTTGTTTATAAGCTTCCAGCATAGAATACTGAATGCTGATGTAGCTGCTGTTGTCATGAAATAATACACTTTTTTTTTTTTACATTATTGCCATTGAACAATTTTATATTATTTTAATTTCTATTTCAACCAGTATGGAGACATTCCCTGAGATGTGTTCTCAGATGTTGCAAGAGTTCCAGACCTTATTGCAGCAAGCACACCCTACCATTACTTGCATGCGTATATTGCAATTAATGGCCATCAACATGTTCACCATTGAAAACACAGCCTTGAAAGGTAATTGTCCTTTATTGCTCAAATATTATCAATGGACAATATCTCCAAACCTTCATTTACTTTTTAGTATGGACCTGTTTTTTCTGTTTGCTTCCTCACATTTATTACACTGGTATATATTAGAGATATTGAATTATCAATATTTTATTCATCCTTTATTTTAATATATCTAGAATTGTGAACTATTTATACTGATCGAGTCATTGCTTTTTTTATCTTGTTTTTATTTTCCTTTTATCTACTTCCTGCCTGATGGATTCCATAACAGCAATCATAAGTGAATAGAAGGGCTATTTTATTCTCTAAGTATCTTTCATTGGTAATCTGATAGTTTGGTGACCCAAATCATCAGTTACGTGAGGGCACGAGTAGTGCAGAAATCAAATTTAATGAAAACGAAGTGTATAAAAATCCAAAAATAAAATGAAAATAAACACTCCGTCAGTAATTTTAACTCTAGATGTATTTATTTTGATTTTACCTCATAGTTGGGAGCACACTGCTTTCTTCAGTGTTGAAAGCAGGTATGTTTTCTTTCAAATTTGTAAGAATAAAAATACAAATCACATTAAAAAAAACAACAAATGACAAAATATTTTTATCAGTTAGTATTTTGCTTAATTAATATTCTGTTGTAGCAGAGTGCCTTCACAACAAGCATCATAATTAGAGATGCTTAACTAAGAGATCACCTTTTTATTTGCAAACCTACACTACCATTATCTGTCTTTTGTTAACTGAAAAATTTGAAAGGTGAGCTACTTCATGGAATATTCACTGAACTGATTCCCTCTATGTTTTTATGTGGGAAAGCCAACAGGAATGCATCTTTGTCTTGTCCCAGGTTTATAAGAATTGACAAAAAAAAATCTTCATTTGTAAATGAATGATTTTAATTTCAATGTAACAAATTCATGCTTCCAAACAATCTTTTCTCTCTATTATTATTATGAGAATTTGATGCAGATATTTATATTCTTTTTTATTTCTTTTCAGATGCTTGTGAAGAAGGTAATGGCCGGTCTTTGCTACAAGAACATGCAGTTCAACTTGGATTGGATATGTTTGCTATCTTGGTGGAGAGATGTGCAGAATTACTACACAATCATCTGCAGTCAAACAACTCACCACAAGAGCTTCTCAGCTACACCCTCAGTCATTATATGCCTGCAGTCAAGGTCTGGGCTGATTGGATGATTTGTCACCCCCAACTTTGGAGGCAACCCCCTAATCTCAAAGATCCTGATCTCGGGTGAGTTTTATTTCTCGGTACAAATGCTGGGATCTTCACTTTTTGCAAATAAATAAAATTATGTAAATGAAAGTACTATAACCCTCGAATAGTAAATATTTTTACACAATAAAACGTCAAATGAAAAGATGATGCTGGAAACTGTCGAGTCATCATAGCCTCTGTCTGAGCAGTGAGAAACCAAATTGAAACTGACAGAACAAAATAGAGAGAAAGTTATTCATTGGGCGTACTGGCTACAGTGGGGATAAAAGAAATTGAGAGTGACATCCACCCTGTGCTTTTAACTGTTCGCCCAAGTATAGTTTTGTTTTTATTTTTCTTTACTTTGCTTACCTTATTGTTTCAGTGAAGGTATAAGGATCACTTCTGGGCTTTAAGAACATATATTTTTGTCCACAGCCCTTTTTCTCAGTTGTACCTGTGACTGTGGACGTTGCCTTCTGACAAGTGACTGTTCAATCCAGCTAATGCAATAGTGTGATAACACAATGAAAATGTGAAGTTTCTGAAAAAGTGATCACAGATTAAAGTTTTTTTCTACTCACAAATGACATGTATATAAAAAAAATGAAAATCTTCCAAAAATTCAGAAATGGAAGTATTTAATATCATTTGATTTAAATATATACACAATGACTTGTATTTGTTGGTTTACTGAATTGATTGTTTCACAATTTTTCAGCCCTAACACTGATGTGTGGGAATCACTAGCCAAACTGTGTAATGTTCTTATTCAAGTGGATATATCCCATGTGCGTTTATACAAAGACAAACGAGAAAGTAAGCAATTTTTCTTTCTACACAATCAATCTGAATGGTCACTTCAACTTCTGAACAGTGTATGTGAGTAATTAATGATGAGAGTGAAGTCTTCAATCATCCATTTATATGTGATCTAAAAGCTATTTTGAAAATTATATTTACTTTTAAAATTTATTTTAGAATGTCAAATTACTCTTCAGACACTTTGAATTACATTAAATTTAGATTGAATTAAACTGAGTTTTATTAAAGATTGTTTTGTTTCCTGTTTAGATTTTAGTCACTCTCATCACAATGCTCTAACTATCATTTAAAAAAGTTGTTTGTTTGAATCCTAGTAGCTTTGTCCATTCATTTTTCAACAGATTTTACATATAGGCTTTTTATTTAATTCATTGCTAGAAATTAGTGTAGAAATCAGTTTTTTGTTTTTTAGCTGAAAATAAATCTTAGGTTGATTATTTTCAGCATCACTTAATAAGAAATTAATAATGAAAGAATTGACATTTGTCTGGTAATTATTAGTATCATTGAATAAAACGTTTATTTATTTGTGTCTAGGTTGTGAGCCAGTAATCCTAAGTGAAGACACAATGCTGTGTGGATTTGTGCCCCTTCTGAGTGCCCCATTCAATGCCACCTATGTTCATTGTACAGTGGACAAGGTGAGTGACAGCCCTACTTCAGCTGCACACTCTTCTCACACAGCATGCACAAAATCCAAAGTAGTAGCTTACTATGTTCATTCCACTGTTGATAAGGTGAGTAGACTTTGTTGCCATTGCGTTGCTTAATCCACACGGTTCACCTTCTGATTGACAAGTCCAACCCTAGGTAAGATGGAGCTTGGCATATGTTTCTGGTTTATTCTCTCTATATTACCCTGGTTGTCATAACATTGACTACAGTTTAGCTCTCATTTATAATCTAATATTATTCTGCTTGTTCCTACCTTCCTGTGTTTGAATGTCAGACTTTGATTTTAATAAGATGATAGGATGAGAAAGGAGAGAAAAGGAAATTAGGTAGTTTACTACATTGATAGAAAGAGAGAGGGGAGAAAGAAATTGGGTTGTTTAATAAGGCAGGAAAGAAGAGAGGTTAAGTAGTTGAATAAAAGTATCAGAGGGGAAAAAGAAAGTTTGATAGTTAACTAGGGAGTAGGTAGGGAGAGATTGGATAATGAAATGAGAGTAAACCATTTCTTATTTATTTGTGGAAAATGTGGTTAAATGTTTTCAGCCAATGCTGTTTGCATAGCTTGATAATTTTACTTCCAAACCGTTGACACAAATTTTTAGGCATCATAAGACACTTTTTGGTTGGTTGCTAATATGTTAAATATCAATTTTCTCAACCATATTATGTTGGATAGATATGAAACTTTGTCCTGACCTTCAGATAAGCCATCTTCTTCCTCCTCCTCTTGCAATTTCTGTAACTATAGATAACTAAATATCAATTTTCATAGCTGTATCATGTTGGATTAATATGAAACTTGGTTCAGACCTTTCACCTCCTCCTACCTCTACCAACACAATTAGTAAAGCTAAACATTGATTTTCCTATCTATATCATGTTGGATTAATATGAAACTTGGTTCAGACCTTCCTACTACTACCACAACTGGTAATACTAAACATCAATTTTCTAAACCACATCATGTGGATTGATATGAAACTTGGTCTTGACCTTCAGGTGAGCCATCCTCATCTTCTTCCTATTACTACTATCACAAGCAGTAATACTAAACATCAATTTTCTCTGCCATATCATGTTGCATTGACTTTGTACAGAACCCTCCTCCTCCTCCTCCTTCTTGCTATTGCTACCATGACCAGTAATACTAAACATCAATTTTCTTAGACATATCATGTGGATTGATATGAAACTTGTTCCTGACCCTGTGAACCATCCTCATTATCCTCTTACTACTATTACCACCACAATTAGTATTGCTAAATGTCAATTTTCTTAGCTGTATCATGTTGGATTTATATGAAACTTGGCCCAGGCCTTTAGATAAACAAACCCTCCTTCTATTACTACAACTAGTAATGCTAAATATCAATTTTCTCTGCCATGTGTTGGATTGGTCTAGACCTTTTGTTGATATATCATCTTACTTCTATGGAGGATGGACACATTGTTGAACTTATGGTTGTTGTTTTGCAATGTTTCTTGTGAACCCTTCATACAGTTTGTAAAGTATTATGTGAAGACAATATTTAAATTCAATCCACTACCAAGTCATATCAAAGACTTCATCATACTTGATGCTTCTCTGCACAAAGAGTAGGATCAAGGATTCTCTCCCAAGGCTAAAGGGTTATAGCCTAATTGGGTTGAACAACATTGAGCCTGGCCAGTATCTAGATGGGTGACCATTGGGGAATACTTGATGCCGTAAGCAGAAGAAAGCTTAGACAGGCTTGGCAAGTTATTGTTAGTCTTGCTAACAATGGCCTGTGTGGACCTAGCACCTCGACACCCTCAATGAGGGTGTAAGCTGAGAAAGACGATATATTTACATGCTAACTGCTCTTTGGTACTCAGTTGAGTTTCGTTCAAGGTTGCTTACATTCGCATAGCACTAATGCCCTTGGGAAGGGCATGAATTCACTTCCTCCACCCAGTTATCAGTAAATATCAGGATAGTTGGAACTGTTTAGCCCAATAAGGCAGTCCATTTTTGGCATAGTTAGTTATTGGGCTATGTAAAACGTACTTGCTATCAAAACCATTATGCAGCCATATGCTCCAAAAGGAGACTACAGAAAAAATACTCTAGTAATTTTTTTTCTTTCTCACAAGAAAATAGCTTATTTTCAAACCTTGAAAAATATATGATTAATTTTTCTTTGCTAATAACTTTAATAACTCTAATTTGTTTTCATTCAGGATATAGCCCGTGATTGTCTACGCATTCAAACCCTACAAATGTTTGGAGATTACTTGTGTGGAATTGAACCCCCAATGTTGTCATTCAATGTGGAGACCAAACAGTATTCCTCTGTGGCTCCAAGTCAGAAATGTGATGAGAGTGAAACTGAAATTACCACAATGGATGATGTGACATCAGAGGTAATATGCTACATTAATTTGCTGTCAAAGATTATTTGCTTGTTCAACATTTATGAACTATAAACGTATCACCTCTCTGTTATATATGACAGTTGTCCAAAAACTTTGTTTGGTCTAACAAGTAAAATAAGATTTTCTATTTGGCATTAACTTTATTGAACAATATTTTTGCTGTTTTATTTCTCTATTTTCTGCCATTTACTGAACTAAGTTCATAAAGATTTTTATTATTTTAGAAATAAGTCCCTTAAAACACTTGATGATCATAAATTTTTCTGAAATAAGTAAGTTGAAAAATTTGTTGCTGTCATTAAAAGCTGATATCACAGTTTTTCACATACAATATACGATAGAACACCTTTTTCCCCAGTTCAAATAATTTGAAAGTTGTTTTTATAGAAATTAATTATAATAATAATGATAAAAAATAATAATAATAAAAATTTCAACAAAAAAAAGTTTAACAAAATTATCCAACAATGATTGATGTTGATCGTCAAAGTTGTTTAACAGAAACATTAATTATTGACTGTGATAGCATTACACTAAAACATATTTCATTTTCAGGAAGAGGTTATTGAAACAGAGGAAGATGATGAATTGGTTGGAGAGGAAGAAGATGGTCTTAGGATCCTGAGGGCCAGAAAAGAAGAACTAAAGAAAAAAGTAGAAACAAAAACACTACACCAACAGAACATTCAAGTTAGTATCAATCTCCTTCAAATTCTTTGTTGTATTGTAACATTGTTCTTATGCCTTTGTATTTACCTTCCTCAGTTGAAGTTGTTCTGTCTTGTTTCTCCTTTTAGTTTGTTTTATTTGCATGATTGTTTCACTTTTAATTACTGTTTTTCACCCCATCTCTCTACCTGCACTCATCAACACACTTTCAAGTTTTAATTGATGGCAAAAATAGAATAAGATCTGCAAGTCCTTTCCCTGTGTATTGTTTAAAAGATAAGTTTTGTCTTTAGAGGAAAAATTTTGGGAATTTGAATCAGCATTCTTCAATTGGGGCTAATTAGAGGCAATTAACAATTATCTCTTAAGGTTATAGAAAGACACATTTTTTTCATGTGCAGAAAAATGTTTTAAAAATTACTACTGTGGTTAATTTGATATTTGTTTTCAGTAAAATTTATTAACATTGTGTGTGTCAAAAAGCTTTCATTTAATTGTGTAATAAAAATAATCTGTACTTGAGCTGAATTCATGAAAAGTTTGAAAAATGCACCACAATGCTGTAAAAATATTGTAAAAGCTATGCTTAAAATTTGAGTTTTAAAAAATGAGATCATGTATACCACATTGTTATGAGCAAGCATAAACAAAATCTGAAAGTTTAAATCTGCTTGGATCTTCAGTTTGCTGTTAAGTATTGCTTGAAATAGACATGTTTTATGGTTGAATAATCATGTAATACATCAATCTCTTGTGCCACTCCAACGCACATAACATGTATTTTTCCTTTTAAAGGTCAGATGCACTCAAACATTCAGTAGCCATTTTGTTCAGTTACATCAAAAATTGATGTGTTGCTCGATTTCCTTCTAAAATGACTGGTTTTATGACACATCAAAAAATTTTATTCAAACTGAAGATGCAATTATATTAAAATTTTCAGGTGTTTATGCTTGCCCATTTGTCAATGTATTCCACATGGTTAGCAGTGACATACTGATTAGATTTACATAAACCCAGTCTCTAGTTTACTAGCCACACCTTGTATATATGATTTTATGCAAAAGTTCATAGTGATTTAAACTAAATTCTAAGTAACTAATTGCCACCCTAACATCACTTAATTTTATTTGATGATCTGCAAACAAGTCTGTTCACATCATTTCAGGTTTTATTCAAACTATCATCCAAAGATTTTTATTTGAAAAAAAAATCTATCAGTGATTTTACATTCAAATTCTGACTGAGCTCAATGGTACCTTGAGCTATTACTTGGAAACAAGATTTTCCAGTATTATATGCTATAGTAATTAGACCCTAAATTTTATTACTTGAAACTTCTAGAATTTCAAATTCTATAAATCATTATACTGTATTCAGATTGTGGGACTAGTTTCAGTTGAGTCTCTCTTTTTTTCAGTTTACTATTATTGATAAAAAAATTTTCACGAGATTGGTGCCAGGGAGAAGAAAATCCCTTAAAAATATGGATGAGTAGATAGTCATAATTTCATAGACCACTTCAGTGTAGGATTCTTCAATGAATAAATTAAAAATAATGGAACTCTTCTGAGAATTGAATAGAACAAATCATCAAATTTGCACACTGGGAAAGAAGTCAAATTTCTATAGATCTTGAAGATTCTTCGTTTATATAATGATTTTTGAAAAATTCAAGATACCAACCAAATTTGAAGTAGAAACTTGAATTTTCATCATTGTAGAAAATAGAAGGGGGTTTCCAATTTTATAGTGATTCATTTTCTTTCAACCTTCCTCAACTTTTCATTCTTTCTGCCTGCTTCTTCACCTTTCTTTGCATGCTCTTTGTTATTTGCACAACTGTTCATATCTGCTCACTCGTCATTTCTTAAGATGTTGAGGGCCAAGAGGGAACAACTGCAGAAGGAAGTAGAACAGCAGACCAACCGTAGACAGAATATCCAAGTCAGTAACAGTTTGTTTTTCAGTTTTCCACTTTTATATCATCTTCATACCGATCATCATCTTTCTAGATTTTTCCAAAAAAAGGGGGGGAATCTTTTGAGTTTTACACGTGCTTGCTTGTGTGTTTTTATTGTTTTAGTTTGTGATTGCTGCGAAATACTTTTGTTCTTCTTCCTATTATATGTGTGATTGCTACTCATTCTGCTAACTTTGTGAACTCTAATTGCCTCCACCAAACTTTAGCACAAAACTTTAAATTTTAAAATCTTCATTCCATGTTGGTTTTATTCATTTTTTATTCATACACAAAACAATTTATTTTTCAGCTGGTTTTATCTGAGCAATTCTATCTATTGTCAGGAAACTTCCATGTTTCCTTTTAACTTCATTTAAAATGTATTACTGGACAGCTGACTAATATTTATCTAAAATTTGAATGTTTTTTCTACTTTATGGTAATATGTGAACATTATTAATAGCTTGCACCATAGGAATGTCTTGATTTTCCCAAGTTATGGATGCTGTGAAACTCTAAAAAAGTAGATTCTAGATGTAGTTGCTTGATACTGTTCATAATAGGATTTGCTTGCATTTGAAATCAGAAAGCAATTCCTTGTTTCCATTTGCCAATGTTGTGATGAAGTCCCTAATATCTTTCAAATGATAATTCATTTGGTTATGTTAACATGGAATCTTGTATCTGATGTTTTACTTTATTACAACTAGTGTTGCTTTCCTCTTGTTGTTTTTGATATTTAGTGTAAGATGTAGTTGAATTGATATCTAATTGCTACTCTTAATGTTCTGTTATAAAGTGTAAGGTAAAGTATCTGTCTCTTAAAAAACAATAACCATTGGAGTATAAATGGTTGGTTTCCTTTGCATGCATCAGCTTGGTGATCTTTGCAAGTCTAGTTGAGACTGGAACTTTATCCTTACAAGTTTTTATGACCGCCCCCTCAACAGGAAGAGATAATTGAACCTGGGACCATCTGTGGATATTCTCTTGTGCGTTTTGAATAACTTGCCAAGTTTCTATCACATGACTTCATTTTTATTCTAACTGTTAACAGACTACAAGTAAAAACTTATCAGGTATTGTCTAGTGAAGGCCTTATGAATTGGGCAGTATGATTTCAAGACTTTATACTAAGTACTATATATTTTATACTAGCATATGACCAATTCTTTCATGGTACTAAAGGGTTTTCTGCTCATCATCCTAAGAGTGCTTGGAAGATAGATTCATCAAAGACATCAGAACAGCATTTTCTCTTGTTCGTATGTAAAATCATTATTTTGTGATTCTGATACTTATTGTTTGAGAAGTTTAGTAACTTCTGATAATGAATATGAGATAAAGTGCTGATTCCAGCCACTGCATAGTTCGGGGTGTTTATAGGTAAATAAATCATCAGTTATGAAAAGGGTTCAAAGCAGTTTTTTCTTTACAAAATCTGATCCATGCCAAAGGCCTCTTTATATCATATTGTTGCTCATCGGTCTGGGAAAATGTTTGTATATCTTTCTTCACAGATTGCTTTTGAATAATAATATTGGTAAGTTTCCAATTGCAAACCCTAGAAAATTAGAAACTTATTATTGCCAATTACAAGCAGTTATTCCACTTTAAGCTCATCTTCAGAGGTGGATTTTCTTTTCTTTTTTTTAGAATTGGGGACAAAGCTACTCTGACCTGTATTTGATATTGTATATATAAAACTATTTTCTATTTAAAAAAAAAAAAATGTGAACTGACTGAACCTTTCTATAATTTTTTTCTTCCTTAACCTTTATCGAATAACAGAAAACCACAAGTGTGTTGAACTCCTGCCTAAGGTCTATATTACTGCTGTGTAAGTTAAACTCAAGTCAACCATATTATCAAAATGAGTGGTTGAAGATACTTTTTTAACCGACGATCCACCATATTGATCGCCCGCTGGTGGTATTTAGTTGAAAGGAATTCCAAACTTGTGTATACTCTTTCAGATTGCATGCATTTATAGATTTATTATTTTCTTTGTGACAGGCCATCTTACGAGAGCATCGAACTTGTTCTGTAGAAGTGGAAATTAGACCAATGTACCTCTTACCCGATACAAACTGCTTTATTGACCACTTATCTGGAATTCAGAAGCTTGTCTTTAGTACTAAGTACACTATTTCTATCCCTCTCATTGGTATGTATGAGTTTCTCTTGAATCTTTCTTGTGTCCATTAAATTATAAAAATTTATAAATTACTTGATTTTTTTTCTAAATATAATTCTTCTTGCATGTATTGGATTCTGAAAAATGAAAATACTACCACCAATGATGGTATTACAGGAATTTATATGTCAGTGATATTATTATCAATTTTTTTTCCCTCTCAACACCATGACATAGATGTATATAACCCACCAAGATCATTTTTTGATTTTTCCCTATTCTCTCTTTGAAATGATGAAATTTAAAAAAAAAAAAACAGTAGTTCAATATTCGCTTAATCTGTTTTGTTTGTTTTTACAGTAAGCCGAGTATTTTTAGCAGATTTCTTGTCCTCACCTCTTATGCATTTAATACAATTTCTTTGTTTTTCTCTTAAATTTCAGTGATAAATGAGCTGGATGGTCTGGCACGTGGTAACTTGGAAGGTCACTATGATTCTGTTGAACACAGTGAAATGGTTAAGGGGAATGCTAAGCAGGCTATGGCTTTCCTTGAAGAACAGTTTGAACAAAAGAATCCTCGAATGCGTGCTCAAACCACAAAAGGTAATTTGCTGGACACTATTGTCTACAGAAGTGAGAATACAGATACAAAGGTAAGTATCTTTTGGCTTATATTAAACCCTTACCATTTCCAAACTGAATGAATATTTAACTATACTCATTAAGTATGAAATTAGTATTTGATTCAGTACTGCTCAATGTTTATATCTGCAGCCTGACGCATAGTTATTAGCTGAATTTTTATCTAAAATTTTCACTACCTAATGTTTGATCTTTATGATTAATATTCAGCACTGGATTAAGTGCATTGACGAGGAAGGAAATTATGTTGAAAAATAAATATTTGTGTAAAATAAATGCTTTTTTCATCATTAGGCTATGGACTTATTGTACTCGCATGATATATATCAAGATTAGTTTAATAACAAAAATGCTATTATGCTGCATTCTTGAAGTCAGTTTAAATTTTTGGTAACTGAAATAATGATGGTTATTTCAGTTATTTTCGAGCAATACAGTCACTTATGGAATTGGAAAAATTTGTTATAAGTCCTTGAATATTTAATTTGTATATTGAGGATTAAAAGTCCTTTGTTTTCATCCTAATATGTATTTTGATCAACCTTGATTAATCAGTCTGATTTTCATATTGATATCTACAGAATTCCACTAACAAATATTGAAAGAAATTTCCTTCAAAACTTTATACTTTCTATATTACAGGGCAATAATGATGATCTTATTTTGACCTGTTGTTTGCACTACTGTAAAGATCAAGTGCCAAAGGTCAAAGGTTTGTATTGCATTAGTCTTTCATTGATAACACTCATTATAGTAGTGCTTAAGTGTTTTCAGCTAATTAAAGAATAATTACATGTTGATTTTATGCGTCAATATTATCAAGAAAAGCAAATTAATAAAAGCTATTTACGTAATTCTCCTATAATAATCCTACTGATTATCCTCCAATTACACAAATCCAGCTTATGGTAGCACTTTACTCATTTTTTTTTTTTTTTTTTTTTAATTCCTAATTGCCATTTGTGTGTGTGTTAGTCTCTGTAATCTAAATTTTGAGACTTTTTGGCTGGCTTTCAATTCCAGAATAGAGTAATACAGCATTTTGGTGAAATTGAAGAAAACTGCTACTGAATCCTTTTGTGTGTTATGCGAGGTTTACTGTGAAAAATGCGTGTCACATAGATTTGTTTTAGAGTGCTGTTAGAGATTGGAGCATTGCTCAATTTTTGAACAGACCATTTTTATGATATTAAAAAAAAATATTTCTGCTCCAAGTCATATGTAGCAGCAAACTGAAGATGTGAACAGATTGAAATTTTCAGGGTTGTTTATGCTTGCCAATTATACAATGTATAACATACGGTTTGTGTATGCACGCTATTGTTTGACATATGATTCCAGTCTTATTATTTGATAGCCACAGCTTGTACTGCTGTCTTCAAGAATTTTTGATACATCGATCTAGAACTATCTATAAGAAGATCCAGACAATGTATTATACTCTTGAATTAGGCCAAAGAACTTATTGTCTGAAACTTGATGGGGGGGGGGGATAGTAAGCATGAGAAAACTTTTCTAAATAGCTCATGAGTTGAAAGTCATCAGTCATTTCCAACAATATTCAGAAAATGCCCGACTGGCAATACATCTTTCTTATATTGTAGATTAAGATTTTATTGTAACATGAACTGTTTCTTTTTTAAATTGTTTTCTGACTATTTTAATGATTTGCTTTTTGTCTTGCAGATGGACCTATCCGTCTGGAACGGGATGTCGTACTTCTCACCGATGACCGTAACCTCCGTCTTAAAGCACATACCAACAATGTTCCTGTCAAAGATGTGCCTAGTTTCCTCAAGTGGTGCAAAGTGACATGAGCTCCTCTACCATTTTCAGGTCGGTTCCTTGACCTCTCTACCAGGGGAACACTAGGTGCCTGTCAAGGCTTCAAACTCAACAGTGGTCTAAACCATGACAATGGTATTGGGCTGACAGAGAACGATGCAGCGGAGGATTGGACAACATACCCTAACCCTTGCAACCAATCAGGCCATCGCCTTTGGCCAACTGATATCAGAAATTTGACCAGTGACTCAATGAAGATCACCATGACAGTTCCTCTCACTGATTGCGAAATTGTCCATCGGTGGTTCTAACTACAATATTCTAAAATATTGAGATGAGAATTTCTCTCGTTTGTCTCTTGAATTTACAGTTTTTGTTTTCAACAACCCTGTTTGAATTTCCACTCCCCCCTTCCCCTCCATTTAAACATTTTCCATTGACAAAAAAATAATTCTAGTGCAGTAAAACATTGAAAATATATATATAAATGGGCTTTATGAGATTTTTTTTTTTTAAACAAAACATTTTGGGGCAGCAATATTAAATTTCTACATATATTTTTTGTCTAAAAATATTTTGCCACAAAGAAAAATTTATAGGACCTGAAATCACCAACAGAATAAACAAAAATTTAATATTTTGAGGAAAAAATGGAACAAGTCAAATATTTCACATTATGATCTCTGCTTCTCCCTCTTACAAATAAACATCAATTTTTAAACATAATTATCCATAATTTTTTTATATTTTTTTATCATTTATCATATCCTAGTGTAACTCTACTTAATATTTTTATTAAATCAAAATTACAAAATTTATCTAAACCAAATATGTCTAAACTTTTTTTTACGGTTGGAGCAGTGATCTGCTAAGTATTCTTAGTAACTTTAATTTCTGATAGGCAATGTTTTTCATTTTTTCTTGAATATTTTTTTAAAGATGAAAAGTGATATGTACTTTTTTCTTTATATAAAAGAACTGGAGATACTATTTTTAATACAAATTTCAATTCTTTTTTTATTTTAACTGAAACACAATACTCACATAAGTGCTTTATTGTCTCCAACCAAAAACTCATTGTCATGTTGAAATTACAAATTGGTGTCATTTACTTGATAATTATTCAGTATATGATTGAGATTTGGTATGATAATCCCAATTCAATGAACCAAATATCTGTTCACTATTTTTATTCAGTGTAAAACTAAAGATAAATGTATTGCCCACAATTTAGTACATACCTTCTAGTATTATTAGGCTACAAATTGGATCATTATTTCTGAATTGCTAAATGTCTGTTCATTAGGACATTATTTATTTTGTTTTTATCTTCTTCCATTATATTTCCAATGGAATGATATAAAAGAATGAGTGGAAAAGAAGAAAAAAAAGAGGAAGTACTTGAAATCTTTTTTTGGTGATTTTGTATTGATATTTGTGGTGCTGATATTTAAGTAGCTTCATTTTTCCCAGTCAAGTTTTCAATATACTCTTTAAATTCCTATTTCTTAAGATATTCTCAAACTAAAAGCACAACAGAAACTCATGTTATCAAATGTCAATTGCTCGAAGTATCATTGCAACTCAGTTATTTCTCCAGACCTGCATCATGACTTCTGTTTCAAATCTTACCGGTTTTTCTGATGCTTAAGATGCTGTACTTATATATATATATATATATATATATATATATATATATATATATATATATATATATATATCTCGAGAGCTGACAACCAGAATTGATTATGTCTGACCTGTTTTTATGGGATATAGTCAGACCTGGTTGGGAACAGTTATTGGGTTATGGATATACACATTTTAGAATGATCTTGAATAGCCCATTCCAATATGATGTCGACATGAACACTTCAGGCAGACAGCACAAGGGACAACAAAATGTTTCATGAACTTCACCAAAAACAGACATAACTTCTAGTTGTCAGCTCTCGATATATAATATAAACACTCAATCATACTCACCTATCTAAAGACAATTGCTGTCATAGGTCAGATCAGTTCTCAAGTATATAAATTTGAAAAAAATAATATCCATAAGTAAAATACAAAGTAACTCTTGAACAGTATTTTATGAAATCGTTTGATGCCTTATCAGTTAATTGAATCCTGCCATATTTTTAAGAAATCATCTTCAGATAAATATTAGGTAATGTTTATTGATCACATAAGTTTTCTTTTATAAGTCTACAGTTTAAACCTAGCTGATAGAATGTAATTTCCTCTCAAGAATATCCAGGCATATAACTTTACTCGATGCATATAGATCATATACAATATTTCATTGAAAACCAGTCTCGGCTGAAATCTATACAAACATGTGAAGCAGTTTTCCTGGCTATAAATTATTTTTCTGCCATCTTTGTCAATATCATAAGCTGTCTAATCTCAACATTTAGAACAGCAACCTGAATGAAAACATACTCTCTTCTAAAACTGATGAAAATTGTTGCAAATTCAACTTGTCCTTTTTGCTGGTCAGGTGATTATATGAAACTTGATGGTATATACAAATCAATTGATGATACAATTTTGATTATTAATTTCAACTGAGTACTTGAATTTTTCAAATTAAGTTTCTATAAGTTTGATTCCATGTCAAGCGACCAAAAGAAAGATGTATGCAGTATGCTTGCCAAAAACGGAAAATACTTATAAAAAAAACTGCAAAGATGAGAATGTTGTTTGGAAAAAAATTTGAGTTGTAAATATATATGACCACGGATCTCTGGACCAAGACTTGATATATACTTAAAATATAAAGTAAACAATGAAAAGTAAAGAACAAAATTATATTTAACAGATACAACTTGATACACTTCTAAGACAGAATTTGTTTGATCTTAATTGATCCCCTTGAAATTCTTATTACATAGAATATAAAATATATGATAAGTAAAGAACGAAGCTATTTATAACGTATGCAAATTAATCCTCTTCAAAAACAGGGTCTGTTGAATCAATATTAAACCACTTATCTTTGTCTGAAGACAATTCAACTGAGCCACAAAAATTAAAACAATGGCCGTGATCTGCTACTTGGCCAGCCAGGTTCAAAACTAGCCAGTTTTTTTTAAAAAAATAGCTGGTTTTCTGGAAGTTCAATAAACAGTCCAGTACTGTGTATAAAATCTTAGCTTTGTCTGGTACAGGGACATTCACTGAGGATCAAACTCACTACATTAGTGAATGGTCTGTGAGGTTAATTCCTTAACCATTTTTCTATGGCAGACACCCTGTACTTGGCATTGCTGTATATTAATGGAAAATATGGGTTGTTGTAAGCACGCTTGATTTTACTGGCCTCTCACCAAATATGTAGGTTTCTTTTTTGTGATGGCTTTTACTTGCCCTGTTGTTATGTTACTGGCATAATTGTTTTCAACTCATTTCTGTGATTGTATTTTTACAAGTTTACTGAAAGATATAGATTTTAAAAAATTTTCCTTCCTCCTTTTCGAGTGATTTCTACAAGTAATGGATTTTGCCTCCCAATCTTTTGTTAATTGATTTACTGTTTTACACTTTAATTGCTAAGTACCAGAAGTTGGCCCTTCCTGGTATCAACATTGACAACACCAGATTCAGGAAGTTGTGAACAAATCATCTATCACACTTTATCAAACATTGAATTGTGAAGGTACAATCTGGTTACAAATTTAACTCCCGCCAATTAGTTATCTAGTGCAGGTTGTTCCTCTTTGATCTGGTCCCCTGTGGTCCAGCAACTTTTATCATCTGGCATGCTTTGAATATACCTTGAGAGTTCTTTGATTCGGTTTTAACCCTTATATGATGTTTTATAAACCAACATGTTGAGCTGAATGTGTAAAAACCTAACCATAGTTCGAGACCAAAGCGAAGAACTCTAAATTGAACAAATTTTGTTTATTTTAGCATAAATATATATTTATTGATTTTTCTAAATCTTAGATATTATTTTCAATTCAACCAATCGGAAAGCATAAGCAAATACAAATAACTTTCATTTATTATAATATAATTTGTTGTATTAATTACATTGAAAATATATTGTTTTCCACAGTATTAGAAAAATTGTTAAAAATCAAACTCTATTACGTAACAGTATGAAAAAAAGAATTTCCCATTCCCTGGCATTTTCTGTGGTCTAACAATGGTCAGGTCTTGAGTTTACCAGATCAAAGAGGTACAACTGTATTGTTTACATGTTTGTTGCTTGAACACATATGAAAAAAAGTTGTTGCAAAACAGTTATATTTACCTGCATATATTTTCTCTTCAAATTCTGTTTTAATGCTAACTTTAGGGATTTATCTCAAAAAAGAATTTTCTTGAAATTCGAGGATGTGCAAAATTAATTGTGTGTTCGTAGTTGAACTTGAGTCATTTTTGTTTCTAATCAACATGGAGTCATGTAAGATTCTTTGCCAAGCTAAACTATACAGTTATCTTTTTATCTCCAGACACTCAACACCCATCTTGTTGCAAAAAAAAGGACTAAATAGTAAAAATAAGTAAATTGGTAGTCAAGTTTTGATATTGTCTTTTAAAAAGCTCATTTACTTGAATGCTACAACTGGTGATTGTTTTTCCATTCTATGCATCTATGGGCACATACAAACAATGGTAAAATATCACGTATGCCAAAATATAAGAGAAATTGCTTACAAGGGTATTTGGAGAACTATCTTTGACTGAAATTTACCCAAGTCGTGTAAATGTCCTCACCAAGTTTTGGTAGATTACTCCCTAATAATAATGCCAGAACATTGAACTCAGTATAATGTTTTTGGTTTATTTTTGTTTTTTGGGGTTTTTTTTTGTTTTTGTTTTTTTCGCCCCCCCGCCCCCCCCATATTGGCTTAATATACTGGCATATATGGTATTTCTTGATTTTAGACTTTTAGAACTATTACTTTTGTTCTGTGAATCTTTTTTAAATGAAGTTTAATATCAAATTCAACCTACAAATTGTACTTTTTTACACTGGTGGTCAATTTTTGTAATCCCTGAGCTTTGCCATCTCAAGTTGAAAACAGTTGAGATTGGACACTAAGATAATGATCACATAGTAATTTGATTCAAAGATCATGTCATCTGATTTATTTTCTCATACAAGCTCCACCTGGAACAATCTTGTAAGTAGTGTTATATCTCCCAAATAAAGAATTTTATGTATAAGTTGTGCTAAATGCCCTGTGATCAGTAATCCCTGAATAACACTACATGTTATATTGTATATGCCAGATTATATGATGAATGGTTTACAAGGGTATTTGGAGAACTACCACTCACTACAACTCATCCTAACCCCCGTAACAGTCTGTATTGAGCTTAAGTAAGTGGCCCTCTTGTCATAAAACTAGTGCATTGAATGCTGAGTTATATAAAAACCCTATGTAAATATATATATATATATATATATATATATATATATATATAAAGATGTCCATCTTATATACCAGTACATATGGTATATGAATTCCTTCCTAGATTTTGTTCAGGATTTCTACACATGCCATTATTTTTAGATGTAAATCTTTTTCTTTTGCCTTTCTGCTGTATAAGTTGTATCAGGTGTCATTCAAATTTACTCTTTCTCATTACAATCATTGCCCAAAAACAGCTCTTTTTCACCATTAATATTATAATGACTTGCTAAAAGCAAAATATTAAATGACAATCTTTAATTCTCCTTTGAAAAGTTATTCCATTCACTTTCCATAGAATATTCTTTTGACGGACAGGCTAAATGGAAAGAAGTTATTTTTGTAAATCCTATAAAATGTAGACAAATATATTGCAGATTTTAAAATCCTTGAGAAAAATTGAAAAATAATTTAGTTTTCAAATATCCTGTATTTAATCTATAAATGACAGAATTTCATTTTTTCTTTACAGTAATCTTCTGCTGAATTTATATTTGTTGCTTTTTTGCCAAATAAGAGAATAACTCCAAAAAATGTAAAAATAATTTTCACTGCCAATAATGATATATTTCAACAACAAAATGAACTCAGCAGATAAAACAATTTCCTTTGTAAATAAATCATTGGAGTTTAGTATATGCATAACTCAGTTTTCTCACAAGTTCTTATACCATGAGAACTCTGTATTTTTTTTTCCTTTTTTCTTTCTTTTTAATCTCGTAACCCAGTGCAGGGCCATTTGAGCACCACAGATAATTTTGTCGTGGATGTGTCAAGGGCAAAATAGCTTGACACAAACCTTCCATCTTCAGACAGGTTTTGAATCCTGCTAGAGTGTCCCTTTTCTTTTCTTTTTTTCTTTCTTTTCTACCAATAGTTTGGGGAAGAGATGGATTCATCTTTTTCTTAAGTGCATTATTGTGGAGTGAACACAAACTGTCTCAGTCAGAGTTTGAACTCAGCTCACTGATTCCATCCTCCATACTGTTGGTTGTTAAGCCACTCTGCACTTCTAAGAACTACATAACTGCACACAAAAAGAACTTTTTACCATTGCTTTTGCTGGTCAAAGAAACTTAGTTTGAAATTTTAAAATGTTTATAGATTCATAACTAAATGCACAATCACAATTGAATATGAACTCAAATCTAAGCATGATTTTTTTTTCAGATTTTACTAATGCCCTTCTGAAATTAATACATAGTTTGCAAACTGTCTAAGAGCTATTTGTCTTCATACTACCCCTATTTTCAAAGACTCTTCTATTGACTTGGCTTGATCAGTTAAAAAAGAAATGTGTAGCATAAAATTGATGATTCTAACTTGAATGTTGAAAGAATTTGGAAGATGTATAGTGTGATATGGATACACTCACTGAAAAAGTGGTAATACTGATGTTTTTAATCACATTATTTATAGAAGCTGTGCAAAATTTGGTCTGTTCAGTATAAATAAGTGATCATTTCAATTGCTTTCTGTAAAAAAATAGAATGAAACCTGACTTCAAATGAAATGCAATGACTGATCTTTGTGATAAATTAATAAATTTATCCTTATGCATTCAATTTGTAAAGGAAACTTAGTAAGAACTATCCCATCGTTATATATAAATGTTGAAATACTGCATGCTCTGTTTTATGCCAATATATTCATGCTACCGATTAGAAATATTAGGATCAGGAACTGCCCACACATAGAGCAATTTTGAACAAAAAGAGGAAAAAATAGAATTTTTTAAATCCCCATTCAATGACTACAAACTGTCGTGATTATTGCTAATCTGGATCCAATTGTTCCTTCAGCTTGCACACCAATCATATTTAGCAAGTATTTTTTTATTGGGTGAGATTGCAAGCGCCACTCCTCCTTATATAGGTTATTTATATCCATAGCAGGAAAGAGAAGTGGATCCACTTCTGATTTTGAATTCAGTGTTGTCCTCCTCCTAGACTGGTTACTAACCATGGCTATAGATTTGTGCCTTCCCCAAGGGCAAAATGGAAAAATAAAGAACCTCGACTAAAACTTGGTTTAGGGGGAACCATTTCTCCTCCAGCTATGGGTAAATAGCAGAGCGGTTGGAGTCCCTCAACCCTGTGAGCAATGTTCCCTCTAATTTCTTGTAGTCAATGGGCACTAAAATCTTACAGTGAGCAAATTCATTTCCCGTGACAAAAATGTGCCCACTTCTAAATTAGTTATTGGGAATTATTTTTTCAATGAAAACCTGGTAAGCTATCTACAGAATTTAATACCTTTTGTGCACTAGTCTGTGTGTGTGCGTGCAGCTTAGAGCAGTATGGCAGTCCATCCAAGAAAAGGTTTCTTTGACAAGAAAACTACAGTTTGGCTGTCACCATAGTTGGTCACAAGCGTAGGTAAAGAAGGGTTGGGTTTCGGGCTAGCTACTCCAACTTATAAAAAACCTATTTGTTACTAAAACTGCAACAGTGGTTTCCGCCCAATGCCCCACAAGGAGTCCATAGGAATACGCAAAAGACAAATAAGATGTTGAATATTATTGCCTGTCAAATATTGGTCCAATAAATTTAATATGTATGAAAATTGATACTTTTATAAATTGACTTGAAGAAAATTATAATCACTCATATTTAAGGATGCTTTGTAAAGTAAAATAATTCTTTAGAAATGGTCTCTGAGCATGGGAAAAATTTGAAATTCTTATTTTTATAATCCATGATCTTTATCAGGTGATGGCAGAGAGTATGGCTATTCACTGTATAATTAAATATTTGGGAGTATTAAAAATGCATTTGGAATGGGAATTTACATTCATTATAGTAAGAAATTTAACTAAAGAAATAGAGTAACTAATTAAAATCTTAATACCTATCCTTATGGAAAAACAAGACCCTGACTAAAAACTTGGAGTTGGAAGAAACAATTGTAACATGTCTGGGACATATCCTGAGGATTCTGACTGTTGGGATATTTGTCACTCAGGTCTTTTAGAAGCCCACTGAGACATTTCAATTCAGGTATTAAGCACTCAAGTAGGTTAGTCTTGAAAGCGTTATAAGATAGATATAAAATTTAATTTTCAAGGAAGATGATGTTGCAGTTTCATTTCAAAAATTGATGAGAATGAGTTCAAAGTATTTTCATGCATTTGAATTTTGAAGCTCATAAACAATCACCTCTTATAACTGATCATTTCCATTTTTTCCACTAGTGAATGTTTTCATTACTTTTGTAATCAAAGCTAAACACCTAAGGTGGATTAAATGTACCAGTATAAGCTATTTGCTAAACCTAAATGGAAATTTATATTCTTAACAGCATTTCTTTCAATCATGAAGAGTTTTTATTGGGCATTGCTACTTAACAGCTCATTTCTTCTAAATCATCTTTCAACATGTGTAGCAGTTTTTCATTGCTTATTGCCAAAGTATTGATAAAAATATGCCAGACTGTTTTACAAGGGTATTTAGAGCATTACCACTCACTGCAATTCATTCAAGCCCCATAACTTATCTTGCTCTGATAGCTGCTAGTCATATTAGTAATACATTGAAACAGTGTAGTATTTGCATAGTTTTTTTTTCATTTCTTCAAATTAATTGCTCATCTTATATTCTGGCATACATGGTATTACATAACTGAAGATTATTTGGATTTGGATGCTCTAGATTTTGGTATTTAGTTAAGTGTATTTCTTGTAAATTCTTATTTTTGGCAAGGATGTATTGATCTTTTCCTCTCAACTAAAAATCTATTTTTATAATAATTCTTGAAAGGCCTTAATCGTTGAGATCTATCCTGCCACTTTTTTAAAGTAATGAATTTCAAAACTTTAATCCTTTAGAAACTTTTATATTTATTGCAAATACATAAGTTGCTTTGATTTAAATTCATCTCTGTACGCCTTATTTTATTACAGCCATTCTTAACCTTTTGGGGATCACAGTCCCCTTAAGAGCTCTTCTCAGGTTCCGGGCCTTCTGTCAAGCAGATATACATGAACATTCGTTTATTATTATTTCAGTCTATGAGCCCCTTCAAATGTGCCAGGCCTTTTAGGAGGCCATATGGCCTCAGTTGAGAATGGTTGTTTTCTTGAAATAATCACAGCCTTATTTTCATTTATTTGTAGAAAAGCAATTATCAAAATCGTTATAAGAAAAAAAAAATCCTGTTAATTTTATTGTAGTAGAATCCCTCAGAGTTCCCTCCCTTGAACTGAACAAAGTTGGTGTGTGCGTATGCTGATGAAAATTATTTTTTAACAGTTGAATAGTCGTCAATTTGCTTTTTCTATTTCCATTAATAAATTCCTATTTTGTTTATTGTCCTATACTAAAAAAAAGAAGACACAGGCAATTGTTCCTAACTAATATTTATTTATGTATTTTGTCTAAATCATTTTCTTGGATTTCTTCTCCTTTCTGTACATAATTCATGTGAATTTATAGTGCCATATCACAAGATCATAACTATTACTTCTATTCACAGATTTTTCTATTTTGAAATGTCCTGCCATTCCTTATTTTGTTAGGATGTATTAAAGCAGTGGTTTATTTTTTAGATAGATGGGAGCCATAGTTTTTTAAAGTCTGACTTATTGCTCCTGCCTTGCATTTGGAATTGAACAGTAGATAAATTCTCTTCCTCACAGAAAAATTCATTGTTTCTTTTGAAAACGTTCTATGGGTTGTTTGGGGGGTGTTTTTTCTTTAATATTTTCATTGTATTTTTTTTAACCTATCAAGACTAACTTATTAAGGTACTTGATGCCTGAAATTTCCATAATTTAAAGAGCCAAAATCATGATGGGGTACATTTGTCACATGAGACATTTATCCCAGAACTGACAAAGAAAAAATTTGGAATTAGTAGATCTCCCCATTTGAACGTCTTTCCTGTCATGTAATACAGACTGATTTTTGTGTGGGATTCATACTATGATGGCGCCATTGTCTATGGTTGGAAAAGCCAGCAAAATCTCATTTACCCAATTCTTTATGACACATACATCCCAGTAGACTTCTAAAAGAGATTTACGGGATATGTATGTATCAGCAATCATGGATATATGTCCCAGGTGTCTCAAGAGTGAATTAGTGACTTAAAGTTAGAACAAATTATTTTGTTATCAGTTTGTTTTAAGCAAGTATGTTCCAGTATGCCTAGTAAAAAAAAAAATGCCTCTGCAAAATAAAACTACAATTTAACACTCTCAAAATTATAATTGTGATAACTGTGATTGCTTGATCTCTTTGAACTTCAATCTTTTTTTAAGATTCGGAGATAAATTCTTCCTGGCCAACTTTTATATATAACTAATATGTAAAATACATTCAAAAAGTAGCCACGTGTTTTTTGACATGTTCCATGATATAGAGATTTCAATTTCTATTCATCTTATTGATGCAGAAATAATTTATAAGCTCTCATTTTCTGGAAAATTGTTATAAAGCAAAATATTGTCAATATGAAAGGATATAACTTCATTATTCCTCAGATTATCAGATATATTTTTAAAAAGAAAACATGACCGGTTGGGTTTTTTTTTTGAGGTTTTTTTTTGAGTTTTTTTTTTTCCCTTTCTTTCAACCTTTAGCATCTGCATTATTTTCTAAGGGTGCCAAGATTTTGTGCTTTTAGTTACTTTGAAAGCCTGTAACTTGTGTGCCTGTTCATGTATAACTGAAATTGACATGACAACACAACAACAGCATTCAGAGTCACCAGTTGTGGCAGGATAACTTTTTTCTTTTTTCATTTTTTCTATGAACAAAGTCTCCTACAACATGCTAAAAGTTAAATCTGACACATTTCAGTCTTAATGCTTATCCTAAATCTAAATTCTTGAGAAACCTAGAAAACTAACCTCCATCTCATGCCTACTTCTCATGAAGCTATGAGTAATACTTTATCAATTAAACACAATTTGGTCAAGTTCAACATTCAAGGAAATAGTAATCAAGAGGAATGTGTCCACTATTTGAGTTCTCAAATGAATACACCTGTTAACTACTGAATCAATTTTGTGTGCAAAGTTCATTTTCTTTATAAATGTAGTTGATTTGATTTTGTAAATGAAGCATAGTATGGCCAGTTTTTATGCTTTCATAATAATTTTTGATTTAGAGATTTCTAATTTACTAATGATATTGGCATCTGCTTTTTTGTCATTTGTGGTCAGGCATTCTGAGCAAATCATTTTTATCATTATACTTTAAATATACTATGAATAATTACATGACTGTTATACAATATTTTAAAGTAATACTGTTACTTATAAATACAAATGTTAGAAATGAAAATAATTATTGTATTTCTTGGAATCAAAGATGCTATTTTTTTCCCTTGAAATGAGTCTTTAAAATTCATTGTGTCCTACAGGCCAAAAGTTACTTTTTTTTTTTTTTTTTTCTTCTCCCCCCCCCCCCCCAATATTTTAAAAGTCAAAATTGGGTGAGCATCCTTGAGACCAGAAATACGGTACATGAATTTTGAAGTACTAAACTATTGAGTCTACACTATCTCTGCCATTAGTAAATGTATGCACACATTTTTTCCTTTTTCCTTTTGAAAAACTGGGTTTAAAAAAAAATTTCTCCTCACTTGCAGACCTGTATGAGTCTTTTCCCCAATGTCTTTTTTTTCTTTTATGTTAATCCAAAAGGAGTTGTTTTTTCATCTTCATGCTCTAGACTGACTGCTCTCCAACCAATGATATAGAATTCTGTTTTTTTATTTTCCCATCAATGATTAGATTCAGTGTTTCTTAATTCTGATGATAATAGATTTTTGTAAATAAAAAAAAATTGAAAAACCTTTTTGACCCATGAAACCTACCATATATGCTGGACTACAAGACAAATGGTTTACAAAAGTATTAAGAGGACCACTGCTCTCTGCAACTCATTCAAGCCCTAGAACTGTCTATATCAAGTTTCAGTTGATGGAAATATAAAAAGTTACGAGTGTTAACATTTTACTAAACCTAAATGGAAACTTTTTCATCTTTCAAGAGTTTCCATTGGGTCTTGCTATTTCTTCTCCAGACCCCTTTTAATGTACAGCAGTTTTCCGTTGTGTATTGCTAAAGTACTCATAAAAATACATGTGCACTGGATCCAGTGTAATATTTGTGCAGTTTTTCAATAATTGTCCATCTTATGTACATACATATATATATATATATAGAGAGAGAGAGAGAGTAAAAGTTCATAAATTTAAATTGGAAACCTTAATTGCTTTTATGAGAGAGGAAAAATTCTTGATTTTTTTTTTTTTTTTTTTTTTTTTTTTTTTTTTTCCCCTTTCTCTTTGTCTTTTAAATCCTGATGAACTTTTCAAATTGATGCATTCTTAAACTGATTCCATTTTTGATATCAAAGGTGTTTTTTTTAAGACTAAAATAACAAAGCAAGTTGTTTGCCTTGTTGAGATTATTTTGTGATTCAATGTTAGTCATAATTAAAATTGGGCTTTGATCTTTGGATTTAAGTACACTGAAAAATAATTAATAATAAAAGCTTTTCTCCTTTGTTCGAAATCAATATTTCTTTTGGTAGGTAAGTGTATTAATAAGAATCACCAATCTGTTGCCAATACAGGTATATGCTTCCTTCGCAACTTAGCTAAACTTTCAGGGTAAATTTTCCAGGTTTAAATGGAAGTGACTTATTTTGAGATCTGAATATAACTCAATACTCTTTGTTCACCTATCTTTGAAACATTTTGGATAGTTTGATCCTTCTACAAAGTACACTGATAACAATAACCAATAACAAAATCAAGATTTTAGAATATTTATCTTAAATTTACCTACTGTTACTCTTTATCTTTCTATATGCCTCTCTTTCCATCTTATAAGTTTAATCCTTTCATTAGCATTGCAATTAGAAATTGAACAAGTTGTTCATGTGGAAATATGAAATTCTACACACAGAAATTATCAACATAATTATGTATAAGAAATACATGAAATGTGTTAACATCAAATAGCACACTGTATCTGGTAGGTCATGATATCAATTTTTTTTTTTTTTTCTATGCCTTGTATTTTCTTTCATCTTGAATATTTTAGTGACTTTTTACCAATCATCTAGAGCAGTGAGTATTTGAGCAATGCTGTACATAGGCACCTCCCGGAGGAAAAAAGGGATGCAGATTAGTCTCTCCTGGAGCTTATTCTTCCAATTTGTGCTATTTACTCAGTCATAGTTTGACAGTCTGAGTAGGTTGTTATAAAAAGTAACTAGAATTTTAAACTGAAAGAAAATACCAATCAAAAAAAGTGATTGACAATGCTTCATCTAATAATAATAATGGGAAGTACACCTCCTTTACCCCCAGGGCCTTAGCCTGGCTGCTTTTATTTAGATCCAAGACAACCTGATGAAGTAACTTTACATTACACTATCCAATATCATAAAAATTATTCACAAGATTAAAGTTTGCTTCGAAATACTCTTTGCTGTAAATACAAATCAGTGCATTAAGATTCAGATCAATGAAGAGAATCTTTAAATTATTGGGGGAAAAAAAGGGCTGGTGCCTTTAGTTCCTATACTCTTGTTCAAAGCAGAATAACTATGATTACAATATGCATATGAGAAGGCTATTGCTTAAGTTTCATTTATTTTCAATTTCCGTGTTTTGGCGAGACATAGAAAGTTTTGCAATAGGAATTGTTACTAGGTTTAAAAAAACAAAAACAAAACCTGTTGCTCTTTATCTTATTGCCTGAAAATGATTAAAGATCTTTCCAATAAAAATTTGGGTACAAATTATTAACAAAAAAAACTCCTCAATTCTAATGATAATGATCTCAAAGAGATTTGTTTTAAAAGGTCTCCACTAAACTATTGATGAAATATAGATCTTAGGTGGAGGTATACCTTGATTAGTGCAGTTAATTTGTTCCAAAATTTTTGGTACAGTTCAAAACAGCACCATTAAATTTCCTATTATAATTCAAACTTTTTTCCCAGCTTGTACTTAATTACATTATTTTGTAAAGCCGTACATTAACCACACTACATCTAAATACACTCTCAAGGTATTCCTGTATTTTTTCAAAAAGATTTGCAATAAAGCTTTTTTATGGTTTTACATATATAGTATCTTAACCGTGGTCATTATTCACAAATTTATTTTTCAACTACAAATTAAAACATTAGAAATCATAAGTTTTTAATAAAAAGTTTTCTTCACCTTCATAAATTATATATTTTCTCTTGCAACCCTACTGAATTCTAATTGTAGGTTTGTTTGGGTTTTTTCTTTCAATAAATTGTACAGTGTTTCTTTAAATAGCAAAGAATTTTTTTAATCATAAAATCCATTGTGACTGTGCCAAAAGCTGACTTTAACATTTCTCATGACATTGCTGGTTTGCAGTGATATTTATTTTGTAAAATTCCAAAATGTTACGTAGAGGAAAGAATTGGGGAAGAGGTTGGTCATGCACTGCTTATCCTACCTTTAGCTAGATCCTTTCGTGACCCACACATACAGCTTTGTTTTTAACGTCTATTTGTGCATCACTCATTGTTTTTCAATCTCAATATTGCATTTGCTCTATTAACCTAAACTGTGTCCCAATGATAATATGTACAGAGTAGGTGGAGAAACGCCTTATCGGAAATCTTTTTTTGATTCCCTGGTTAATCCCAGTGAAAAAATTCACGAATATACAAAATTAGGAGTTAATTCTCTCCCACCCTATACACAACTGGATGAAGATGGGAGTTGATTCTCTCCCACCATGTATACAACTGAATGAAGATGGGAGGGGGCTGAAAACCAATTGAAATTTATAATTGACAATGCTCATATGATTAAATCAAAGATATTACAAGCAAAGTTTGTGTTTAATGAAAATAATTTTTCTTATAAAAAATTTTTTTGAATTATAGCCTGTTCTATATCAGAGGGAATGGACACACTATTGTATTGATTTACACCACTTTATATAATGTTATGATATGCAAGTTTATGTATCGCATATATGCAACTATAAGACATATAGGTTATTAGGATAATACCACTCACTGCAACTCGTCCAACCCTCATAACTGTCTATATCGAGCTTTGGTATTGGTCCCCTAGTCATAATACCAGCACATTGGATGCAGTGGAATATTTGCATTTTTTTTTTTTTTTTTTTTTTTTTAAATTACTTACTAATGTAATTTTACTTTTGCATTCATTTGGACTTTTTTTTTTTTTTTGTCTAGTCTTTCAAGGGAAGGAGAAATTTTGTTTGTGCTGTGAATTTAAACATAATTTATTTTTATTTATTCATCTTTTATCTTTTATTTTTTCTAAAAAGAATTTTTTTAAATGGCATTTCGTTCTTGGTGTTGTACACCTTTTCTAGATCTCCCACTACTGACTCTTTATTGTTGTCAATAGACACCAGCAACTAACTGTTGTGACCTCACCTTCTGGTGTTTCACCCTAATTGACATGTAACCTGGTGCTAACTAGAATATGAAAGGCAACAATTTTTTTCTTTCAATCGTGAACTGTTGTGAAATATTCTTGGGAAGTCACACTAGTATTCTTAAATCTTTTTACTGCTGGTATACAATCTCTTATCCCAGTGATTCATAAAGTATACACTGCAGCTCCCTAGGGCACCACAGTTAGCTCCTAGGGATGCTGCAGGATATTCAACCAAATTTATAATTCCAGGCAATGATAGGAAGCGGCATCTAACTGGCACATCACAAATCACTCTCTCATGTTGAACTCCACCATTTCAACAGATAGGGTGCCATAAAAAATCTTCATGCACTAAGGGTGCCATGATTTGAAAAAGTTTGGGCCATTTTTTCTATGTGTGATATTTGGTGCCAAACAGAATGTAGCACAACCCACACTCAACCCAGATCATTTCATTTACTTCCCACTGCAGACCTTATGGAGCACAGAAGTTATTATTTTGAGATGGTTTTGGCTCGACCAATGCTATGCCATTGTGTCTTGAGGCTCCTACTAGTCAGATGTGCTTCTGCTGCTCACAAATATTTATTTTCTGGTGTTTTTTTTTTTTTTTTTTTTTTTTTTTTTAATTTTTAATTTTGAAAACTGAATGAGTTAAAGAGCTACAGATTCCCCTCTGAGTAATAGTGGAACGCAGAAAAGAAGCATCTATTATTATCGATACGGCACTGTACTATCATTCCGAATTCTGAAAAGTGTCTGGTCCTAATTATTTCGGATGAGAGATTGTATACCTATATCAGCTGTCTAGAATATTATCAGGGTGCTCTCAAAACTGTTTCACTCCACTTTACTACGCAACCCAAAGATGACAACCGTTTAGAAAGTGACACCTTTTTTTTTCCTTTGTAATTAAGAACATTTTTTTTTTTTATGTCCTTAAATACTCAATCAGCAGCTGCACAAGTTGAAATCAAGGTGTCATTTTCTCAAACAATATCTAATTTAACTAATTTTTCTTAATGTTAAAAATGAATTTCTAATGTTAAATTTTCTTCACCTTTAAATTCGAGGTTCCAGTTTTTGTTTGATTCTTTCTTTCTTTCTTTTATTTATTTATTTGCTTTATATGAAAAATGTTTTTATTAAATAAAAAGAATGAAGCAAGATTAACAATTGTTAGAATAAAATCATTGGGAATTATTAGAATCTATTGGACTGCATGGTTTTCTATTTATTGCTTTACTGTTGTTGCTGTATCTCCCCCCCCCCTCCCAACTCACGCACACAAATCTGCCTTGATGCTTTGCTGGTCTTCTTGCCAGTAATTATATTTGAAAAATGATAAAACAGTGTACTATCTTTCTAAATGGAGCTGGACTCCTTTAAAAAGGTGTGACTTTAAAAAATGTTTTCCTTCTTTGTCAAAGATTATATGAATTTTTGTCTGAATTTCTGAAATGAGGAATTATGATTTTTATACCCTGAATTATTTTGAATAGTGTCTTCATCTTGGTTTTTCTAGTCTCAACATTTTGTCCGTCATACCTTCTATCCTTAATGTGTCTGTTGCAGTTGTTAATCTTCTGGGAATTTCAAATCAAACCCTCTATTCAATCCACAAAGGTAGCCTGTCCCTAGAAGATTACCAACCTATGACAGACAACTGAAGAAGGACAGAGGGTACAATGGTAAAAACACTGTGACTATAACAACCAAGCTGAAGACACCAATCTGAGTAAACCAGTGTATAATAATTATATGAATTGCAGAAAAAATCTTTTTGTAGTTTTTGATAATATTCTTAAGCTTTTTGTTCATACTGGAAATGCATTACAAGTGATTTATTATGGAAATGCATTGATCTTTCATCAGTTGAATGAAGTGTTGTGCAATAAACATTTTGCTCAGAGATTTGTTCAGACTAACCTTCTCGACTTTTTTTTGTCTTTCTTTTTGAAATGCATGAACTGTATTTTTCCATTCATCTTCAGTTGGCCTACTGCTATTTGATGCTTACAATAAGATTATTAGATATATTCATATTTCAAATCTGAATTATTTCATTATCACCAATATTTTTCTCACTCACTCTTTATTCATGAACTTGCAACCCAGCCAACAGGATTTTGCAACTTGGTCATGGGTCATGACCTGTACTTCAAAGAACCCTGCTAGTAGGTGTGCACACACTGACACAAAGCATCAGCAATCAATTATAGCTTTACACTCTCCCTCACCTTGAAACAGACATCTGTACAAACTTCATAACAATGTTTTTTATGTAAAAAGAAAATTGGTGTATAAAAAAATTTTTTTTTTTTTAAAATGATCATCTTATTTTATTTTATTAAAATGTGACTGACCTTGTGGAAAAGTCATTTGTTTCAAATAGTGGGTAGGAGATATTTTCATCAACTACATTGGACTCTTCTTCTTAAAAGAAACATTGTTTTGGATAGAAACAAACAAATGGTTTCACTGTTCGGTAGATAAATTGCCTGAATGAATGAACAATTAGTTAAATTCTTCTGTTCCAATATTAGATAAAATTAGTGTAGAAGATACTAGATGAATATAATTCAGCAAAGAGGCTGTGACTTGCTAATTTTATTTGTTTATAATTTAAACTGAAATCCTATTCAATGATATTTGGACTGGACAGAAAATACATTTTTCTCCATGAATTTTCAATTCTGATTTTTTTCAAATGATAGGTAATGAAAATAACCAATTTTTGATGAAGTCCTTCAGAAGGTCAGCATGTAGGAGAAAATTTATCTTTTTCTTTTTTTTTTTTTTTTTTATGAAATTATTTAAACTACAAATGTGATAGCTGAAGATGATGATGATATTGTTGCCCAATGTGATAAAAGCTGCAAAGATGATGTTAGTCTATCTTTGGTAAATCTCCAAGTAAAACATGAAAAAATATTTTACATAATTTAAGATTTTATATTTAAAGCGTACTTATTGGCTGTGAATTATGGTATCCATCTCATGGAGAAAAAAAGACAAATTTATATTAATGAAAGACTGACACTATGTTGGATGGGGGTCTCTTATATTTTGGGGTTTTTTAACCAACAAAAAAAACAACTGAAGAAATATTTTGACTATAGAAAATCTCAAACAGATGTTTTGAAAATTGATTGAACGTTAGATATTTTGCTTAAATATCTTTATTCAAAATTTTTGTTCCATCCTGAGGAAGCAATGTACTGTGATCACTTTTTGGCAGGGTCTTTTAGACGACAATAAAAGGTTGATAACATTAAGCAATGGATATATGGAGGCAACTACTTGATCACTTTGGATAAGATATTTTGGACTGACTGATTTTGATAACATAATTAGTGTTTTATAGTATAAACTATTAATGCTAACTATACCAATATTCCTGATTATTACCCAGGTCTATAATGTAACCATTAAACAAAAATCTCTATGAAATCTCCTGAACCTTAATGTGAGTTTTTCCTTCTAAAGAATGCTTGAAGCTTCATTGTATTTATATTTTTGTTAATAATAATAATGATGATGATTAACTCAATATATTGTATTTTATCTTAAGTTTGACTACCTGAGATCTGCCTGACTTTACCTGCCCAAATCATCAATTTGTTAAATCAGATAAGAACAACAGAACATAATCAGGTAAATACATGCCACTCTGCATTTCTGTGTAAAGATTCATTAGAACCTTTTTACAAAATAATCTCATTTGGTTGTTAAAAAAATCTGAATTTAGATTTTTTTCCAGAACTTATTAGCTTTGTATTTTTCTATGCCTGTATGAGAGAAATCGAAGCTCCCAATCGTGATCACTCAAGACACAATCTTTTAGATAATGTTATTAGCTGATTGTTAAGTGAAGGATATATTGAAGCAACTGCTTATTGTGACCCTGGAATAGGATCTTCTTGGTAATATTAATAAAAAGCTAATAACATTAAGCAAAAGATATGTAGAGGAAGTCGCTTATTGTGATTAATTTAGATTAAGTGTTTGGGACTGACTGATTTTGATAACAATAACCCTTTGATAACATTATCCATGATTATAATAAGCAGCTTTTGCTAAATATCTGCTCTTTAACTTCATTAAAAGAACAAGTGTCATTGCTTCCCTAGTTAAAGATGTTTGACCACAGGTCATAATTAGCTCAGATTTTATCAAAACAATGTCCATATTCACCAGATCTTTCAAACTATACAGCCTGTACTTCTAAAATCTACACCATCAAGAGCCATATTCATGTATATCAACTAATGCTGTTGCTTACTCAAGACAATACCTGTGCACTACACCATTCCACTGTATTCAAAACTCACCCAAAAGCAAAAGAATAAAAGTATCTGTTTTTTAAATTCGAATTTACGGTGCAAACACAGATGAACAGTCTCTTATCTGAAAAGCTCTGTCATGTCTTGTAGAGCTCAGAAGTTATCATTTCACAAAGCCCTTTGTTCAACCCACGCCACTCAGTTGGCTCAATGCTCCTACTAGTCAGATATGCTTCTGCTGATTGTGGATATTTTGTTCATTTTTTGGTGATGATTTTGTTATTCACTTTGAAGACTGAAAATATTTAGTGCTGCAGATTCTTTTATGGATAACAGTAAGGTGTAGAAAAGTGAAGAATCTCTTTATTAGTATGTTCCCTGTACTACCATTCCCAAATTCAAAATATTCCAAATTCCAGAACTGTTTGGTCACAAGGGTTCCAGATTAGAGATTGTGCACATGCAGTCACCTTGTTTGCAACATTATTGTTTTTTTGACATTCAAAACAATTTGTTTTTCTCCATAATTGTAGAAAAAAGAGGAAAGATAGTTTGAAGTAACATACATTATGCATATCTATAATCATGAAAATTTGATATCTGATAGTTTTCTTTTCCTTGTAATCTCTTTTTAGATGAGGTATTATCATTACTAGAATAACAGGCAGAGTAAATGGTTGTCTAAAATAGATATCTATTTTGGACAGCAATTTACTCTGCCAAATGGAAATCAAATAACATTTGATTTAATTTGATTTTGAAATTGATTTAATACCACTTTTTACACTGTTAGGAAAAGGACTAATGTTAAAGTGGGATGCTGATGTAAAAAGATGTTCAGCTAATGTGAAAAAAAAGATTCAGCTTTTGTAAAAAGGGGGGACTAATATGAAAAAGTGCTTAATATTGAAAATGGTGATGGGGACAATACTAGAGAAAAGTAAAGCTATTCTCAAAAAAAGAGGTACCTGGTATTGAAAAATAATGGAAAGCTTAAAAAGAGAGGCATGTTAAAAATTGGGGTATAATGTTAAGAAAAAAAAGAGTTAATGGTTGAAAATTGTGCAAGTAGTGAAAAAGGGTTTGGGGAGTAGATGTTGAAAAAGGGGTGGAGTTCTCACTTTATTTTGAGTCTGAAGTGAAAGTAAAAGTTCCCTCTCAATTTTGACCCCAAAAATGAGAAATTTCACTCAACAATTTTTGAAATTTCCTCTGTGCTTTGACTTATGAAAATGAACATTCCCTCTCGATTGTGACAATTGAGAGGGAACGTTTTGAGGCCTAAAATTGAAAAAAAAATCCTTCCCCCCTCAATTTTGACTCCTAATAGGAAAAAAAATACCTTTCAATTTCAACCCCTAAACAAAAGCAATGAAAGTCCCCCTTCAATTTTTTGTACCAAAATAGAAAAAAAATTCCCCCCTCAACTTTGACCCTTAAAAGTTGAAAAAAAAACCACCTTGGATTTCAACCCCTAAAAGCAAAAAAAATCTCCACCCTCCATTTTGAACCATGAAAGTTAAAAAATTTTGACCCCTTAGATGTGAAAAAAAAAATTCCCTAGAAGTTCAACCCTTCAACGTAGAAGAAAATAACCACTCAATTTGGAGCCCTGAAAGTGTTTTGGGAGATGTCCTTCTTCCCCTTTCAACCCCCAAAAGTGGAAAAAAATTCCCTTTTGATTCCAACCTTTAAAAGTGGAAAAAAAGGTCCTCTTGGTTTTGACCCCTAAGTGTGAAGAAAATTCCCTCTGCTTTTAAAACTTAAAATCTCCCCATAGAAGTGAGAAAAAAATCCTTCTCCATCTGCTTCCATTTTGAACCCTGGAAGTAAGAAAAAACAAATTCATCAAGTTAGAAGCAGATTCCCATACCTAACCAACTTCTGAGTGTACACACTCAGAAAAAAATAAAACTAAGTATCATACACTTCAGATTTTATTCTGGTGAAATTTGTTTGAAATAATTAGTCTATTAAAATATTTTATTTTATTTTTTTTAGTGGAAATTCATTGCCCTACTTGATCTGCTTTTTCAAGCACTCTCAGTCCAGTACACAATTTTCTGCCTGAATTTCTCAGATTAGGAATTATAATACATTTATATGTTCAAACTTTTGTCCTCATCCTGGTTATTTTTATATTCACAACATTTTGGTCGCTGAACCCTCTGGCTTTCTTCGGGTGCCTGTTGTATTAAGTAACATTTTGTAAATTCACTACCCTGAAATCACTGGTCATTTCTGTGTTTTTTTTTCTTCTTGTTTATGCTCACTCTCTGTTTGATCAAGCGGGATGAGCAGAAGTGGCATCACCAGGGATGAGTTAATCAAGAAAAAAAATTCCAAACAACAGAATCAACTAAAATGAGATATCTCCTAACATGGACAATGGAATAAGGACAGTCTACCTTCATGGATTGAATAAAGGGTTCAGTTTGAAATTCTTTATGAAGTTTTTTTTTTTTTTTTTTTTTTTTTAACCCAGACTCTTTGGACAATATTGATTAGGTATGAGGTAATGTAATGCTCATTGAGACAGAAAACTGAATTGGCAAACCAAATTCAAATTTGGGTTTAGACTGCTTATGTTCTCTTGGGATAGTTATGAATTCAGATATCTTAACAAAAATGTCTCATCTCTGGCATGCCACAGTGGTTAACGGAAAAGAGTAGGCGATTGAGCACTTGAGGTAATTACTCTCCCATAACTTCTGCCTAGGTGATAATCAATCTGAAAAGTTGTCACACTTATTAACTTTAATAGGATTCCCCAAAGGAAGAAAAAAATAAAATAAAAGCTTATTTTGGAGTAATGTAGATTTTGACATTTAATGACAACATAGAATAAAAACAAAGAACTTTTCCATGTTACGAACATGGAACAAGCTGTACAGCATGTGGTGCTACTATAGAATAAGTTATGCACAAGCCTTGTAGTCAACATTTAAATTTTCTGTTTGATACCGATGATGATTTTTTTTTTGTGCTTTGCTCTGCTGGAGAAAGAGACTCTCTTTCCCTGTGGGTATTTCATTTTACACCTGAAGAAGGCGGTAATATAAACCGGCCGAAACTTCAGATGAACAACAAAGATGGCAAGAAGCAGTCAGAATGTCAGATTAAAAGTTGGTATGTTTTTGACTCTTCTCAAAATTATACACAACACGAGTAGAAGAAAGTTATACAATAAGGAAATGAAGGTATCTTTTGTTTGTGTCTGTTATCTTCATCCACTGCAGGATCTTTTTCTGAGACGCTACCTTGAGGGGACCATTGATCCTAATTTTTGACAAGTATTATCCATCAGGTTGACCCTTTAGTCACTCTCCTCCCTTGCTGGCAGTGAGTAAACAATACACATCAGAATCAAGGGATAAGCTCTGTGAGACTGACTTGTGTACCTTTTGCATCAAGGAAGCCTCGTTAACTGCATCAGCTGCTTTTACCAACTGGTCTACAAGAACTATAAGATTGATAGATCAACTCTAATTTTTGAACCTACCCACTACTCTTCTTGGATCTCTCTTGGCACAATATTTGTTATTGTTTTTACACTTGTAGTATCAGTCGCTGGCAAAAGTGACATGAGTTCAAGTCTTATCAAGAGTTCATCTGTTGATTCATTGCCATATATTGACAGTCTGAGTAATGTTGCCAGTTGGGATCTCACAGATCAAGATGAAGTAAAATACTAGTCAAAAATTAATAATGATGGTTGATAATGCTTCATCAAAAAAAAAAAAAATGAATATGGTTACCCTTGTGACACTATCCCTGACTGGTCTCTGCTACCCTTCGCCGGTTGATGAAGTGCAACGCTGGTCATGATGTAGTTGACTGGTTGCTGTGGCCTTGCTTCTAGTCACTCCCACCATGTACACATGTTCAGATCAGAAGGAGCGCAGCTATCAGCTAAAGATTCTGTGGCGTTGGAACAGAAACCATCAGAGGTATCAAAAGTTGAAAATGAAGAATCAACACTGGGTGTATGATATGTAACAAGTTTATGACTGTATATATACAGTGTAAGTGGTCAAAGTGTATGCCAATGCGGGTGAAAATACTATGGAATGACTATCAGTCTGTCTATCGGGTTTCTACTTGATGTCTCTTGGTATATCTATTTGTATAGCTTCAACGAAGTTCTTGAGTCAAGACTATAAAAGTCTTTTGGGGTCAGGACTCTTTGTATTTCCCCGCTGTGTTCTCGCAGCTTCTCTCTGCTACTCAAAAATGGCTGGCTAATATGATGATTGGCTGCCTCTGTGCGTGGGGCTGATGGCTTAAGGGTTTGATTGATTTTCCCCTCCCAGCCGGTAAATTAAAAATTGGGCTGACTTGAGTAATTTTCCCTTACACTTTCACCAAATTTGAGAACCCATACATCTCTCTTAGAAATATGCATAGGCAATAGGCGGGACCAATTACCTCTGGCAATCAATTTTACTTGATATATAGTTGCTTTTAAGTGAGCAAACATCTGGGTTACTTCGAGAACCCTTGGCTCCAAACGTTGACATGGTCAGTCCCTTCTGAAGAATTTTTTCCAAACTAGGGGATTCATAAATCATTCCTCTGTATTCTGTCCCAGCCTCACCAGCTGGACCCTTTTAGTACTTTCCTCCCAGATTCAATATTATTTGCTTTGCTGTTCAGATTTTATCTGTCCTCTGTCCAAGTCTGAGTTATTTCGAGCACCCGTAAGCTGGTTTTGTAAAGTACCCTTAACCTCAGAAAGAGGGTGGCCGGGCCCTTATCTCTGATCTAGTAATTTTAGTTTCACTTCCATACTGTCACACCTTGAAGGAAGTTGGAAATTGCAGTTCATCTTGAAAAACTTAAACTAGAAACTGGTTGAAATTTTAAGTCTTGCAGCAAGTTAACACACATGAGAATCTTTCACATCATATCTCCTGAGATCAGCTTGTACCTATAATATACATATAATTCTGAACTGGATAATTATGTATATGAAAGTGCTGTGGCTCATCTGGTAGAGATGTTCATACTTTAGCTAGTTGGTTGAAATTCAAATCCAGTTACCAGCATTTAAACATTGAGAAACTCTTTATATCTTAGTAAACAGTGCCATCCATCATGAATCTACTTTTATAAAATACGTCTATCCATGTATATCTTTTTGTGAGTGTGAGAAGTAGTGTTATAACATCAAATATAACTAAGTAATTAATGACATGATTTGTTACCCTGCAATGGCAATTTAAGTACACACATACTACACTCTGATCCTGGGCTGAAGAGCAATATTTTGATCCCAAGAAGAAGTGCCAATCTGTATGTAAAGCTTCAAGTCATTCTTGACAGGTACTATGCTAGCGTATTTATAAAATCCTCTATATCCAAAGAGCACAAATATATAAGATATTCTTTATCAAATCAGATTCTTCTGAAATATGTTGATAATATCTCTGCCATGATTTCAGAGCAATTTTACAACAGTTGTTTACAACTGCTAGATTTGAATTCAGTGTTTTTCTTCTGATTGAGTTTTTGGTTCATTTTATGTATCTAAATATTTTGGGGTTTCTGCCTTTCACAAAGACATTTTTTTTGTCATCATTCAAAGTTGAAATCGATCAGTTTACCTACTTGTAAAATCTACTCTATTCATGAGGTATAGATATCTGATTCTTTTCTGTCAGCAAATTTTTAAGAAAGCTGCAATTATATGGTTGGGTTGGGGTTCTGAAATTTGTCTTATTACCATTTAGATATGCTGAACTATAAGATGAATGGTTCATAAGTGTATTTGGAAGACTACTATTCACTGTGATTCATCTAAGCTCCATAACTGTTCATATCAAGCTTCGGTAGACAGTTGTAATACCAGTGCAGTACATTAGAAACAGTGTAAAATTTGTATGGTTTTTGTTTTTTTTGTTTGGGGGGGGAGCTTTCTTTTCTTTGAATCAAATGAATATCTTATATACTGGTGTATATGGTGGAAAAAAAAACATTTTCAATTTTAAAAAATCACAAATTTCTATCTTTGTTAGCAAAGACATTTGTTATTTTTTTTCGTTTTTCCAAAAATAAAGAATAATGTAAAATAATTTTAAATACAAATTTTTTGAAGATGATAAAATGCACAAAGCAAAGGATAAAAAACTCTTTTCACATTCTTTCAGCCAGCTTTTTTTGTTGATCATTGAAGCCATGTTTATTAATTGCTTTTTTTTCTATTATCATTGGCTGCTTAATTATTGAATAATGTAATGGTTGGTACATCTGCCTCGGATAGAAGATCCCAGGTATAAGTGAAGAGTGTGGAAAACTCTCAACTGGAACAAATTTGCCTGTGAACTCAGCAGCCAATTGAGTAAGCTGTGAGATTAGGTTGGAGGTATCCTTTCAGTAGACTTGCATCCTACCAACAGGGTGATCGTAAAAACTTGTAAGAAATAAAGTCCTGGTCTCGACTAGACTTGAAACTTGCTAGGATCATTAAGCTTATTCATGCAAAGGAAACTGGGACTTCATTACCAGCTGTTTATACTCCATTGTCTCCTGAAAGATGAATGCTTTATCTCTTTTAAGTTCAGGAAAAGAAAGATTCCTATCAATAAGAAAAGTCTCTGTTTGATGTAAAACAAGTTCCAAAAAGCAGGGGATACCTGTGTAAGCAAAATGCTGGGCTATATTATTTTGAGAAAATACCACTTTTTAATGGTATTTGGGGATAGGGGCTTTGTACGGGTCTCCCCACTTTTTGGTAGTTTGCTTTATGCCCCTTCACTTATACAAAAGACTTACATTAATACAGTTTCCCCCATTATCCAAAATGGGATAAATTATTTAGCATTCTATACTTCAAAAATAATCAATGTCTGCCTCGATACTGGAGGTTGAGTAACATCATCTGTTGTAACTGATGATGGAGACTTGATACTCAGACTAGTGAGACTATAACAACATAGATGGGGATACTTATCCCAGTGAAACCGTGTATAATAGTTGTATTCAAACTATATAGGATATCAACAGATTTTTTATGTATGAATTAATCTCATTTTAATGTCTGAATCATCTAGCTCTAGATATCTTGATATGACTGACAGAATACAGCAGTCTGCTAGAAAATTCAGATAAAGTTACAGACAGCCATGAAAGAGTTGAGCAAATAAATGGCCTTACTGATAATTCTTTGTAATGAAACAAATTTTATTTAACAACACATTTTTTTCTGTAAATCTTTTTTTGTTTTGACTAGAGAATTCCCTATAAAAAACTGTGTTTTTTTTTCTAAATTGATAAAGGATTATGATGTTTGCTTTTAAATATACCTAGTTTTAAATAAGTTATATCATCAATTCAACTAAGTTAGTGACTAACTTGACCATCTTAATGATTAACATCTCTACTTGCAAAAAAGGCAATAATGCTGCTGAACCAGATATTTAGGGGATAGATTCTTAAAAAGAAAAGAAAAAAATTGCAAATGATGGTTTGAAAGCTTTAGAGAAGGTGACTTAAGTTCAAAAGATGCACCACAATCAGATCATCCTGTTTAGGGCTGGATATAGACCTTGGGAGCCTTCAGGGCACTTCAGGTTCAGTTGTCCCCTCATACACAGAAATCAATATACATGACCAATCACAAAATTTACACATCAAGGTCAGTTTATTGCATTCAATTAAAACTGATACGTTTATACATACATAAAAAGGTTAAATGAGTTATATATCTGAATTGAATACAGATATGCATGTAAAATACATACCAACAAAACTCAAAGTAGATTTTCAGGTGAGACAAACTCATTTTCGTTACCCATACTCCAATTACTGTTGATCCTAATTACAAGCAGTAATTCTATTTATTCATTTAAAACAATTGAAGTTGTTATAATGAAATGAATTCCAAGCAATGATTATCAATTTATTTCTTATTAAAGAAACTAATTTTTTAGTTATGATATTTTTGTATACAGACGGACCCAGGGCTAGAGAGGGGCCCAGGGCAATTGCCTTTCCCACTTCCAATAAATCCTGATCCCATAGAGTTTAACGATGATCTGCTTTTATCTGAACTCAATAGAAATAGCGCTGAAGAATAATCTCCACCATCATCTGCAATAACTTAGAAGGGTTTCTAAACCTGGAAAAAGTGTTCTCCATGATTTGACAAACGCTAACTGTAAAACAAAAATTGACATCTCTCATTTTGGGACAGACAAGTGATGAGGAACGGATATTCTACAAGAATAGAAACCAATGCAGACAATGACTTAGTGGAGGCAAACATGTCGAAGCACAATGCAAAATGGACATCCATTCAAGCAAATTCATATTAAGTGTTTGGTGAGATAACATTGATAATGTCAACTTTGAGTTGCTACCAGGACACTAGTCAGAGTAAAGAAGTGTATAATGAAAAAAATTCATGTTCAAATATATAAAACAATACCCTTTTTTTCATTAGTAAATGTAGTTTTAATTTTTTATAAATATCATCCGTAAATAACTTGTTTATTAGATAAGTTGAAATTTTTTTTGTAGAATTTTAAGAGAAATTGGGAATTAATTTTCATTTCAAAATTTAAGTAGGAAATCAGTTTTCATTTTAAAATAAGCCGTTAGCAGTTAATTTTTTTATGTGTTTTCACCGTGTGATAAAATATTCGTATTGATAAAATATCACTTCAGAAAATATAACTACAACAAATCTTGATAAAAATGTATTCAAATTTTTTTCTGATGTTTTAATCCAAGTGGTAATCAAGAATTCAACCTTCTTAATTTTTAAATTAGCAGCAGGAGCGAGACCGGAACCGGAAGTCTTAGATCAAGTCATTGATTTCCACGAACATAAACAATCTTCGCTTTTCTCTTATCTTTGTCTTTACGACGGCGTAGATATTTTATTGCTGAAACCAAGCAAACACGGAAAAATGAGTGATGCTGAGGCATTTCAGCCACCTGATGATATTGCTCCCTTAATAGGGGCTCTTTATGCTGCCTGTGATATGTTTCTGATGGACGATACATGTATGTTGAGAAAGGGTCGCCGGTTAGACCGTACTACTGGGATCAACTCAGACGACGGACCATCGGCACTTCTCTCTACTTTTCTGGCCTCTGAAGAAGATGGAGAAAAGTCCCCAGAAAAACCTGCAAAGATCAGAAAAAGGGGTTCGATTGAAGGAGAAGCTCTGATGGCATTTAGGGACAATCAGTTTAGATTGCATTTCAGAATGAATGCGGACACGTTTGAGATGCTATGTTCTGTTTTGTCACATCATGTTAAGGAAAACCCGAGTCGAGGAAGAAAACCAGTTCCATTAGATAGAAAGGTAAGTAATATAATTAAAATGATACGTATTCTTCATCATATCAAGTAGCATGCATAACAATAAGAAGGGGCGATAAATGTCTCACGTTGCTCTGATCTCTTCCCACTCAAGGTTTTCGTGAGAAAAAATACCCTGATATACTCGCGGACTCTTGGTTGTTTTGTTAGTCCGACCTTCGAACCGAACCCTTTATTAAATCCACTGGGATAGATAGTTATTATTCCACTGTCAGTGTCCATGCCGGAGGATATCTCGCCTCAATTAATTCGTCCTTACGATGTCGGTTGTCTGCCTATTCAAATGAATCAGAGCTTACGACTTTTTGCACTACCCAACCTAGAGATTGAACTCACACCACTAGGCTGGTTAATAGATACGCTTACCAACACTTTTACTCTATCTGATGGTGAAAATATGGAGTTTTAAGCCTAATGTTGCTTGTTTGCATCCCCAACTGAACCAGAGGGCTATAATTCTGTTGTATAATTATACTTTTAGCCTTGCTTGAAAATATGAACATCAAATAACACAGATAAATTATTGCGAAATTAGAAACACTAACTCCAAAATCTACCGACTAACACTAAACCTACACGCCATCTTGGCTCAAAAGTAGGGGTCAAGTTTGCAAATTTTTCGTTTTTGAGAAAATAAATGAAAACATGAAATAGAAAAATGCAACAGGAGCTTGTAGGTCTTTTTAGTAGAAAAGTTTGAGTGTTTGAAAGAATTTCAAAGACCAAAAAAAATACATTAGTAGCTTTTATCTTTCATTATTGTGTTAATATCTGATCAATATGTTACGGGTCCATTAATCTAAAAGACTGCCAAAAAACAATGTTTTTGAATTGAGATTAACATTATTTGAACAACAGTAAAATCTAGCCACTTCTAGCCATTCAAAATGGCAATACCTGATGCGTTAGTGCAAGGATTGCCAAACTTAAGTATAGGTATGACTTTTTATTCTACTTATAATGTGTCCACAAGGTAAAATTTTTGTTCAAATCATGACAAACTCTTGAAGAATGTTGGAGAGTACAATGACTAAAGTGTTGTTATGGTAACAACCAAGATAAGGACATTAGTCTGAGTAAATCTAGCATAATAATAATCCCTCATTTCAGAAATTCAGCCTGAAATATTTAATCTTGCTTGAATTTTCTCCTCAACAATTGATTACCAACTTTTTAAACATCTTTTATATAATAACTAGTATACTATCAATCTAAAATAACGGGGTTATTAATAACATTTAATGGGTTAATTAAACATACATATTTTAGTATAAATATTTTTATTGCAAACAAAAAACGCATACTTCAAATGAAATTTTTTTTCCGTCAATTTCCTAAAACTCTTCATATTTTCTGTTTCTTAGTGATTTTTGAACAATAAGGCAATAGAATTGAGTCAAAAAACAAATTTTGTTTTTGATTTTAAAAAAAACCTCAGTCTTATTTATGGAAAATTAGAGAGGCCTATATTTAGTGGAATTGTTACCTATGCTGCTGCTAAGGCAACAGCATCAGTAGTGATGTTACATAGAGATGCAGTAGAGCATTGCCTTTCCTACCTTTCTGTTTGCTTTAGCATGACAAAAAACAACAGATAAAGAAGAGACATGAGCTTTTATATAATAATTTTGTTTCATTTTCTCTTTGCAGGTGTTAATGTGCCTTTGGTTTCTTGGATCTCAAGGAGAATCAATTCGGACAATTGCTAAAAAATTTGACGTTTGTGAATCGTCTGCTTCTGTGATTTTGGACAGCATCATCAAAGCACTAAACAATTTAAAGACAATGGTTATTCAATGGCCGACCTCTGCTGACATTAATGAAATTGTTCAAGGTTTCTTTAACATTAGTGCCTTCCCGAATGTTTTCGGCATCATGGCTACCACACACATCCCAATCCTGACCCCAAAGGACCATCCAGAAGTGTTTGTAAACCGTAAGAAATGCCACACTATTGTACTCCAAACTATATGTGACCATACAATGAAGTTCACTGACTGTTACACAGGTTGGCCGGGGTCAGTCCATGATTCTGTAGTGCTTTGTGAATCTGATATTTTCAGGGAAATTGAAAATAACACAGCTCACTATTTTCCAGAGGAAGATGTCCATTTGCTAGGAGCTGTGGCATATCCCTTGAAAAAGTGGCTAGTGACACCATATCTGGAAGAAGAAAACTATCTCCTCTCCAATCATCAGGAATACAATAGGAGACTCACTGAGACACGTCTTTTAGCTCAGCATGCATACACTTTGCTTCGAGGTAGATGGAAGCGTCTCAAGTTTGTTGGGATGACACGGACAGCTTTAATCCCCAATGTCATCATGGCTTGTTGTGTCCTTCACAACTTCTGTCTCAGCCATGAAGAAGAATTCAAAGACTTTGTCAATGGAGAGCCACTCCCTGATGATGATGGATTCCCATCTCCCACTGGCAGCTACCCAGATGATGAAGCTGGCAGACTTAAAAGGGAGGCTATCATGGCTTATGTTAGTAATAACTAACATTGAAAAGTGTATAAATAAATTTATATATATTTCTTAATTTTATTCTTTCTTTCATTTTTCTTGAAGAAATGAAAAAAAAATTTGTACTGCTTATTTTAAGAACTGTTCCAACAAGAAGGTAAGTTTGAGTAGTGTAACAGTTAACGACATGGAGATTAAAATTGGCAAACCGATTTCCAACACTGTTTGCATTCACTTTACACCAGTGCTATTGTGAAAAGCATGAATCTACTTCTCTGTTCACCCATTGGTAAGTAGCAGGGCTGTTGGATTCTATTTGTCCTATAAGGCAATCCATCTCAGATGTTGGGCTAGCATCCCAGCCCTGTAGAAACCCGCTATTGCTTTGAATGATGAATTGGTCTTACTGGATCATTTGAGAGATGGAGACAAATTCATTACTTCAAGTGTCACATGAGTCGAGAGTAACTGAGTCCGAGTCCAGCTTGAAGCAACATAAAGTTGCCTGGAATTGCCAGGTGTATGGTAACCAGCTGCCCAAAGTGACTGTATCAGAAATAGAATGTAATACCTCGGCCTCAAATTTATAACATTTTAAGGGGAGATAATTCTTCTGCAACCTTAAGATAATCATCATATACCAAGTGAAGATACAAATGTTGTACTGTTGAAGAAAATATCTAGGTAACTTTTTTTCAAAAAAGCTCAGAAATACCAATGTTTTCTAAAACCAGGTGAGTGTGAATATGAACTCGTCACCAGAGTCAAGGATGACCTGGAATGCCTCCTTGGCATTCGTAAGTCTATGCCTGGTTGTCATGGGGTTGAAATTCAATCATATCACCAACTTTCAAAGGTATGTCACAGCTACATGGAAGCTGCCATTTTGCTGGCTTAATCCAATAGCATATACCCCTCTATGACCAATTGGTATAATCAAACTGGTTTGTGAACAAACCTACATATCTGGCTGGTTTGTCTTAAAAGCGTTAATATTGTGTTTAAAAAAAAGCTGGTTCTACTTTTCTATATTTTGCACAGAATTGACACGACAGTCTGACAAGTAGAGAATCAGTCTTGATCTAAAGTTTGGTTATGATACAAAATACAGGATTTTGGTTAAATTTTCCAAAATCAAAGTAGCTCGTCTTGAGACAAGATTCAGCAAATCATATCATATTCTATACACAAAGGAATTTTTTCCACTTTCGAAAATAAAAACTAACAAAATTTGACCATCAGACAATTATTAGACATAATAGATGAAAGAAACTCTGAAAAACATCCTTGTTGTACTTATCCTTAGTGTTGCTGATATTGTTATCATAACATATCAGTAGATATATTCTACAGCCTTCTTGCGATGTATGATCCATGAGGAAATATAAGGGTCTCTTTTATTTTTTTTTTTTTTTTCCTTACTGGAAAAGATTGCAAGCAGTTAATGGTAACTAATATTCCAACTGGTTCATTCAATTTCAGCAACTCAAAGTGCAAAGATGAAAAGCAGTAATAACATCAAGAATGAGTTCAGTTGTCCAAAAAATCTTGGGATGTTAATGAATCTTCTTAAAATTATGGACACTAGATTTATAGACCATGAGTAATCAATTTTTATAAGCGAATAACTTGTGGGTGACATTGTAAATGTTTATTTGAATCAATCTTAAAATGGAGGGGATTTGATTGTATGGATAAACATAAGAGAAATTTACCAAATGGAAATGATCAGAAATAACAGGTAAAAATGTTACAATGGGGCTGTGGATGAAATTACAAAGCATGTAATCAATGCAAAGCATAAAGAGACAAAGATTTGGAAGATGCAACATTGTAAAGCTGTAGGCAGACTAAAAACAAAATTTGAATTGATGCATTGTAATTTAACCCTTTGTAAACTGCTGGGATAGGTGTCCGATAGATCTCTTGGAAGTCTACTGGGACGGATGTGTCACAAAAAATGAAGCAAATGAGATTTTTCTGGCTTTTACAACTACAGACAATAATTTCATAGTATAAAATGCATGCAGAAATTAATTTGCATTACATGTGATCTACTAATTTTGTCTTTTTCATTCATACTGGATCAAATCTCTAATGGGACAAATGTATCCCTTAATGATTTTGGTTTTGTAAAATACAGAAAATTTTCGATTTAATGAAAGAATAGTTTTCTTCAACCAGTGAATAAAGATTGACATGTTTTTGGCTTTTTTTTTATATCCTTTAAAAAATTCAGGTATTAAGCACGTTGATAAGTTAATCTTGAAAAGGTTAATTTGAAATTTTGGCTTACAGAAATATATATATATATATATATATATATATATATGATGTAGCTTATTGAAAAAAAATTTAGTAAATAAATTCTTGAAGGCATGATAGAAAATTATGGTTGTAGATGCATGAAGCCAAATTAAGTGCTTTGCTTTGGAGTAATTGTTGGTAAGTAAGTTTTGTAGGTCATTATCACTCTAAGTTTGATCTTCACTAAGTGCCTCACACTTGTGGTCTTATGTGACTAGAGAAAAGTGTTTTTTAAAAGTAAAAGGAAGATATACCATATTTGCCAGTCTCTAAGGTGCTGCAGTCGTTTTTATTTTTTTTTCATATTCGAATGCTGACTAGCCCCTGTCAAGGTGGACAAAGGATGTTACAGCTTTTTACTTAAGTACCTATGTAGTTATTTAGTTATGCAGGAGTGGTTTGCCCAAGTCCCCACACACCTGCTCTGTCCTCTTTCAACCATCATGGCATAGTAAGAAAAAATTTTTTAACTTATCTTGCAGAAGTATGAGTAATATCTATCTCGCACTGTACCAACTATATATAATAGTTACTAAGCTTAGCTTAGAACAGCACAAGGCCAAAAGGAGGTTTGAAGATTGGGTTGTGCCATTTTCCAAGTGAGGATAGTCTACTTGCTTTGAAAATCAGCATTTGAGAACTTGGCTTTTGCAGAAAAATCAAAAAGCAGGCCATCTTTATGAAGATGTATCATGTACCAATTTCAATATGGGCTATTTTTATGGCTGAATAGATTTTAAAAAAATTGGCAAATGGGTAGATTTAATTGCCAGGTAACTGTAAATTCCATTTCTTCTGTATTAACATTAATTTTGAATTTTCAAAAAATGACCAATAAAATCATCTCATTTATTATGCGTATTCTTTCAACTCATCTAATTTGAATAAAACATTTCAATACACGGATTCTCACGCTGATTCTTCAATTTTCATTGGGTGAACGTTTTTGGCATGCCTTGACAGATTTTTGGTGTGGACACTTGTAACAAACAATCAATTATTTTATAATTTCTCAATCAGTATAATTTCAGGTGTATCTATTGTTGTACAGAATTACCATATGATGTGGTCGTTCATATTTGAAAATTCCTTGGTAAGAGCCTTCCAGCCATCCATCCCCCACCCAACTGGGCCCACCATATTCGTCTGATTTGTTGTTTTACAATAGAATAAAAATCAAAACAAAAAAATTCATTGGATTTTATATTTCATTTTCGTGTTTTAACCAAGACAAAAGATGGCCACAAAATTGTATTCATAGATAAAGATTTACATTATTTGAACTACAGTAAAAATCTAGCCTTTTAAAATTGCCAATATCGAAATATAAATCAATGATAATTGATGATGCATCTTTGCAAAAATAACCTATTTTCTTGGTATCTCTGTCTGTGATCAGGGTCTCTCCTCTTGAAGGTAACAAGTTTGCTGATAAAAATATTTCCCGCCGCCATCTCAAACAAGGGACTCTTCCACCGATACGAGTTTTTTTTAATTTCTTTCCAAAAAAAAACAAATAATTTGAGATAACTCATAGATAGGTAGTCAGCATTTTGAAAGTTCCATTTTTTTTTCTAAAAAAGCAAAAAGTATAGTGCTCAGTGCGAGTTATTATAGAGGCAGCACACTCTCTTCCTATCTCTGACCTGCAACCCAGTCTCCTGTACCTCCCACCTCTACAACCTTCCATCACTCACCATTTTGGGGAGTCTGGGAACGCTGAAAAAATATTCCATATAAATTGATGGTAATTGCTTCTTTGTTTTACGTCATTTCAGCTTATGAAACGTTTTAACGCTCTGATTTTTGACACCAGGGGAAACAACTAGTAAACCGCAGTTACTTCCCTTGAATACTTAAGATAATTGAATATTTTCAAAATATCTCAACCGAGAGAAGTAACGCGTGTTGGAAGATAGAAAATATTTACAATTTGCAATTATTTGGACCCACTTTAAGGTATTATTTTTTTATATCTTGAAATTAACATGTTGGAATTCGATATCATAAGAACATATTTGTTTTTTTTGTCGTTTGTTTAACGCGGAGTAGGTAAGAAAATACACGAGGAACCTTATTTTAGGTTGTACGGACAGATCCGTTAACTTTTTTTTCTTCCTCTCTTAAGACTTTTTCATATTAAAAATAAACACTTTATCCGACATTTTTAACTTTATAGAGAATTTTATTGTTAATAATTTATTAAGATTATATTTTTATCTTTAGATGACTGAGGTTCGGTTGATATTGGAAAAAAAGCGTGACCACTGTAACTAAAAGCAGGTCCAATCTTGTTTTAAGAAATTTGAGAGCATTATACTTTGTTATATTAGAAAATAAACAAATTAGATTTTATCTCTACGAAAGTCGGTTTTTATTCCTATACGGTTTTTTGCTATGAATTTGTGACGGCACTCTCGTTCACTTGGTAAGTTACAAAATACTAATTGAAGAGATTGAAAAAAAAAATGAAAACATTTTAAAAATCGATTTTGATTGTGTCAACCATTTTTATTGCTATTTGTATTTTTATTTATACAAATTTAAAAGAAAACATCCCAGCTTTCTGAACTTGAGGAAAAATTTAGGCATTGGTAGGCTTCGTGTCAGTCCCCGTAAGGTATTGGTAACTTGAAACTGAAGTATACCAAAAATTGGTGTGCTCCCCACTCTAAGGTAAAATTTCTAGATAAATACAACTCAAGTAATTGATGGTATGGTCACTTTAATTTCATTTTTGCATTTGTTCTGCTTTTTATTTGATTTAAATTAACCACCGTAATAATTTGTAATGCTAAACTCACGAAGTTGGCCCAAATCAAAACTTTTTGAAAATTCCTCCACAATTGACCCGAATACATTAGGGAAGTTATATTGTGATGGTAGGTAGATATCACCTTTTTGTGATTTTTGTATATTTTTCAGTATTGACTTGGAATTCGTTCAATGGGAAAGGTATTAAATAAAAACCTTTAAAAATTTGGAAAACGACATATTTATTTATTAATTTATCTATTTATTTTTCTTTGGGCTCAAGTTTTTTTTTCAATTTATCTTCGGGGGCTGAAAGGTGGTTGTCATGCTGTAGTGCCTGATAAGACAAGGTAAGCTTTGTTAGGATCCCTGTGTTATTTTCTCGCTTAGCACCCCCTTCGGAGGTGGAAGACAATAAATGACGCTTGATATAGATACCCTACGGATATCCTCCCCCATCGCGCTGAGAAGGGCAGGGGTACGGCTACATGCCTGCGTCCATAGCCGAGGGAACGAGGCAATTTCTAGATGACCCATCCACACCCTGAGTATTAATTTCTCATACTAGGTAAAACACTCCTAGAGAGACCTCGTTTTACTAGGTCTAATTAGTGCGTGTTACCTATCCATGAGTATTAGGTTTAAGTATGACTTACTAGTATTTATTATACTATCAGAGCTGTGGGGTCCTGATCGGAATGTACCTTTTTTTTTTGTATTCAAGAAGAAAATGTTGAATCGGTTCTTCTCACATCAAAGAAATATAGCATTAACTTCCTGTTTTCACTTTTAAACGTTGTACAACTAAGCTATTACTGTCCTCAAAATTCAGGGCAAACAACGAAATATAAGTTGTGCTCATTCAGTGCTATGTTTAGATATTGTGAAATTTACCAAAATAAACAGACATTTCTTTTTTTTTTCTTTGGACAATTATGTTGCATCATTGCCATTTATTTACGAATTTGTTTTTACGAAGCCAATCTACTCCTTTCTTTTATTTCTTTATTTGTTGAAATATTTTAGAAACGATAAATTCGAAGATGTTCTCCTAACTATTCGTTTAGTAGAGAGTAGACATATCACTGTAAAAACAGAAGTATTGTATTTTATTATTCATTCAAGAAATGTTGGTATTAGTATGGTTTGCAAAAGAAAGAAAAAAAGTTTCATTTCAATCTTTCGTGAGTGAATCTCATCATAAATCACCAAATGTCTGTCCGTCTGCATGTGCTCGTTTACTGCAAAAAAACTAACCTATGCACCCATTAAATTTCCTGTGTGTATCGATGTGACTCGGGGTTAGGTTTTTAGCCCCCCCCCCCCGAGTTTAGGTGGGTGCTCGATTTACAATAAAAATTATTCCTGAAATGGACGCATTTTTTGTGATGGCATTGTTACATGATATAATTCTGCCGGTATTCATGGTTGGAATAAAATCCTGCATGGAAGAGACAAATAGTTACACACTTGGTAACTTGTATCCGAATCTGTATCTATTCGTAAAGCAAGTGAGAGGCTATTTTTACCAACTTTTTTTCTTGAATTTCTTTTCCGCATTAATCTTGCAGCTATTTGTGCCACCTCGGTGGACCATAGTGAGCACACCCTTGGTTTAAATTCAGAGAAAGAAACAAAAAACAAATTTGACTGGCTGCCCTGAGGGTCAAACTCTGCTTTGACTGAAACTTGAATGACTTAGCTAATAAACTTCGAAAATATTTCAACTTTTGTAAAAACAGTTTTCTTTCAACAGAAAAAGATCTTGAAATTTGGCCATGGAAGAGGTCTTAATTAAATAGTTTATAGATATTTTTTAGATGAATCGCATGAAAATCTAGATAATTTTAGATATAATGTGAGGCAATTCTAAATATAAACTGAAAAAATAAGGTGGTCTATGAGGGAAGGAGGGTTGGGTGACTTCAGTTTTTCTTCATAAATCTTGTGGGGCTGAAATAAAGTTGCTTGACAAATTTCAGCCTCCTCAGTTGCCTTGAAGGTTTCTTTTGGTGAGGATCATTGTTGCTATCATTGTCATTACCAAGAGAAAATAAAGTCAACTGCTGAGTAAGCGTTCGACAACAAACCTTGTTGAAAACATTTTTTACAAAATAAGTTTTAATTTCAGGCATATCAGAATCTCATTTTGAACGCCTTTTCCTTTGAAAATTTTTGTCTCTTATTCAACTTGTCAAGTGCTGATGTCTGGGCATGTTTAATTGATTTAGTTGCCAAGTGAACTAATATCTTTTCCAACATTTTACTCTACAATGTAAGTTTTTATGAGTGTGAACTTCTAGAGTACATTCACCACACGTCATTAATACTGGAAGTATGAGAAAGTACACGCTGGTCCAGTGAAAGCTAAAAAACTGATTTTGATCATGAAAAGTAAACTCATTGAAGATTGTTCAGACCTAGTTTTAGAGCCAGTGAATGGTATCAGACATATCAAAGGTAGACAATGAATTACATTAGTATTGTCTTCACTGAAGTTTGTATGACAAAATGGAGCTATGGAGTACTGTTACGAACATGTTTAATGGAGCCTGTTTATTAACAGTTGGGATTCATTGTGTTGAAACATTAGTTAAAACACATTGATTCATCTGAGGCCGTTTCAAAAATAAAACTTTTGCTACCTGCGCAGTGGGGCACTGCTCGACTGCTCAGAATGCGTAAGTTTCAATTTACTACATAACAATAATGCTAAACTGTACCCTGACTTTCTGTTTGATATACAAAACCGGATTTGAATTTCTTCTCAGACTCCAATCCCCTTTTTCTTTTGGACCTTAATCCTCTCCATTTTCCCTTTTTTTTTGACATCTTTTCCTTTTTGGACCTTGGCTCCCCTATCTCCTCCTTTTTTTTATGTTAGCCCCCAGCACCCACCCACCTCCTTTTCATGCATAATATCTCAAGATTTGTATTCATCAGCTTATTACTTTTGTCCATATTTTTTTTCATTGGACACCAGACCAGACAACCAGATATAAATATTTTTACATATATGAGGGAGAGATAAAAAAAACAAAGATACTTTTGTAAAATACAAGACAACATATTTTAATTAAAGAAAGAAAAAAACTGTGCTATGTAATTCAATTGAAGAAAGAATTTTGAAACTCCATGCCACCTATGACTAAACGAGAAAATTTGAAATCCTCAATTTTGCCAACAAAACAAAAAATGAAATAGCATTAAACTAACACAACTCAATAATCCACATATAGATATACAAAAAATAACTAACATAGATATCTTATTCATATTGCCACTTCGAAGAACAATCCAATCAACATGATTACCTTAGACATGAGGAATTAGACCAAACCCAATATAATCAGACAACCCACTAAGGTCATATAAAAGAGATCCCAGCGTGGGGAAATAAATTTCAAATGAGAATAAAACATTCTCTGATAGGATACCAAAAATGAATTGATAGACACACCCACTTACTGATAATGTAAATACACACACCACACCCCCTGGTTTGTAATCTATAACCACAGACATGCACCACCATTAAATAAAGCAAGCAATTGCCGACCGTTATACAAAAACAAATTTTTTTTTAAAGTAAAGACCCCCCCCAGAATAGTAAACAACCCCCCCCAATACCCTGAACAGGAATTGAAAATCAACAGAATCATTCACCTGTAGAAGCCCAAACAGGGTAGAAACATGACTGTGTTTGTGTAGCAAATCTTTGTTCCATTATATTTCAAGCTCTACTTTAAACCAACTTGATATTCGAAGTTGAATGTATCGAGCATTTTTGAAAATGAATCCATCATGCATCAGATATTGCATCCCTGATTTGTACTAATATATATATATATATATATATATATATAATGCGCGTATTTATTTTTGTATGTATATATGGTAGCCGCTTCAACATAGTGTTGCTCTTACCATTGAGCTAAGCAGTCGCTGGTTATACTAATTAATACCCAAATAACTGTCTCAACTCCAAATTCTAATTTTTCTTGCTTATTCACGGTCTGTATCTGCTCTATTTGTTTCTTCCACCACAACACTTCTGTAATTATTAAGTCTGTCTTAATATGCCTCTGTTCATAAAAATTAAATGGAACATTAAAGGTAGGATTACACCATTTTTTATATTCATTTATATATACATTCATTTTACAGAAAATATTGAATTATTGAAAAAAGATTTTTCCTTTCTTTTTTTTTCTTCAAGATGGAGTAATCTTTCAATTTTATTTTATTTCATCTATTTATCTATTTTTTTTATCGAATCCACCAGGCCAAGTTCTATAGGAATTCAGAATTATTACTTGGTATAGACAACCAACAAAGAGGAAAAACTTTGGTTATTTAAAATCATAAATAAATATATATCAATAAATACATCCTATGTCATGGAGAAACCATTTGAGTCTAAGTATGAATCCTTACTTGAAGCATCACACCTTAAATATTCCAAGCAGCTGGTGGCTGTTTAGTTGAGCTGTGGTCTTTGAGGTTACCACTGTCTTTCAGTTATGATTATTTCCAATGTATCAGATTCCTCGTCCTTCAATCATTGGAATCTTGGACCTTTGAATATTGAAGATGTTTTTCATCAGCTTTTCCTTCTCGTTAACTTGGGCTTCTGCATTTCTCAAATTGCCCATGTAGCCATCTTTTCTAGTGAGTTAAGAACTCGCTGTGTTCCTTAGATAGTTGGAGTTATCTCCGTCAAATTGTCAATGAAGGCTCTGCAGGCCAGATATCTTGTACCATCACCTGTTTTTGGCTTTCTACCCTACATTCCCCTGTGGTAGTTGCAGGTTCATAGCAGCCACAAACAGGGTTACAGATATTCATGATACCTTCCTCAAGCCTCTACCATTTGGTTGTGAAATTTCCCTCAGTGAATCTCATTTTCAATGATTCCATAAGTGACATCACAAGCCTGGCTACCTGTGGTAATTGGTAATGCTCCAACGCTTTTAGGATCAGTTGTTGGGGCACACTTGGGTAGAATTTTGGCAAGATCTAACCATACCATCACTGGGAGCATTTTCTTGATCTCTGTCACTTTGATAACCTGGCTAATTACTGCCATGTGATTCAGGCATCCAGAGTAGCTACGGACTCCTCCTTTTTTGGACACTTAGGTCAAAATACTCATTAATACATACACAAGGTTAATCTTTTTGCAATTATTGCCTGGAATATTTTTTCTTTGACATCCAATATAGAAATCTCACAAAACTACTCTAGACCTGTTTAATCTGCCTCTTCAGAAACAAAGCAACCCTCGGTGAGTGTCAAGAGCATTAGCTCAGCTTTTTCTTCCGTAGTGCAAGCAAAATCCCCCTGCGGGAATTTTGATAAATTTTGTAAGTGCCACCAGATGGACTTTTCCACTTCTGCCTTCTCATCTTCGAACGTAAAGTCTGCTTTTTAAAAAAATGTGTGACTCAAGTGTTGGTTACTGGAAAGGACATTCCCCCAATAGAGTGCCCCTACCAAGGTTGCCATGCTACACTTTTCTCTTCTTCTTCCTTAGTACACCTCAGCTTCCCGCTTTTCCTCAGGTTTGATGTGAACTGGAATTCTTCATCTATTGGTGCTTCTCTCTCTGCATTTTCTAAATTGTTTGTGGAGCCATAACAGGTTTTGTAGCTCTGGGCTCAGTTAGTTCAGGGCTGCTTTTTCCTCTACACGTTTCCTGCCACTTTTTTAAGTATCCTTTGCACTTTCCTCAATTCATTGGTCTGTCACTATCTCCTACGTGAACCTGTTGACCTTACCTGATAAATAACATGGTCTTCAACTTCTTGGTTACAGCATGATAGCCAGTTCTTAATCCTATTTCATCCATTTTAATAATTTATGAATATGAAGTATCTTATGGAGGCAAGTGCAAGTTTTCTTTTCCTCATGAAAGGTACATTGATATACCAAACAATTATGAGACATGTTTTTAAAAAAACTTATCCATTTTTATTTCTTTTCAGGCATGGCAAGAAGTATGGATAAACCTTTCAAAGTATGGAATGCCGATCGTACTTTGCGGAAATCAATCGTAGCAAATTCTCTTGAACAGATGATTCAACTTGGTGAGTATTTCTTCATATCAGTCAAGTCGGGTAATTAAAAAAAAAAAGATGTGATCACAAAGTATATTTTCTTTCTTTTTGATTACTAAAAACAAGATTTTTAAACCCACTGGATCTGAAGGCCTTCTAAATTACATCTTATAACTTCAATAAATTGAAAATCCAGAGAATAGATAATTTTCAGCAATTACTTGAACTAAAGATATAAACTGTGATAATTTCTAACCTTTAAGAGAAGATAGAATAGAGTTGCAATCAATCACAAAACAGAAATTTTATTGAGTTATTAATAGAACTGCAATGAGAGAAATTCCTGTCATTCACTGTTACTTAACCCATGGAAGATATCTTCTGGCATGGATTGTAGAATCAGAACAATCTACCACCTGTGGATTGAATAGAGTTCAAAATTCTCAGGAAGTAACTAAACACAATACACACCCGCAAAAGGCTGGAGGATACAACTGTCAGAATTTTGTGACTTCAACAACTAAGATGAGGGAATTAGTCCAACAGAAAAAAAATAGGAACAAGCTTAGAATTCATTTAAAACCTTTATTATCATCAGCCTTTTAAGTCTGTTGTTGTGAATGTAAGACATAGAGAGTGATGGGCCTTTCCTTGCTATGCTGTCCAATAACTGGTTGGCAGGGGTATAGTAATTTTAGTCTTCTAGCTCTGTTCTCGCCTCTTTGATAACCTAGAATGTACTTAGTACGGTCCTTCTCTGTACATGAACTTTTACATCCATTTGAAAAAATATGTAGTTTTTCTATAGCTCTGAAAATGACATTTGTTTTCTTTGTCAAACTTCAAATAAATGATGAATGTAAACAAATAATCACATTTTATTATATCCGCTTGTTCACCCATGCCATAAAAAATGATGGCATGTATGAAATATGGATATACATGTTGCATTTTATATTCAATAGATGAAAGAGATGCTTAGGGGATAACGTTATGTTGACTACAGGCAGATTTTTATTTTGTTTTTATTACTTTTTCTATTTACATGCTATCGAAAATTCTGCATTTTTATTATGTCAATCAGTGACAAAGACATCTGCATGTTGCTTATTATTATGTGTGGATTAAAACCATAAATTAAAGCTATGAAAATAACATTCATTTTCTTTTTTTTTTTTTGAGTCCTATAATCAAAAAATCTTCACATTATTGCTGTTGAAATTTTCAAAACCACTTGTAATTTGATATTTTCAACCTGTTTCTAAAATCGTTCAGTGAATTTCCAAAAGTATTGATTGCCTTCTAGAGACATAAAACTGTCTGTTTTAGAATATGTGAAGAAAAAAAGTGGGGAAAAATTGAGGAAGCACCAATTGAAATGAAAATAATGACACTTTTTTTTCCAGGAAAAGACCGACTGGAGATTTCCCCAAATGTACCCGTGAAAATTGTCTTGGAATGTGATGGCACTGAAGTGGAAGATGAAGAATATTTTGCATTTATGGAATCAAACACTGTATTCCAATTACTTAAAACAACAGAGAATTGGAAACCTCCGCAATCAAGTAAGAAAACTAATTTGCTTTGGTTTACTTAAAACTAGTAGCAGTCAATTATTTACTAAATACTATTTTTCATTTAAATCTAACACTTTTTATAGTTGCACTTTTCTAGGAATGCAGAGTTCGAACAGTTCAATAATATTGCTGTCCTTTCAATCCTAAGCACAGATACTTTGAATCTAAACCAAAGTGCTAATCTATATGTAAATAATCCCATGATTTTTGACGGGTACTATGCTAGTTATAAAATAAGTAAAGTTACTCTTCGTGTGAATGATATCCAAAATGGTGAAGACAGAAGTATAAAACATTATACATAAAATCTAGAGGATTGTTGTTTTTTGTTTTTTTTAAATTTTTTATTCCATTCAGAAGACTTGCAGAATAATCAAGAATATCGATGTATTTTGTACTGCATATTTCTTGTAGATTAGTAAAGTTTGGGTCGGTTCTAATGGAGTAATGAATAACAGCACAGATATTCATTTTCTGTACTGAATTTAAATTCTGATTGAGATAGTTTGTATTGGGGGGCATGGACCCACCTCTCACTATAAATCAGGAATTTTTCCCTGCTATATGATACCTGATATGAGATAAGCATCAACAAGTAACTCCAATACCTTCAAGAAATTTCATGAAGTACCGAGCAATTGTATCCCCCAATGATCTACTAAGTCATGGGGTGAGTTATCTTCCAGGTAAATACAAAACATATTTTATTTGAGAGCTCAAAGACAGTCTTTTTCTTCTTCTTTCTACTCTAACCCCCAAAATGTCAGTTTTATAAGATTCAATCGCAATCATATCCTAGATTAGTATCCCTATATAATTCTGCAATTTGACTTTGTGTACTAAGTTTAGCTTTACTTTGGCGCAGGGGGTTGCAACAATGAAGTACCCAATGAGGATCAGGCTCACTACTCAGCAGTAATGACCCATGAAACCAACTTGCTAATTATTACTTTATGGCTAGGCACCTGATTTCTTAATAAAGGATCAATTGAAATGTGATATTTCTGTTAAACCTTTCAAGTTCAACCTATTGGGGTGCTTAATGCCTGAATTAAAATGTCCAAGCAGATTTCTAGAAAAAAAATCAACGGGACATATATATCCCAGCAATCATAGAAACCTCGGGATATGGCTGTTCCAGGATTCTCCAAAAGATTAACTGAAAAAGAAAAAAAAAAACATTTTGATCACGACCAGAGTGTAAAAAAAGCTAGGAATGAGGATTTTTCATTACACTCTTGATAGTAAAATAATCGGTTTATATTCTATGAACATTTTCTGCTCTTTAATTTGATACCCTCAATTTGAGCAGTAAAACCTCATTCTTTAATGAGATATCAATTCTAAACACCAATAATCTTTCTTCAGACTGCATAATTACCTAGATGCCAAATCCCAGAGTGAATATCTTTAAAATGTATAAATTAGTAGGAATTCATTAGTTTTATGAACTTTTTAATGAGTTTCAGAGAAGGTAAAAGACTTCATTCAGTGGGTTCGCACTATTAAGCTCACTTTATAGTAAATGTATGAGCCCATTACAAAAATATTTGTGATGTTACAGTTGAAGTACTCATATAAAAGCCCATCTTGCTCTTGTCTGCTGGCTTGCTTAAGGGGGGTTAAGCAAAGCTTGTGTCTGTGTATTTGTATACTCTAAAGCACACAACTATTACTATTACTGCTGATGTCTTGATGGTAGAATGAAAAAACAATTTAAACATCTGATTTTTTATGAAAAAAAACTTATGTTTTTCTCATTAAAAGAGAAATGTTGTTTTTTTTTTCATTTACCCGATTCCGCTGACTTATTCTCTGGTTTTAATAATTAAAAAAAAAATGTGAAGAGTTTAGAAAAATCAACTTGAAAATTACATTTCATTTAAGGTATTCATTTTCTTGTTTGTAATAGATATATTTATTGTATAATCTATCCTTGTATAAATGACCCAGTCATTTTTGACGGGTACTGTGCTAGTTCTAAATAGTGACATAGAACAAGGAAAATAAAACAACAGTTTATTTATAGATGTTTCAGCTGTTATTGATGTAAGTCATGATAGCCTCCCTCTTTAATCTGCCAGCCTCATCGTCTGGAAAGGTGACATTGTGTGATTGGAAAGATTCATCATCGGGGAGTGATTCTCCATTGACAAAGTCTTTGAATTCTTCTTCATGGCCAAGACAGAAGTTGTGAAGAACACAACAAGCCATAATGACATTTGGAATCGACGCTGTCCGTGTCATCCCAACAAACTTGAGACGCTTCCATCGTCCTTTTAAGAGCATAAATGTGTGTTTAGCTACAAGTCTTGTTTCAGTCAACCTCTTGTTGAATTCCTGGTGGCAAGGAAGAAGTTCATTATTTCCTTCTTCCTCTACGTAGGGTGTCATTAGCCATTTCCTTAAAGGATATGCCGCTGCCCCCAGTAAATGTGAATCCTGTTGGGGAAAATAATGAATTGTTTTGTTTTCGACTTCTCTGAACATGTCTGATTCACATAGCACCACTGAATCATGGACGGACCCTGGCCAGCCGGTGTAACAGTCTATAAATTTCATTGTATGGTTACAGATGGCCTGAAGCACAATGGTATGACATTTCCTAGAGTTTAAAAATACCTCTGGGTGATCGTTGGGGGTGAGGATTGGGATGTGTGTAGTACCCATGATGCCAAGTACATTTGGGAAGGCACTAATGTTAAAGAAACCTTTAACAATTTCATTAATGTCAGCACAAGTCGGCCATCGAATGACCATTGTCTTTAAATTGTTTAGTGCTTTGATGATGTTGTCGAGAATCATAGAAGCTGAGAACTCGCACATGTCGAATCTTTTAGCAATAGTCCGAATCGATTCTCCTTGAGACCCAAGAAAATATAAGCACATCAGCACCTGAGAAGAAGAAAAAAAAGAAAATTATTGTAGCAGAAAACCATTTTTTAGATCGTCAGTATCAAATTTTGAGTAGTTATTCTTTCATCTTATTTTTGTTGCTTGTTTACTCCTAGTGGTAGTAATAGCCTTAAGTTGCCTGAATCTCTGAAGCATTTTCATTATTTTCAACTTTTGACAGGATTTTTTTATCACCATGCTCAGGTCTTCTTTCTAATGTTCTAAAATCAATAATAAAGCAGTATTAATTGGAATTGAAGAACAAGCTTCCAAAGATATTTTAACTACTAACTCATATTCTTGGGAGCCTGTCTAAGATAAGATAAGATGATAGATAGATTGATCAAAAAATTGTAATAACAGAAAAATATTCCACACTATCCCAAAAAGATGAAAAGAACTGTCAGGTTCATGGGGTTAAATCTTAATGAAAATTACGAAAGATACTCAAAGATGACAGGTACTTTCTTAATAAATTTTCCTTAATATTCTTTATCTGATTTGCATGTATTTTTACTCTTTCAATTTCCCAGCAAGGTTTCCTTTGGTTTTTTCAATTTTGGGATGGTTAAAATTGTTTTTCAGTATAGTTGGGGGTGGGAATCTGTCTAGAGCCCTGTCACAATGTGACACCCTGAGTATGCAGACAAAAAAAAGAATATGAATTGCTTGATCAAGTTCAGCATTCCTATACCAGTAAAGTATCTTCCAAGCAAACCTCTGAATCCAGGTCAGATTTTTTTTTTTTTTGAGAACCGTTATAATGGTGAATGAACACACTGTATGGAGGAGATGAATTTGTCCTTCTGCTTGAAGGCCTTCTCACCAAGCTTACCTCTCAGGTCATTGGTTGGAAAGCATTGGCTAGGTAGAAGCCCTCCATGAAGTACAGCTCACAACTGCTTGGTTGGCTCTGTTGTTTTTGACATCATCACATTACTCATACAAGATATGCACATCAAGTTACTGCCTCTTCTCTGTATATTCTTCTGAAGAAAGCACATGGCAGATGATTCAGAGGGGGACCTTCTATTTTGCTTTGAGAACAGGTGTACACAAAAAAAATCAGAGCCCCCCCCCCCCATTGGTTTACAAGTCTTGAACTTCTTGCTCTAATATATATTCACTCATTGCACACAGGCCCTTTTGATATGTATGTGAACCAACTGACCCCTTGATTCCTTAGTCTCAACCATATGCTCACTGGATGACAGTTCATATCAGAGATATGTGCAGCCTCAATATGACTCATCCTAATGTTGCCAGAGAGTTTAGAAATGGAAAGTTTTTCATGGCCAAATCCAAAAGGAAACTGTCTTTGATTATCATTGACCCTGGCCATGAACAAAACTATGACCCAATGAAAGGTGGAATCATCAGTTTAACATGGGATACAAATGCTCTCTTGTGTTGGACAGTGCTTTGAAAATGCACAATAAAGAAAAACTAAGAAAATATGTATTCAAGAAATACTGAAGGGATAAAAAAAAATTTTTCTCTCCACAGCAAAAAGCTTAATTATGATTAATCAAAAAACTAAAAAGTTCCCAAGAAAGAAAATATTATACTCAATTCTCCTGTTTTTTTTTTGGGGGGGGGGTCTTAAATATCTAAGTAGGAGTTTTGTCCAAGTTTTGGAATATTCTTCTAAAAAAGTAAACCTAATCAATTTCTCACTGGATTTATCAGTGAAATATGCGGGGGGGTATATGTATCAATGAAAGCAGCCAAGACAGAAAAAAATTAATATGGGGGGGGGGGGTATGAATTATCAGAAAAAAAATCATTCTTTGAAATACCGAAAAATTTTATTAAAATCAAGTAAAATGTGGATTTTTGCTCGATTTTCAAAATCGAAGTGTTTTGCATCGCAGAATCTTTGAAAATTTCCTGGAAGCAAATAACACTGCCATTTTTTTTCCAATGCGGAATATCTCGGATGCGAACTAAAAATCCTGTCTTCCAAAACAACAATGCAATTTGGCATCCAACCTGTAGACAAGGTACCACAATCTTTAAAACCAAAAGCGATGTTACAAAAGAAAACAAAACCTGCATACAGTGTATAACCCCCTGAATCTGGTGATGGGATCCAATGCCTTGGGTGTGGAAGATACTTCAGAGTTTGGGTCCCGTAGTCACCAAATTAATGCAACAACAACAACAACAACAAAAATACATGAATCCATAAGAGAAACTGAAAGTCATCATCGTTTTGATATACAAACTACAAGCAAGCACTCACATGAAACAAATTTTCACGGAGCAAATTTTATGAAAAAAAATCTCCACTGCTATAGAGTTTAACCACAGAAAGTTAATAATCAAAATTTTGACAACAAAATCATGTTTATTTAAAATTCAGGGCTTTTTTTTCTTCAGCAGGTGTTGATTTCATGCGAAAGATTCTTTTCATTAGTAAAATACTGTTCTTTCTGAATAACAGTGTTTCAGATGCATTGCACGTAGCATAAACTTTGATTATTCAATGACAAATTTTGGAGGAGAAAAAACAACAAAAACGAATTTCCCTCTGATTTTTTGTTGTTTTTTGTTAAACCAAAAAGTGTACAATGTATTTCAAGTAATCAAAGGCAATGAAAGACTTTCAAATAAAATCTTGTAATATTATTGCATTAATTTTCTGATTCAGGAACAATAACTGATTGAATTCATTTGAGGACTTATCTTTTTAGAAATCTCATTATTAACATTAAGAGGTGAGGTGACGAAAAATACTCTTTCCATAAGTTTTTTTCTTCAAAATACCCTTTTCATAATAATATTCTTTCAAAATTTCATTGAAATCGACTCATAAGTATATATTTAGTGAAATTTTAAATTATCCTAATGCCAAATCTCATGGTTAACCTGTTCGCGAATGTAAACAAGTTTTAAACCACAATTATCCAGGTTTATATAATCTACACAAATAATTTTTCATCGATATTATTCTACAATCTTCCTTCTTATTAATGAAACGAAGTTTATTACAATAAAATCGATAGGTTATAAGTTTCAGACGTTTATCAACACATGTCAGTTTTTGTCGGAAGTCCATGGTGGATGCTACTTCCTACTTATATAATCAACAATATGAGTTATTCTGTTTCTCATTTCGTCATGGACTCTTGCAATTTAAGGTAACAGTTTTGCTGATAAAAATATCTCCAACCCAACATTTGAAACAATTAACTCTGCCATAGATTGGAACAAGTTCAGTATTTTTTTTTCTAAACAAGAACCCAAAGTTGAACGATGTGTCCACGATCTGTGGTAGTAGTAGCAGGGGAGGGGGAGAAAAATATTGCGAAATGTGAATCTTCTGAGAGTATCCTATGAAAAATCGTAAATGGCCTTTTTTAGGGACTTTTATCTTAATAAAATACGACCCTCTGGCATTCTATTACGATATCATTAGCAGTTGGTAAAAAGATTAATCAAATTAGATCTTATAATGACATCACATCCCTTCCTTCCTTCCTTTTTCAGTTGTTTAATTTAACTGAGATCAACCGGTTGAAAAGCGTCTAATTGAGATGTGTGAACACGTGTGGAAAAAAATGATCAAAAAGAAATTAACTACGTAGTTGTACAGTGACATTACACTGACAATTTTTGGCATTCGTGTATAAGACTTGTAGACCTATACGAACTATACTTGCCTTTCTTTCTAGTGGGATTTGTTTAATTCCACGAATTGGATTTTCTCTGGGCACATGATGAGATAAAATCGAACAGAGACCTTCAAAGGTGTCTGAATTCATCCTGAAATTAAGCCTGAATTGGTTGTCACTGAAAGCAACAAGAGATACAGCATCCTCGGTCGAGCCCCTTCGTTTGGCTTGAAGGGGGGGTTGCCTTTTGGGTGCTATTTCTTGATCCTTGTCCGACGAAGATGGCTGAAGATTCGACATGAAATCACAATTGTCAGATTCAGAACCAGGTCCTTTTTTTAAATAAGTATCGTCCTTTAAAAACACATCGCAAGCCGCCTGTAAAGAACCGACGAAAGGAATTACGTCCGGCGGTCGGAATACTTCCTCGTCCATTTTTGTGTTCACTTCGTCAATTATTGAAATTAATGGTCAAAACTCAAGAGAAAGGTTGTGAAGTCATGGTTACTTTATTATTGCAGGTAGACATTCTGTTTCGTTGTTTCCATTCTTCTCTCTTCTTCCGTTTGTTGTGCGCAGGTCATCATTTGATCCAATATCCGTTTCCGGTTTTCTAATTTTAGAAATTCAGGATTTACTGTCGCATCCAGACTTATTAGTTATTTACCTCCAAACCAAATCTTGTTAAATTTTTTTTTCTCAACCTTCTAGCTAGAGACTGAACTGTGTATTTGTGAACATTTGGGGAGAGAATGTGATTTTCCTAGTTGCACTCTATCATAGTGTGTCAACTGTAATATTCCATTTGTTGTATCGGTCTAGGCTGACAAAAAATATAGATAAATAGATTTACATTCTACGACGTGACTTCTTAAAAAAAACTTTTGTTGTCTGTTTGTTGGTAATAAAAATTACGTGAAAGGTTTCCACTGACCAGAATATCTTTTTATGTAATTTGATTTGAATCTCTGTTCAGACTTATCTTATCAGATTTGTTTACCTTAAGGACCTGCCACGCCCACCCTAATATCAATGGTGAACATGGCCGAGACACGTGACTCATTGTAGCTATAATGACTTCTTAAAGTTAGTTTCAAACCATCTACTGCAGGGTTTCTCAACCTCTTTCCATACACGAAACACCCACAGTCCCCACTTAAAATAACTTTTCTCAGATACTTATGATTTTTGTGTGCTACCTCGCTTCATATATCGAAAACGTGTTTTTTTTTTTGTTTTTTTTTGTTGTTTTTTTTGCGACAAAATAATTTCGACACTCTCAAAAAATGAAATAGACACTCAGACAAAATTAACAGGGAAATAGTCATTTATTCCTATCCTTTGAAACTTTTTATTTAATTTCTCAAGAGTTTGAAAGGTGTGTGTACTATTTTTTCACTCACCGATGAAATAAGTGGTTTGTGTTTTCTTTTAAGCATATTGCTTATTTAGAAGGAAAATACTTTCCACCCCTTGAACTGACTCGTGTTAACTTGCGAATTACGTCATCACGTGAGAAATATTCATTTGATAGTCACGTGTATGTAATTTCCAAGAAGGTGACTTTTTACCTTACGCAGTTTTCTGTTCTGAAGTGATTTTCAGCTTCTTTAATCCCTTCGTGTTATATTTAGTTTTTGACCTTGAAGTCTTATTCTGATTACTTAGCGAAGATGGTCCTGATTAAAATTTAGCTGGCGTCACGTTGCTGGTGAACATTTCACACCTGAGCACACTCAGTAAAAAAAAAATAGTGCATATGAAATGAAATGAGATACGATAATCCATTTAGGATGAACAGAGGAGTATATACATGGATTAAGTTGTTACTGATTTGCTTCTTGAATTTTCAAGAGATCTCATATTTGCGTGACAACCATTCAGGACCACCTTTTCAAAATAGTACCATGGTCTCACCTGCAGCTTGTAGTATTGCTTTATTTTCGCATCTCATACTTTGACTGTGGTTCAAAATGACCTACCCCTACCACAGACCTTAACTCTAACATGGTATGTGAACAATGTTGGTGTATGAGATGTGAAAATAAAGCAATACTAGTTGCTCTGTGCGAGGGACCGCACTTCTTTGTAGGGACTACTTGTTCATGGTTCTATTATGATTCAATGTCTTGAAGTTTATCTGCTTGCTTTGTAGACTTGTCTCCATAGCATTACTAGCAAATGATCAGGTTGCAAATGAAAATAGGCCAAAAATGAACCATTTAGCAACTACTGATTTCAATAAACTTTGGCTTTTCATAAAAAAAACTCAAAAAACCTTTTTTTCTTTTTTTTGCAAAGTAACGAGGTACCTTAATTGATCTAAAAGTTCTATAAAGATTTTAAATCATTTGTTTACATTTGAAAATTGTTTTAACTATTTCATTTTTTCATTAAATTTAAAAAACGGATTTTTTTTTTCTTTTCACAGCTCTCTATGAATATTTTATGGACATTTATTGTTGAAAACAAAAATTTATATAGATTTTTACCAATTTTTTCAAGTATGTTTTGGGAATGTTTTGTGTTGTACCCACATTGAAATCCAATTCACAAAACAAAACCATTAATTCACTTTTTAAATAATATCTCAAGAGAACACATGGTCTAAAAATCACTCGTTGATTTTTAAAGATAAAACACCAAAAAACCAGACTTCTTGGCACTATAAAATAAATTCTTGTTACCATGAATAAGACTGCCCATACCAAGCTAGTGTGTATTGACCCTTAGCTGACCAAATGCATTGACATGAGGACAGGGATTACAATTAGTGAATTTTTGGACCAACAGAAAAAAAAAAAGGTTTTTCTGAACAAAATTTGATTCAAAGTCTATCCCAATTTCTGGGTTTCATAAGATCCAAATCAACCCAATTCCCTGGCTACATAAGTGATAATCACAGCCATTCCACACAGTTTTTTGCCAGGTTTTGGCCTCACTGGCAATCTACCTTTTGCTGGCCCTCACCAGGCGCAAACTTAGTAGTCACCAATGCATATATTTAACACACACCTGTGGCTCGCAAAGAGGCATCAACAGCAATGCAAGCCCTAACCTGGACAAGATTTGGAAATGTATTTGGGAATAAAAATCAAAAACACTGATTTATTCACTCATTCAAACACTATATTCTCTTTACATGCTACTTGCATACGGACATTACTCTCCAAGTTACTCAAATAAATCCTCCTTGTTTAATACAGAAATATTTTTTTATTTCATTTGTTCTCTGCTCAAACTTTAACCCCAAGTTCTGTCTCTTCCTTACTACAGGCTACTATTTTATTTGTTTTTTGCACAAGTTGAATGTAATCTACATTGTAGTGATATTACTATATGAATAGTACCCACACTAGATCAGGTCCCCTATGTACGTTGTAATGTTACTATGTATGTGTCCCTTAAAATATTGCTCAAAAGTAACTTGAACCTTTTGGGACATTTATATCCAGATGTTCCAATGTCTGCTGAGAAATAGATTATATTTATCGGCATTATTGAAAAATTCTTAGTTGAGTTTTACTTAGCAAAGAAAGTGGTATAAAACGCCTACAATCATTGCCTTATATTGTAATCTCAGACATGATTTGCTATAGGAGAAATAAACTATTTGCAAATGGATGGTAAAATCAATCAAGTAACTGCTAGTTTCTACCAGAATATATTTTCTTTATTAATTTTAATAGTTCAGCTTTGATTTGACCTATTGATATATCCACATATTTTTAGCACACATATGTATTAGTTTATTTGGTACTGTGATTCTGATATCATAGGACATAGTTGTAAAAAAATGGAGGTTCATCTTGTGATACAATTAGGATTTTAGGATCTTGTAGAAAGTGTAATATTATTTGATTTTGCAATGTGTGGTTGTAGAAATCTATTAAAAAGAAAAATACACTATAGTGACAGTGTTGATTCTAAAATTTGAAAATAGCAACTCAATTAGTATTCGATATCCATACATTAACAAATGTATTCTGAAGAGACAAAAATACTGTTAGATCATTGTCAACAGAGACATACATGAATCTTATAATTCCCAAAGCATTGAAAAATTTTGAGTGATTTCATTTCTTTTTTTTTGTTTGTTTTTTCCAGCCAGCCAGCCCGGAACAGATTATGATGAAGTTGATTCTGCTGGAGATAGTGAAAGCCTTCCACCCAGACTGTGTCATCTGTTACATAAGATGCGAACAGATATAACATCTGTTATATTACTTTCTGCTGATGATCTGGAGGTAAGTCAAGTTGGTCATCTCTACAACTACCACTGGGCCTCTAAAGAGGGGGGAGCAGACAATGCATCCCACCAAAGCCCTAAAGTTTCTTGGATACAGCCGTGTATCTAAATTTCAATCAAAAGTTGATATATTATGTTCATTAATAAGATAGATTGACTTATTGTTTACGGGTGAGTAAACATGGTATATATACCCCAAAATATGAATATGATTTTTTTTTTAAATTTTTATATTAAGTTCTTATTAAATAATCCATCAAAAAGTCAGGATTACCAAACTCTTGGCATTTTTGTCTAGGATCAGAGTGTGTGTGCGTTATGCCTAGGATCAGTGTCGTATCTGAGTAACCATTGAAATGTCTTACTACCACATTCATGAATGTATACATATTTGGATACACTTTGAATTTTATATATTTAGACAAGTACAAATTGTTTTTATTATTGTATGTTATTAGATAATAAACTCTTTATTCAAGTCCATCTGAGACCAGGATTCTATTTCTACCTTTTTTTTTTTTTTTTTTTTTTTTTCTTTGTTTATAACCACCGAAAGGATAGTTCCAACCTAATCAGCAGCTAATTGAGTACACTCTAAGCTGTGTGAGTGCACTGGGAAATTTGTCCTCATGAAATGTTTTCCACATTCTTTGCTTATACCAGGAATTGAACCCAGGACTTTTTGCAATTAGGCAAATGTGCTAACCATTACACTATCCAAGTGGATAACTCTTGATATCACAGCTAAGATTCATTGAACAAATACCTCAAAACTTTGATTCACTCTAATGATCACATGGCAAATTCTTGTGATGTGGGGGGAGGAAAATAGAACACTAATTATGATAGTTTTAGCATCGACCGCACAAGAACGTGGTATAAACAGACAAGATTTGGTATTCTTTTATTACTATGGATTGACTTTACGGTTATTCCATTGTTTAACTTTAGTCATTTTCTACACCAATAAATCATCTCTGGTGGTAAGGAAAACAAATTTGATGATTAAACATCGATTTTATAATTTTTTCACCTAAAATTGCTTTTAGTAAGGTTAGGCACTAAATCTGTATATTATACATTGAAAATCAGGAAGAAACAGATAGACAGAAGCTGAGAATTAATGCAAGCATTACTCAGTAAGTAGAGCAATTATATGTGTAATATATATATATATGTATATAATATATATAATGTATATTGCTAACGATTGTATGGTAGAAATGCAGTAGAATCATGAAAGGATTCTCACTGGTCGGGTATTAATGCAAACATTACTGACAATATGTATAATGTGAATACATTGCTAATGATTTTATGTAATAGAAGTATTTGAAATTATAATCCAAATTCTTTTATTCTAATTGTAGACTATTGATAAGATGCCTGTGGGTCGGCTTGCCTCTCATCTTGCTGAAAGTGAGTTCTTTGCTGAACAAATTCAAGTCGCTTGTCGTAATACACTGGAGAAAATCTACCAAACACGAGACGCTATGGATCTGCTCAGAATATATCATGCAGGACGGCAAAACACTTTGTTGGTGGAAGGCAGTAGCAAAAGAAGGAGAGCAGAAACCTAATTGTTGGAGTCAAAGCAGCCATTTTTTTTGATTAAGCATATTTTTCTGTCTGAATTTCAGGGGTGTGGGATTATTATCATATATGAATTTATCCAAAGTGTTGTCCTCTTTTCTTTTTTTTTTTTTTTGTGCAGGGGTAGGGGAGCCCAATCCTCTCAAACTTAAAACAGATTGATAATAAAAATTAGAAAGTAAGAATAAACCACTTTGAAATGAATTATGTAATGATTAGCCATTCTTACATCTAAATTACACCCAGATTTTAGAATTTCAAAGATTTTTTTCTGAAAATCTAATTAATATAAACTTTTATGCAAATATTGGACTGTTGAAAATGACATTTTATTGTCTGAGATTGCTAAAATGCAAGGAATTTTGGTCCTGAGATACTTGGAAATGTTAAGCCCCAACTGCGTTTTGTTAGGTCACCCCCCCCCCTACAATGGCTGAAATAGGAATATAGAAATAATCAAGATGAGGACAGCAGTTTGAATAAATCAATGTATAATTAGATGCCTCTGGTTTGTTTGGTTTTTTTTTTCTTAAAAACTTGGCTTAGTTTTTAAACTATGCCAACTAAAATAAAATTTATATCAAATCCATTTTAAAAATTGCCACCAAAAAAATTTTTTTTTCTTTTTACTTCGATCATTTATATCAGTTAAGTATATAATATTTTTATAACTACTAAATAATTATATTTTCATGAGAACCAACACACACACACAATATTCATTATTTTTTTCTATGATCTTAAAAACATATTCAACATTTTTTTTAAAGTTCAAGGATAGGAGGTGTAGTAAGAGAAAAATCATTTTTATATCAATATTTTCTTAATGACATAAACTGTCATTAAGAAAATCTAATAACAATTCAATTCATCACCAAATTTTTTTTTGTGGGGAGATTAATGATTATTTTGACTGAGGGACACTTGAAATAACTTTATCTCTAGGAACTCCTACATAAATACATATCCTAATGACAACTCAGTGAGTTCGAATTTGAGTTTATTTGTATTATGGTTTAAAAGTAATAATCAGAAAGATAGTTTTCTATATATTTGTTTATTTAGGTGGGGAAAAAAATTGGCTTTTTTCACCTAGTAAAAATTCTGATGCAAAAAAAAAAAAAAAAAAAAAAAAAAGGGACCACTACTCAGGATATAAAAAAGAAAAATTCTCCACACTTGTATAAAATTTTCACTGAATTTTGATTAAGAAAGGCTGATTTTAGACTAAACCGTTTTTCTAATTTTGAAATCGTTTGATGTGAAATTTATCAATTTAATATAAGATTTCAAACATGAATACATAACTCTGCTTCAATAGCTGGTGAAAATTAGAGCAGTTTTTCCTATATTTCAGATTAAAAAAGATTTGTACATATGTCATTTGATTTAAAAAAATTTTTTTTCTTTTTACTGAAAAACCCAACCTTTTTGCAATTATGTATTGATTGAATAACATTTTGGAATGTTTTGAAAAACTGAGCCCCCAAAAAGAATGTTTAAAGAAAATGAAAATAAATGAACTTTCAACAATGCAAAGCAGAAACAATTTCAAAAGTAGTTTTTTTTTTTTTTTTTAAATTATCCATTTTAATCACTGTAGCTATAATCAATCCAACCAAAAAATATAGGTAGGTATTTTCCTTTTCATTCGACGTCTATATTTCTTTGTTTGTTCCAAATGAGTTTAAGGTTAAACACAAAAATAATTTTGGATTCCCATTACAGTACAGCAATCAGTTTTAGGTTTCCTTTAGACAGTAGTGTCAGAATTTGATACCTTTTTTCCCAAATTTATTTCCAACTGTATTGCTATGGCTTAATGGGTTGGTGCAAAATGTGACCGAAAAACTGGCATTGGCTTTTATAAAAGATAAGGTCTTTTATCTTGATTTCAGTTGTTTTTCATTACAACTCCTGGATTATCATTCTACAGTTGTTAGTAAACAGTAGGGATCATAAATTGAAAAAAAAAAATGTGTATATATATATGAAGCCTCCAGCAAGACTCGATCTCACAACTTTTATTTCCACAAGTCTGCCTTTCCAGGGAAGCCACTTCACCAACTGGGCTATGAAGACTAACCAGTCAGTGATTTAAATATATCCATTAATCCTTATGTTTCCTCGAAAATCTAACATGCCACCAATTTTTTTGTTCAAATACAATAGTAGTATTGTAATATCATTTCAGACTTTAAGATGAAGCATTATCAATTATCATTACTGCTCATGATATTCTTGCTTCTTCAGATTACTATTTACTAGAAATGTGAAGGGGAGACAGATTCCTGGAAATAGGCTTTTACTTTTAACTAAATGCAGTTGAAGTATTTCTCAAGGCTTATCTTTTAATGTAATGTTGAATTTTCAAACGAACAAGCCCAACCTCAGGAAAGCGTTTTCTACCAGAAGGGAGACAATTCATGACATTGCAAAATCGGGGTATAACTGAATTACTTCCCTTTGACTGTCAAACTCTAGAACAAATAATTTGCGTTGATTAGGCCATGGAAGCCCTTCGAGAGACAAATCGAATTCTTTCTTTCAGCTACATTCTCCAACAGTTTTCTCCATGCCATACTATTTGATTGATTATTGAAGGTTGCTATTACAATCTGAATCAGTTATCTTCAGCAGGTTCAAGGAAGATGATACTGAACAAGAAATTCCTGTAGATGAAATAAAAGATTCCACTTGACATTCAAGAAAGTTGAAGAAAGAGTGGTTGAAACATAGAAATAAAGACAAATTGTATTGCTATATTCAGACTGATTTCCTTGTCTTTTATCACAATTCATCCACTGTACACGCTTTTCAGAGATGTGTGCTATTATTTTGAAATGCTGAACCTTGATTCAAATGTAATAGACACCCTGGAGTAGAGCGGCTAAAATGTTATATAATTTCTGCTGTAATTCTTGTCACCTATTCAGTAAGCCCTCACTATAACGAACTAATTATAGAGGAGAGAGAGAGCTGCCACCAAAGCCAAAAGTTTGTTATACCCAATGGTTGTTTCATGTTCAGTAACTAATAGGTAAGTTAAATAGTTTGCCATATTCAACATATATTGTTTCACACATACAGAGGCAGTTCAGTTGCCCATCATTCAATGAAGATGAAAATTTCTAGCCCAGCCATTTGCAGTATTTAGTTCAAGTTGATGTGAAAAGATACAACAAAACATAACATCAACTTTGTGTTTTCAATTTTGAAATTTTCTTCATGAATTTCAATTTAAATTTGAGTTTGGTTTTTATTTGGTTGTATTTTTTCTTGAATTTAAAAAAAAAATCAATAAATGAAACAATCTATTTACAAAAATAATTCTCATACAAAATTTAATGATGAGTTATAAGCTAAAACAATTGGGTGAAATCAAATATCTGAAAAATTTCAAACAGAACTAAGTTAGGGTTTTCAGTGACTATAAATATGATCCATGACAACTTCTGTTTTTGTCAATTGGAAAAAAATAATTACACTAAAATTCATGAAGAAAAATTAAAATACAACCATAACATTTGAAATTGAAAACAGGAACTTTATGTAATATTTCATTGACATGAAAGGAACAGATACTACACTTAGATCTTGATCTAAATGCCACAAAAGGCTGCACCACACAATTAGACCTATGGCTAATTTGTTATCGTCCACATGTTTGCTATATTGATCTAAGTTTGTTCAGTAAATAAGTAAGTTGAGGGTTCACAAGTCAAAGCTGAAATTTGTTCACTGTAATTTATTGGTATAATCCTGGTTGGCCGATTGTTGTATATATTTGAGTCCTTATTGTTCTGATTGCATGAAGTAACAAAAAAACTTCAGCTTACTTGAACCACATTTCTAGTTTGCTACGTGTTGCTCACAGATAATATAACTCTCACCCCTTTTCACAACAACTTCAACCTATGCTATGCTTACAGAATGAAAATAGAGACTTGAAACTCTCTCCAGGCTCATTAACTTGACACTCAGTTGAATAGGAAGTGGTAGGAGGTGACGTCACAGTGGTGAGAGTTTTAGTCATAAAACAACAAAGAAAAGGAAGGTAGTTTGAATATAAACCAATATAATGAGTACAACACAGTGTAAACAAAATTCAGGCAATAAAAAGAGAAAGATGAGGAAAGTAGCTCAAATGAATCAACGTTTAATAGTGTTTATTTTCGCTTGTCAAGTATTCTGAATGAATATCAAGTATTCCATGAATTATTTAGACTAGTATTCTCATTCTTGTTGCTCTTATTGCAACATTTTGGCCTCCCCCACGTGTATGTTGTATTCCATTTTCATAATTTTATGCCTCTCAAAATCTCTTCAATCAACAAATTTGAGCATTGAAGTTATTTTTAGTTGCAGTAAGAAGCTTGAGCACTCGGATCTGTAAATTGTTCCAATTAAGAAATCATCAAGATTCAAAAACACTCTAAGGATTACCAGATAGAATGTAAGACAGGACAAGCCAAATAACACACTGACCAAAATGTTGTGGTAAAAACAACAAGGTGAGGATACTGGTCGAAATGATTAATGGAATAATGACTTCATTTTGGAATGTAATTTACTTATTTTCATAAGTTTCATTACAGGTGATAAAGCAAATATTGTCTTCATAACATTGCGCTTGAGGTGGTTGTATACTTGTAAAATACTAGCAGAGTAGGTTTTTTTTTTTATTAGATGAAATATTGTAAACAATTATTAATTTTTGACTACTATTTACCTTCCTCTTCATTATCTGTTAATTTTTTTTATCACAACATAACTCAGGCATTCAATTTACCTACTGCTATAGATTGATGGACCAAGTTGACCAACATATGCCTGTAGGCCTACATTTAGTCCACCCTAAATATATACTCGTGAAAGAAAGCAGATTAAATTACATGTGAACACTCAAGATCAGAGACATGCTTTCAATTTTTTTTTTTACAGATAAATTTGCATTACCATTACTTCCATTTATCCCATATTTCTAATCATACTAAAATCAGTTGAAAAATCTGACTTTAGGCATGAATAGGTCTCAGTTGAGATGAAAAAAACAACTAAAATATTGAGATGAGGTTGAATAGGAGTCAAAAATTGATAATGAAAACGAGTAAAGAGGATTATTTAAGTATGAATCGGCCCAAGATCAGTGCATAATTCGAATATCAAGTCTTGCAGTATCCTACATATTCACCTGACATTTCTACAACAGATTATCATCTTTTCAAGCATTTGGAACTTCATATCTGTAACAAAAAGTTTAATAATAAAGAAGGTTTGTGTTTTTACTGAATTGGTGAAGACTGAAGCTAAAAAGTTTTATAGAGATGGATATTGTCATTAGAAAAAAGCTTATTCCTTCAATTTTTATCAAATATTTACTGTTTCCTGTTGTTTATATCAGCCTTCATCTTACTGTTACAAAAATATTTCATATGTAACAACCTAATATAAAAATATTTTTACAAATCACCTCATTGTTCAAGTGTATCATATGACTAAAACAAAATATAAAATGGGAGCAATTAAAACAGAGAAATAAGGAAAAGATATGAATTATTTTTGATATATATAAATATATGTATGCAAGAAGAGTTCGAGATCAAAACAAGGTAAGACAAAAAGGTTTTTGTCTTTTTTTTCCAATTTTTTTTTCTTTCTTTAATAATTACTTATCATTAACATCACCACCATTGTGGTCTTCAACTTTGAGACTTGCTTTGCTACAATTAGAAATAAAGCAGAAAGATCTAAACACAGTTTTTCAGTTTTTATTTTTTTGTTTTTTGTTTTGTTTTTCGGAATCTATTTGACCATTTTGTCACCAGTGGACTCTTGAGATGTTAACATGTTATACTGACCAAAAATTGAGAGAGAGAAGAAAAAAGAACCAGAGAGAGAGAGAAAAAAAAAGAATCAGAGAGAGAGAGAAGAAAAAAGAATCAGAGAAAGAGATCAGGTGACAATGGATTTTTGTTGATCTTTAGATTTTTTTTTTACATAGATAAGCAACAAAAAACAAGTTTTCAACAATTTACTAGAATATATATATATATATATATATATATATATCTTTCTTTCTAAAGACAATCAGGAAGTAATAAATCTTTAATTCATGATGCCATTAATTATGTTCCCCATCTTGTTAAAACAGAAATAATATAGCCAGTGTGTATTTTTCTCTCATTATTGGGAGATTAAAACAAGAGCAATGAAAGTAAGAAATAATAACAAAACATTGAGAAATTAAAATCAAGACAACAAAAGAAAAAGAAAGTAAGAGAAATTCGTTTTAAAGCTAAGATCAAAGTTCATTAGAATGGTTCCTGAACATTTGTTTGTTTTTTGATTTGGCAAAATATTAAAAATAAAAAGCATCAAAATGATAATCTTAATAAAAATGGATTTTTGCATGGGTGTCTTCAGTGTTCAAGAATTGAGAAATAAAACCAAACCTTAACATTGAAACTAAACTACTACAATGCAGATAGTCTAATTTCTTGCTCTAAGCTAAAAGTGGAACTAATTTATTGGTCTCTCTCAATATTTTTTGTGCTGATTTTCATTTGATTGACCTTAAATTATGAGTACACATTTCAAGCAGTTTTTAAAAATGCTAAGTTTTTTTTAAGGGAGATGTAAAGTGGTATGATAATTATTGACACAGAGAATGGAATCAGCAAACCCAGGTTGATTTTGGCTGAAGCCACTTACATTCACTTTGCAGCTATGCCTTAGGGAAAGACATGAATCCACTTTTACCCCCAGCTATGAGTAAATAGCAGAACAGTTAGAACCCTCTGGCCTTGTAAAGCAGTCCATCTTGGGCATGGAGCAAGTAATTCCGCCCTGAAAGACCTACTTGCTACTGAAACCGCAATGCGGCTCTATGCTCCACAAGGAGTCTACAAGGGGGGAAAAAAGATTTTTAAAATCATAAGACAAAAATGAACAAAAAAAATACTGTAGAGATGTTACGGGAGGGAAACTAGTTAGGAAAATTGTCGACTGTAGACAATTTTTTATATCTAAGAACAAGTATGGTATACCCTTTGCTGTCAAAAGATGATGGTAACATCAAAGTAATTTTGCAATTGAAAGTACATAAAAGCTCTAAATATCAAGAGGTATGAAGCTATTTCAATTGAGAAATTGTCACAGAATTCATATTTTATTGATCACCTTTCTCTAAAAATTAATGAAATACTTAGTTTAATATTTGAATGAAAATGAGTTTTTTTTCCTATGCATCACCAATCAATCAGTGCATACAGTGTATTATACAAAGATGAATTGAAAATTCATTTTATAAATTGATCAAATTTCTTCTCTAATATAAAACAATTGATTTCTGAGATTTCATATAAATTTATCAGTAAATTTTTATTGTCCCAAATGTTCTACCTTTTTGAACTTGGAAAATATTTATGCTTTTAAAACTATCTAGAATCATTAATTCTGAATATGAGACCAAGTATGAAAAGAAGTCAACCATTTTCAATTCTCTTCCAGTGGTTGGACCCTATCAAGATGAAGCGTGTTATTTTGTTTTATTTTAAAACTTTATTTATACTGTCTTTCTTTCGATTTTTTTTTCACTCATTTGCTTATCCAAACTTACCCCCCCCCAACCCTGTTCATTTTAAAGCATATTTAGGCATGGATCACTCTCCAATATCTTTTGCATATTGGATAACAGATCCTGTTCATAAAAAAAATTTTAAAAAAGAAAACAATAAGAGCAAAATTGATTTATCTAAATCTTTTTCATCATTCAAAAAAGATTTTGTTTATTTTGTGTAAAATATTACAATTTTACATTATTCTAATTGGGTTTTTTTTAATTTTTTTTGGCGTTTTTTTTCTTCTTTCTTTTTATCAGACTTTATATATTGGATATGAACTTTTCGAAGGATTTTCAAAATTGAGAGTGTAGAAAACATTGAAAAAAAAGACAGACAAATTGAGTGAAAAATGGGGGGCGGGAATTGTCTCTATTTACACAACAATAGAGAAACTACTCAAACATTCTGCTGATACTCGAACTGATTCGGACAATTTTCAAACCAGTTTTGCGTTCAATACTATAGTATGTCTGATTTTTTTTTCAATGCTTCCTACAGTGCTAAAATGACTATTAACCCTGTAAATTCTTAAAAGACATATTTGAAATTTAAAGTCAGGTAAAAAAAAAGAATAACCGTTTTTTTTTAATTTCTTTTTTTTTTTTGAAGGGGTGGTTGTTATAACTTTGAGACAAGTTAGACAGAAAGCTTTTAATATAGACATTAAAAAAAGGTACCAAGTATTAAACAGGCAGGAACCAATATCTTTATTGAGACAACTATTGGCCTGTATATAAGAAATTGCCTCTACTTTATGAAATTATTGTTTGCAATACAAGAAAACTGTCCAAAAGAAAACAAGAATCTAAATTAGTTCATTGATTAGACCACAGATTTTTTTTTTGTAAAGGAAGGCATTATCTGATTTGATGTGATTGCAACACTTACACAAACAGTCATCAAAGTGGAATTTTCAAGTTGGTTTTTATTAAAATGGTTTCTTTTTTCTGTTTTCTTGAGAAAAAAAAAGCAGTAATTTATTCATTAGGATCTCCCCTCACCCAAAGTGATAAAATAATATTTCATAATGTTAAGCAGCCATTACAAAAAGGGGGCCATATACCCCAAGCCTAATTGGGACCCTGGCACATTTGAAGGAGGCCATAGACTGAAATAAATTAATTTCTGTCTATATGCTCATGTTTTATACCTGTTTAGCAGGGGGACCCTGGAATCTAAGAGCTCTTACGGTGCTGTGGCCCCAAAAAGGTAGAGAATGGCTGATGTAAGGTAGCAAATAAAGAGGTTTAACTGAAGTGAGGAAAATAATTAAATAAGTTGGCTTTTAAAGAATGGATCACAGTATCAAATCCCAACCCCCACTTACCCGCTGCCTTCTCATGCTCGTAAATATTCAACTTGGTACAGAATAGCAAATTTCAAAACAATAATGGAATCCTAAAGAGGGTGAACCAAGAAAAAAAAAAAAAAAAAGGAAGAAAAAAAAAAGGAAGAAAAAAAAAAGGAAGAAAAAAAAATTAAATAAACATAACAATAAAATTTTTTTTGTTGAAACAAAAATGAATTACAGCTCCACCTGTGAGAGCATTACAAACAAAACACATGACAATAAAACAAATTGTTTTTTGTTTTTTAAATTTCTAAAAATTTTAGATTTACAAAAAAAAAAAAAAAAAATTGAGGGGGAAATTGAGAACCTTTTTTATCAATTGGTTTTCAGTTATCATAAAAACAGTTTAGAACTAGTGGTTGCAATGGTAGGTAATCATAAAGAGTAGTAATATTAGTAGAAGTAATAGTAGTAGTTAGAGGAGGAGGAGTGAATATTGCATTGTCGCAATTTCATCTTCTTACACTGTAGAATGGAAATGTTTGGTAAGTGCTAGTCTCTTCTTGTTAATTTTTTTTTTTCTTCTTTTCATTCATTTGCAGTCTTGGAATGACAGTGCCCTTTTTTTTTTGATGTGACACTTTCACAGCAGTGGTAGTTCCTTATTTGTAACTAAAATTTTCACACTACTCAGCCACCGTTCCTCGAACACAGCCAACTTTTCGTTGCTGGAAAGGAAAGAAAAGAGAAAATCAGAAAAAGTCACGGGATTAGAACTGTATGGATTTCTTGAAGCCATCTACATACATACAAACAAACATAAGTTACACTAAATTGATAAAATTGCCTAATTGGCGATATATAGATATATATACATGCATACGCAAAATAATACACATAAATATACACACATATGTATATATACATAAATGCACACATATACACATGTATAAATACACACATATACACATGCATGAATACACACATATACACATGCATAAATACACATATACACATGCATAAATACACATATGTAAATGCATACGCATAAATACACATATGTAAATGCATACATATATTATATTATATTATACACCTACATAGAATTTGCTCATTCTGTTCACCGTTGGACAGGGTCTTTTTAGACAACAATACTGGCTGGTAAAATTAAGCAACAGATGTAGAAATTGGAACAATTAAAATACTTAGTTTTAAACAACTTTACCTTACCAAGAATATTTGATTATAGTCAGCAGATGATTTTTTTTAGGTTAGGGACCAACTGGCTTATAACATTATCCATGATTATAATAAAAGTTTTTCTCCGTACATGGTAAATAAAATAGTTATTTACCTCATCTAATTCATCTTTTGTTTCATCTTCAAGGCGTCGGATATCTTCCATAGTCATACCAAACCATTTATCTGTCCAGCAAAACACTTGACGGTGGAAGTTGGTGAAGATACGTTTCTCTTGCTGCAAAACAAACAAAAATCTGTCAAGATCGAGAAAAATAACAAAAAAAGAAGACTAACATTCAGAAACGATAAATGAATTCCACACGACCCATATACTTTGTTTTACCACATAAATTAAGCTGTGGTGGTGATAAGATTAAGTTACCTTGATAAAAATGCTACCAGTATGGTTTGAACCATAAATTCATTATTCAAAGAAAAACAATAAATAAGTTACTTCTTTCACATTTTTGGGAGCAGTGATCAGTAAAAAAAAACAAAAAAAAAAACTGAATTCTCAAAAAACAAATGTGAACCATGTTGGAGATGGGGAAAACAAAAACAACAAAAAACCAAAAAAAAAAAAAAAACATGTTTTCCCTACTCATTGAGCAGAGTGTGTCAGTGCAAAATTCCACCTAGAACAGTTAGTATCAGTTAGTCTGGATACATATAGATTTATGTATCAATTCACATTTGGATAGAGCTATGCATATTATACAAAGCATGTATTCTACTGCCTATCTTGAGGCAATGCAAACTAATATTTTTTTGATACAACTACCTTTTGCTTTGATCATGGCCTTTCAATGAAAACGAAATGGTAACATCCGCACTCGCATTTCTTTTTTTTTTTTTTGTCTTAACTGGACCGGGATGTGCTCCATGGTGGCAACACTGATGTAGGAGATTTTCAAAACATGACTCTCCAAAATAAACCAGATGGAGAAATCCAAGGGACATCTGGGTTTGAAGGAAGCTAGGGGTCATCACACTTAGTTGATATTTGATGAAAGAGCAGGTGCATTATCTTGATTGAAGTCACAACACTCTTCAGCAACTTAAGGTAACACCTTTTCTTCATGTGAAGATGAACTTGGCTATCCACCAACATCTCTTTCAATGGACAATAAAGGAGACTTTTGTCCAATCTGATAAAATTGCAGCTCCATCACCTCAGCAAGCTTCTGGTAACAAAAATGCACCCAGAAAGATCTTTAGCTTTATTATCCCTATGATCTTTAGGAATTTGCCACAGCCTGCAGAATGAAAATATCCTCATCAGATCAGATGAAGACTTCGTCTGCAGCCCTCTAAATTTCCACCAAGATTTTCTTCTTTCTGTCAAGTTGCTTTTGCTTTAGGGCTGCCGAAATCAAGTTTTGACATTGCATCATATATGACTTCAGCCCTAAATCCTTATTCATAATCCTTTCCGATAACTTTTCTGACCATCTGAGCTCTTTTGTAGTGTTCAGCATTCTCCTGCAAGGATTTTGTCTCAGTCGCTTCTCCAGTTTTGATGATCCTCCAGATGCAGACCAAAAAATTTCTGTCGGGGATTGCATAACTGATGGTTGTGCCAGTTTCATAAAAACAGTTTCCTAACATTATGAATGGTCTATCAGCATCAATTCAGCTCTTCCATCCCTTGATTGTTTAGCAAAGCAATGATTTGGTCGTTTATACACTTTGATGCCAAGCTCGATACCTGCTTGGAATAGACTTATTAAACTGTAGTCATAGAAAGAAGAGACATTTGAAATACTTTGCGCAATATTTAAAAATTCTCAGGTCAAAACCTAATTTTTTGAGATATAATTAAATAATCGTCAAATCTTTATGGTACATCCTGTAGATACATGGATACATATAAAGGTTAGAACACATAAATAACCCAAACTCAGCAACAGTGTTAAAATCAATCTGTTGTAGATGTGGTGATTAGAAATTGTAACTGAGTTTTACAGATACTTTAATAGTGATAGTCATTATGACTTTTCTAGTGAACAAGCTGAGGAGTCATGTTGGTATAGTCTAGAGCTTATGAGCAGGCATCCAGATCTGAGACAAGCGATTCACGCCAAATATTCACTACTACAGTCAGTGTATTCATGTACTTGTAAAAATTCATACATGCATGCAGATTGAATGCTCCGTATCCTCAAACTTTTTAAAAGCCAATATAACATCACAACAGTTACGAACAATGATTGGGTATTGGTTCAAGAAATGGAGACAAAAATCATTGTTTTTGTGTCATATGACACGGGAAACATCTTTGCTTTTTTGGCTATCTGAATTTTTGATCTTGGAACAAAAGAAAAATTTACAATTTCCAGAAATTCAACACGGTTTGATTTTATTGTCTGAAACAAAATGGTAAGAAAAATTAAACTTGAATACTTACAGTCTGGATAAAACTCTCTACCCGTTTTTGCAATCCAAACCATACAAAATTAACAGAGACCAATTTGTAGCATGTCATCACTGGATCTACAGTAGACTGTAAAAGAAAAATGAATGCATCATAATTCTTTCACACGCAATTAGCCAGACCGTGACTCTTTCAGCAAATTTGAAGGTTCAAATAACAGTAGAGACTGGGATATTTTTAAATGACATTATTAGGAAAAAAATGATAAAGAACAGGCCTGACTGCAGCAGGGTCAAACTCTACTCATATTCAGACTGAAGATGATTACTGCTTCTTTTGTATTGTACATATAACAGATAAATAAATACATTTATATTAAGAAAATATTTCTATAATTTTTCTATTAGAATGAAATAAGCCCTTCAATATCTATAAGATATATTATTGCAGATAAGTAAAACTTGACAGCTTAGCTTTATCAGTAAGAGAGTCTGCTACCAATCACTTGGCCGTGATTTCATGAAAAGGGAATATTGATTTCACATATTTCACACATTTGGTTTTATGTGACAGGACTGACAAGCAGTGAAGAGTTTACAACCCAAAATTCAATGAGGATTGTTCTTGTTACATTAGAAAAACTCAAGACGATATCTTTACATTACAAGACAGCTTAGAATCAAACTGTTACAGACAAGAAATAAAACTGGAGGAAAATCTAACTAAAGAACACATTACTTGTCAACTGGTCAAAACCCTACCCCTAATGTATTGAAAAATCTTATATACTGATATTATTTTTTAAAGTACAGATTCAACATTTTTTTGATAGATTGTTCAGAGAAAAATAACCTTTCATAATGCTACTATTGTTAACAGTGTTTCTATTTAAGCTTTCAGGCTCCTATAGTTTCTCTGTCATTTAAAGAAAACTAGTGCAGTGCCTGTTCCAAAGGGGCACATTTGGAAGGGGAAGAACTTTGTGGTGTGTTGAGCAGTCTATCATAATTATCGTGTAAAATGATTTTCCTTCCATCATACGAACCTACAGCTTTCAAGTATTTCAGTAACTTCTTTTCTGTGTTCTAATTTGGATATTCTATATCTAGATTTAGTCAATTAAAAAAAAAAGGCGGAAGTCAAGGGAGGTAATTCATATAATCTATGAAAAAGATTTATAATCTTTGAATTTGATTTTCATCAGATTCAAGAGAGAATTGCTGATAAGAGAAAACTTCAGACTTGACACTACACCATCTTGTGTGCTGACAAATATATCTGCCAAGTGTCAACTTCGTTCAATGACCAGTTGTCAAGTAATCATGGTGCATTTTCTTCAATAGTGGTTGAATAAGCAGGTGATCAATCATTAGGTTTTAATGATTGATTATTTTTGGTAAATTCATTCAGAGTCATCAAAGTTAGATGAAAAAATATCATTTTCTGGTAGAAAATGGGTGGTGTTTTAAAATTTTTTATAAATTGCAAACATTCGATACACTGTCTGGAATGTGATGCCCAAAATTAAAGGCTAAACTGTGAGGTGGGAATAGTTGAACTTCTAATCAATGAGTAGCCAAGGACTTAAATGATACAGAGTAATCTCTTCTCATCTTTAATTCTTCTATGTAATGTATAGTGTGACTTTTTCTGTTTGTTTCCATCTGTAACCATGGACTCTTCCACTTTAGCTAATGAAAATCAGCTACCCGCTATTCAAAATAATGGACTCTCGCACTCAAATGAGTTTAATAGTTTCTTTTTTAAATAAAAAATAAATCTAAAAATTCAAATATATCTGACTTTTTTTCATGGGGATTAACTAGTACAGAATAAAATACTGGCTCAGCTGTCATATTTTTTACTTACCATCCAGCCATCTTTCAAAGGTCCTCGATTAGTTTTCTCAGATTTAAATAAACTTGGATCTTCACTTTCTTTAAAATCCTTGGAAAAAAAAAGAGAGAGAAAAAAAATTATATATATAAAATGATACATTTCTAGTATTTTCTGTTTCTATATAGTTTTGAACAAGCTGCTTTCCACTCATCATCAGGTGATTTAATCAGTTGACTAGTACACCAAAATCAAATAAGTAGCAAAAGCAATTTTGAGAGCTGCTAAATTGAAATATAGGTACACAATCTTTTATCCAAAACCCTTGGGATCAGACACTCTTTGGATTGTGAATAGCATCAGCATTTTAATTCATGATGACAAGACGCTTCTTATTCTACTTCTTATAGGGGAATCTGTGGCTCTTTTTAATATTTTCATAGTCTTCAAAGTAAAGAAAAAGAAATATCCATGAGCAGTAGAGGCACATCTGACTATTTGGAGCATTTAACAACTATGTGGAATCTCAAAATGACCATATATATATATATATATATATATATATATATATATATATATATATATAATCCTCTTGCTCCATTAAATGATTGATCTATTAGAGCAACATTGAAATGAACCTTCTCTTTCACTGGGAATGGATTCTTATATCATTTTTGTACGAGATTCTTTTTATAAAGAAACTTCATATGCAGTCATTGAAAAAATACTACTACCATCCACTAAACAAGGTCATAATTCATTAGTCTGATGATATATAAAATATAAGCTCATAATTCAAATTAATCCGTCAAATATGAATCCAGTTTCAAGTAACACTAATGAGTCAAAAGTAACCAGGCATCATATAACAGAGGAAGTGACTTATTGGGACAGGGTCTTCTAGATAGCAAAAACTGGCTGATAACCTTAAGCAAAGGATATGATGATTGAAACAATTTTCTTTCTTTCTCATGAAGTTAAATTCATTGTTATGTAAATAAACTCATTGTTAAAAACAACTTTACATTATAAATGTATTCCATTATAATATGCGGATAATTTGAAATAAATTGAAAATTATTAAAAATTAGGTGTTTGGGACCTACTGATTTTGATAACACCAATTGATGTAATCAATATCAACAGCTACCTCTGTATTTTGAATCTAGAAATTGAAGTTTTATAAATATAAATGGTTGGAGCTTTTTTTTTTTTTTTTTTTTTTTTTTTTTAACTATTTACAAATATGCGAACATGACAATGAACCAACTATATCTTTAGTCATCAAAACTCTAAGACAATCAAATCTCTGCTTCCCACCCCTGATGTAAATACTATGTTTCGGTTGATCCATTCTTCAGCCCTCATCAGGTGTATGATTTTAAAGAAGAGGCAAATCTTTTTTTCTACAGACTACAATTTTGCTTTGCTTGGAGAAATAAAAGCTTGCATCTTTATTTGAATAATATACTCGACAATGGCTGAAGAATGGATAAACCAAACCAAAGAGATCCAATTTTCTGACCAGACTGTTTTACAAGAAGTTGTGTACATCAATACAGATCATGCAGAAACAAACATGAGTCTAAATCAGCCAATAGAGTTATTATTTTGTTGCTCCTATGAACACAGAATGAGATAGTCATAACAGGCTAACAGATAGGATACTTACCCTACTATTCACATTGGTGTTATTAGCAATATCTATTAAACATACATTTCTCTCCTGTAATAGATCAGGTGTTAGACTGTGAGCCTGGAAAACAAAAAATTAGAATACATAGAAAGTTTACAAAGATAAATAAAATCAAAAACAATTAAATCAAGTAGATAAATTGAAGAGAAAAAAAATTTCTTTATAAAATAAGACATTATTCGTATTTCAAAATCACATTGTTATAATATTTTCGGTTTCTAGTGTTTTGAACGAACTGCTTTTTACTCATCAACTGGCAACAATGGAATCACCATAGACCAACAAATAGCCCACCCGGCCAGCCAAGTGGGCTATAGTCTCTTCTCTCTTGGCGCTTCTAGTCACGTTTCAGAGGGGCTACAACCTTGAAAATGTGTATGAGTATACTGCTAGGCCCCATCTGAAAATGTTATTGTATTTTCAAAAAAGTGCTTTTTGGAGTGTCCATGGCCATTTTGGATTAAAAATGCTCAAAACTTATGCTCATTTTAGATAGATCTATTGCATTGTTCAGACTAATTCTCTTGACTTTTGTTGCTTTCTGGTTATGGAATTTTGGCCTCTGTTCACTTGGACCTTCCTCAGATGTCTGGGTTTTTTAAAGTTGAATTTTGTTCTATTGGGGGATGTGTACTTTTTTGATTTGAGGTACAATAAATGTGCTGACACACCAGTTATCTGTGAAGGAACGTGCATGCCCCAATCAAACAAGGTTCAACTTTTACAGAATAAAATCGACACCTGAAAAAGAAGACTAGGCTATAGAGAGCCACAACAAAGTAAAATTCAAAAAATGGTTTTGTAATTGATTTTTGAAAAGTTTCCTGTTTTGATTATGATGTGGTAATATCTGTTTTATCAATTCATTTTGATATTTGAAACATAAAAAACATAGGGGCAATCAAAATCAAAACAACTATTGGTACATCATCATCAAAAACAAAAAGTTAAGACGACACATTATTATATTGTAGGTCTGGTTAGTCAGTTAATAGAAACTCTCACATGACCAACGTCTTCTGTAAACATCCTGTATAAAGGATGCTCAATTAAAAATTGGAAGAAAGGGTAATCAATATATGTTACTTCTATCGCCTTTTGTTGGGCAGCGATCATTAAAAAAGTCTGAATTTTCAAAAACCGAGAGTGAATTCTGACTGGACACAAACTTAAGGATTAATTTAGCATCTCCCTTTGATATTCAAGGCTTCCTCAATTCCTCCCCCAATTAGAAATGCTATCTAGTGGATTTTTAAAAATTAGACTTCAAAATAAAAGTAGTCTTAATTGTTTAACTGTAACGAGAACAACAATCGTTACCAAAATTAGAGAAGTAAACATATGTAAAATTTACATTCCTCTACCATGATTTGAACTCACAACCGATTGCCAGGAGATTCTTTCATTGACTGAGCAAAATTGACGAGTCTTTTATATTAATGAAAATTCATCATACAGATACAGACAGACAGGCTTATATACATGATACAAAGGTTGCAGTGATCATCTTTGGTCGGAATATAAGAAGGAGTAGAGTCTGACCCAACAAATGCCAGTTTTGTCACTATTATATTCACGACTGAAATTTTTCTTCAGGGTAAAATTCCTCCCCTGGGTTCAAAAGGCCTCCCGTTTGAGAATCACTATTTTTATAGGATTAAATGTTCAAATGTTCAAATTTTCAGCTTTCAAGCTCCATTGGTGCGGGCAAGTACACATCAGCCAGCCAGCCAAACCAACTTGAAAACTGAAGAGACCTATAAAGACAGTTTCTAATAAATGATACAATGATCAATTTATATCTTCTAGCTTTTCTAACATAGGGTAGGCTGTTGGTCCACGTTCTTGTAGAATTTAATAAGATCTATAATCATGTAAGACTTACATTTTCCAAGTCCCCTTTTCCTTCCAGATGTATGGTCTCAATCTTGAGTTCAAATGCATCTCTCATGTATCCTGGATTCTAGAAAAAGAGAAAATATAAGTAAACAACAATTCAAGAGATTATTACATTAGCAGGCCATGAGATATGGGCAAATCTGTAATCTGAACAAAACTCTCAACAATATCATAATTCATCAATGGTTCACTGCACATAAAAAGAATGATTACAGGTATTCTGTAGGTTTCATCATTACCCTCTATGTCAATGCACTTAATTGAGTGGTGAATATCAATAACATAGAACATTATACAAAGAAAATTTCAGTTAAAAATTTAGCTAATAATTACTGTATATACTCATAAGTCAGTTGTGTTTTTACTCAAGGGAAGACACAAAAATCATCAGTCCTTCAATAATGGTTCCAATACACAAAATTCTCTCTAAGCACATCCAATAAGATGAAACTTGACTCTTAAATTTGTATAAGATCAGTTACATTTGTACATCCCAATCATACAAGAAAATGGCAAAAATTGGCTGAAATGGGTACGTCTCTTCAAATGTTAATTTTTCTGTTGATTTTCATACTGAATTGAAACCATCAGATGATGTCGACAGATGAATGATTTACAAATTGGTGTTTTTTTGTTTTTTTTACACATAGATATTATTGTTCTGTACTGATATTTTTTTGTAAGTTATACCTGGATTATTCTCCGATTTGCATGAATGATACATAATAAATAAAATAATAAGTATATATATATATTATATATATATATATATATATATATATATATATATATATATATATATATATAATGATAAATATATAGAGAGAGATATAAGTAATAAATAATATAAGTATAAATAAAAAATTAAATAATGATATAAACTAAATATAAATAAAAATTATATAATATAGATAAAATATAACACAATAGAAATGAAAAATAATAATATAAATAAAAGATACTCTCTGTATCTCTTACAGCCATTTGAGAGAAAAAACAAAAACAAGCAAAAAATCAATCAAGAAACTCGAGAGAAAAAAAAGACGTTCAAACACATTTAGTAGTAAGTGGTTGTAAACATAAAAAAAATAGTATGAAAAATAATTAATATTACGTCACCATCAGAATTCTCAGCAGCCTTTTTTATTTTTTTTAAATGCCCTTCCCCCAACCAAAAATCGATTGAATCAGGAAAGCGAAGTCTGGACACTTTTAGAAGTAGTTGTAAACATAAAAACTAATAATAAATAATGTGTCACAGAAGGATATTTTTCCAAAAGAACCCCCCCCCCCCAAGAGAGGGGGGGGTGAAAATCAGTTGAAGGGGAAAAAAAAACTATAAAAACATGTGAACCCTTTTATTTTTTTCAGTACAGGAGAGTTGTGGCACATTATCTATTTAAAAGTTGTTTTCAAGTGGTTTGCAGTGGATCATGAATAAGCATTACAAGTGGAACCAAGTGGATCATGAATTTAAGAGTTAAAACTGGTCTAATAACTTGATACTTTGCCTCCAGTACTCAGTTTATTTTTTTTTCTCTAATTTTTATATTAAATAGAGAATTGATATTGTCAACATTTCTGCCAACAAGTCTGTGCATATACATGAGAAGTTGAGATACATGAGCAATATGATATACATACTGTTATGTTAAGTTATTGCCATGGTATATACATGCCGAATAAATATGACTTGTAAGTAAGTTCCTTATTACTTGGAAGCTTGCATCGTTACAAAGCATGCATGCTAGGGTTCACCATAATGCATTAGATGAAAATTTAAAAGAAGAAAAAGTCTTACTGTGATTATCGTTCGGCAATAAGGGTAAGCATTCCAGGCTTCTTCATGAATCTCAAGAGCCTCTTTAGGGGCCAAGTACCTGATAAATCTTGGAACTTTACTGAAAAAAAGGAAAACAGAATACACGTGAATCAGGGAAGAATAATAAACAAGGTTGAACATACAAAGGAAACTGTTTATTATGATAATGTACGTATGATATCATCAAACAGAAATAATTGGTGGGTTTAATTTGTTTTGTAACGCCTAATTGTATTACAAACATCAGAGAAGATCATCGATAATCAAGGGAGCCTTTTTTTGCCGGTCCATATTGGAGGAAAGATGGTTTATTCAACTAATTTCCTTGTCTGGGTATGTGACATCATTTTTAATTGTCAAAAATAGACAGTTCACAAATGGAGACTTCAAGTAGTGTATTCTTGCATGATAAGAATTTCTGTAGCAACCTTTTAAATCTAACATTTGGTCAATACAAACATTTAGTAAAAGTTGAATACCCCTTACACATAAAGCCTGGAACCAGAAGAGTTTCAGATTTGGGAATTTTTCTAGATTTCGGAATATCTACATATACACGAGATATATTGGGATAGGGCCTGTAATGTGTGTGTATGGGGGGGGGTAAGTATGTTTATCATTGGATTATGTACAAAAATGGTTGTTGTTTAGAATCTTAAAAAAAGTTTCCAAATCATTTTAAAAGCCGTTTCATTTCATTTCTATTGTTCACCGGAATTTTGTTTAGTTCAGACACAAGAAGCATTCGTTTTTAAAAGTTTCGGATTTGCGTACATTTCAATTTTCAGACTTTCAGAAGGGTATTCAAATTGTAATTAGTACTCTTAATACCCTCACCATTCAGCTATTGGTAATCAGTCTAGGAGATGCAGAGCTAATTCCAAACCAGGGAATAGAGTCCCATTAAGGAATTTCAACTCTGACTTCCTGTAGCACATCACTCCGCTTTCTTTTGGACTACATCAGGGATGCTGTGAAGTGGAATCTGTCAACTGGGTATCCCAGGATCTCTATACATTTATCCCAGGTTTATGTCAAGAAGAAATCACTTCAGTTTTATTCCATCATCTATCGTGACAGGAAAACGCTGTATTATTTTCAATAACAACATATTCGTTTTCTTTTTTAAACCAGTGTTTTTCACATATACATCTTGACTGAATGGTATACCAGAGCAAGGTATGTAAACACTGCTCTAGAACCCCCCCCCCAATGGTAACATGAAAGAGTAATATGGTTGAACTCAGTGAGGCATTTTGTTTATCAGTATATTCTATCCTATAAGAGTTTCTTTTCATACTTCAATCACAATTGGATAGCTCACCAAGTGATCCTATTTTTTCCACTTTGTGTGTGAATCCTGTCGATAAGAGTGTCAAATTTGTAAAATCTAAAAGCTTGAATTTTTTTTCTTCTATAATTTTTCCATTTCATTCCTTAGGAAAGACAACTGTAAAATTAATTATAACTGCAAAAATTTAGCAAGTTACTCCCAAGTTCAGTGAACCTGATAGCATGTCAAATCTTGTTGCTATGATGAGTCATTTAGTCAAAGTGATTAGTATCCTAGTTTGACAAACACAAATTTCTAGGACAGCTGAAATAAAGGGGAGGGGGGTACATGCCACCAAATACAGCAATTCCTTTCTTCACAAATTACTTTATGAATAAAACTGTAGTTGGCTCAGTCAAACGAATATTTAGTAGCAAGTTGAATAACGGTGGGTGAGCAGGATTTTATTCTGGCCGCACACACTAGTGAAAACATGTCAATGAAAAAAAGAAAATTTGCAAGGATGAAAAAATGAAGACTTGTAGCTTTTTCTAAGGAAAATCCCTAAATTCCTCTCATTTATCACCTAGTTTTTTCAAACTCCCCAAGTTTTCACCAATATGGGGCTAGACAACAAAAGCTAGGTTTACCTTTTGAGCTATTATCGCATTAGTAGTTTTAGCAGTTTGGTACAAATTCCATTTATTGTTATACCAAGAGCACAAAGAAGAGACCCAACATCACAAATTATCTATTTTTTTTAGATATTTCTTACTAGTGTACGTGTGTTATTTTGGTTTTGTTTTTTTTTAATTTTGTCCACCTAGACCATTAGCTGCTTTAATGCAGTGTCCCTTCTCCCCAATGTATACAATCTGACTGACATACTCAAAGCTTGAAATGTAAACTACATATATTGGCAAGTTATCATGGCTGCTGATCAGCATTGAGTTTGATTTGCAGCAGTTCCACTTTTATATATTTCTTTCAAAGTGATAGAAAACAAATAAATAAATCTAACTAATAAAAACATACTGGTAATTTAATCCTGTCCATGAATTTGAAGAGGCATATGCATGATTGAATCTGTTTGTACACACGATATCTCTAAAAGTTTTCAATGAATTTCAATGAAATTTTGCAGAGGGGTGAATAATAGACTATGGAAGGATTGATTTAACTTTTGGACGGATTTTTGCACAATTGCCTTCCTTACATTGTATCTACATATCCAAACAACAAAATGTAGCAAAAATTTTATGTCTATCCACACAATATCTTAAAAGTTTTCAATGAATTTCAATGAAATTTTGTAGCTATGGAGTAACTTATAAAATATTGGGGCCTGTCCATGCACAATTACTCCTCTGACAATGGCATTGGCAGAAGTATGTGCTCTCTGTGGGCTTTCTAGTTATCATATACAATTAGATTTGGCAAATGCACTTTCTATAACCTTTTGAAGTCTTTGAAAACATGAAAGACTAATATAAAAATACTGAGACCAATTCAAGAGTTAAGAGCTGATATAATAGAAATCATATGATAGTGACATCACTAATATATGAAGTCTGTCCAGAGAATATCTTGAGAACTCGGAGACCTTACAGTGTATGCATGAATAGACCCCCTCCAGAAATTATTCAGTTGGCAGTGAGACGCCATTGAGTGAGTGTGTGTTCTGAGTGAGTCATTCTTAATGTCTTGTGCAGGGTTTTTTTTGTGAAATATAGCATTGCTTTGTCAGTCCCCAACAGTCCAGATTTGGCTCCCCGTAACTTTCCCATAGAGATTCAAAAACATGGATGAGATTAAGGAGAGCACAATGAGGCAGCTGATGTCAGTACCAAAAGAGGGATTTTCAGACTGTTTTAAAAAGTGGTTGGGATATTGGGATATGTGTGGATGGTCCCAAGGAGAGTACTTTGAGGGAACTAAGGCACCATTGCATCAAGTTAGCTATTTTTTCCCATTGATATTAAATAGATGAATATTCTCCAGACAGACATTGTATAAATTGCCAAGAAACCAATAAATATTGGTGGGATTCAGTCACAACACAAAAAAAAAAACTTCTCATATTCTTAATTAATGAGTCAAGTGCCAGACAAACTTGACCATATAAACAACATATGCCATGGAGCCTGCATATTCAAGGGCCCCACACTAAATGATTGCAAGCTATCAAATCCAATTCAGTGATTCTGTACTTGCTCTATTCTAACTTTTATGAACAACTGGTGTTTAAGGTAAGAGATTTTAATCCATTATCACCTTCAATTGGGGTTATTATTTTAACACAGTAATTAATGGGAGTATGGTATCTAGTATTCTACGTGATACAAATACTATACATAAATACAAAAAAGTATTTGAAAGTAAAGTTGTAGAGCAAATGAAAAGAATTACTTTACTATGCAAATAAAAATATTTGTGTAATTTTTTCAAATTTAGGGCCCCTCTATATTATATGCAACATGCCACACACTAGCCTAATCTGGCTCTGAGTAAGTTCAACATTCGTAATACCTTTTCAATTCTTTTTTTATAATTAAAACATGACTAACTACTCATTTTAAATAAAGTATGTTTCAATACAAACACAAGATGATAAACAATACTGAACAAGCATTTTCATTACTAAAACTTGAATGTTCATAATCCTAAATGAAATTAGTAAACAGGAAATGCTAATTTTAGGTTCTGAGGAACTGAATTTCTGCCAACTTATAAACCAAGAAGAAAAAAAAAGTAACAAAGCATAAATAAAACTATGGTTAAATAAATTACTTATGAGTTTAAATAATGTCATACAGTACAAAATGTTTGCAACTGATTTGATTATCAACTGATAAGTGTTGCTTCGAATATCAAACTTTTCTTTCCTTAAACAGAAGATAAGACAAGCTGGGCTGCTGCAGAGTCAATCTCCACTCCTACTTCTATTCTGATAGAAGATGAAAGCTAAAACTTTTGTATTGTATATATAATAAATTTAAAAAATCATAAAACATTAATTTTAGTATAAATGTATTTATTAGAATGAAATGAGCCCTTGTGTATCTGTAAGATGAATTTCACAGATGCACAAGACAAGTAAATTTAGCTCAGTCAGTAAGAGACCAGCCTACCAGTTGTCATGATTTAAAATCATGGAATGGGAATGTTAATTTTTACTCCCCTGAATTTGGTTAGGATTGTTTTTGAAACAGTAGAAAAACAAAGCAGCTATGATGCAAAGGAGGTAACTGCACATAGATTCAGCAAAAAATTTAATCACTCTTAACCCATTTTCTACCCAATCACAAAATTTCATTGAAATCCACTGAGAACTTTTGGGGATATTGCGTGGACAAACAGATACACGGACGGACGGACAGACAGACATGGATAAATACATTTACATCGCTTGTTCTTGACTAATTTGGCAAAGATTTTTTTTAAAAACAATTAAACAGTACATTTTGTTGTGGATAGTGGATATATTTCAAAATCAAATCAAATTAAAGATGCAGAGAGAGGAGGTATCTGTAAAGAAGAAAAAAAATACCTGGATCTGCCTTAAAATTAAATCACGTCTTCCTTAGCCTACAAACCATCCCTCAACAAAATGTCATTGAAATTTATAGAAAAACTTTTAAAGATACTGTGTGAACTTTAATGAGTGAATATAAAAATGTGTGGAAAAAAAAAAAAAAAAAATCTTTCAATTGAAAAAAAATCCTGGACCATGGTCTAACTTTCCAGAATATTTCATTGCAATTCATCAAGATCTTATTAAGATATTAAGCGGATATATTGTGCCCCCTATGGGAGAGGTAATTGTAACAAAATTCTCATATGCATCCCAAAATTTAAGCAATTCTTCCGTAACCTCAAGCCACCTTTCCATAAAATGTAATTGAAATTTAGAGATAACTTTTGGAGATATTGTGCGACCGACCCGACGGACAGACATGAGTGAATACATATACCCCTTCCAACTTTGTTTGCCAAGGTATATTAATTTTTTTTTTAAATCATATTTCCCTGTATACAATATTGTCTTACATAAGAGCAAGTTATTTATAGTACTATTCAAATGTCTCCTAAAAGTTTTATAGGTAATATTTGAAGAAAAATCTTCAAAATTCTTATTTAATTAAAAAATTATGTCTGAAGAAAAAAAAAATCATTTTAAAATCTAAACAATTTTAATTTGCATAACTCTTAGTACAATTAACATAGCTTGTTATTTTTCTTTTAATTGGTATCTCAATCTTTTTAATACTCCTGGGACATATGAATTCCAGAGGTTTCTATGACTGCTATACATATCCTGTAGATTTCTTTTAGGTCTATTGGGACTTTTCAATTCAGGCATTTTGCATCTCAATAGGTTAGCCTTGAAAGGGCAAAGAAAAGCTTAAATTATTTTTTTTAGATCAGTATTGAATTTTTTGCAAGGTGCTTTGTAGACACGGATTCATTTTTGGCCAATTTTCCTCAATCTATAATACATACTTACTTTTTTAAATGGTATATCTTGTGTGTAAACTGGCCTGTGGTGTATTTTTTTCCGTTAGCAAAAAGAGGTTCTTTAGGAGCATTGGTGTGTTCATCAAACGGTTCATTTTTCAAAACTTCGATTCCTTCCCCACCACCAGTTTCATTTTTACTGGCTTCGGCTACCGAGTAGAGCTGTGCTACTTGGTACTGGAAAAGAAAAAAAAGAAGGTAAACATTAGAGAAAGAGAGATAGAGAGAAAGAGCAAACTTGGACGCATTCCAAATGTTCTTACAATTGAATTCCTCCAATTGTCTGAATAACATTTGGAATGTTAATGACTTCTCAAAGTTATAGACAATGAATTTAGACAATAAAACAAAATCTTTACAATAACCACTGATAAACTAATAATATCCTTCTGTATGTAAAATTGAAGGTTCAAAAAATAGAAACTGCCACATGACCAATGTCTCTTGACAGCATGCCATGTTGGGGATAATCAATTGAAAAAATTAGAAAGTTGAATGATCAATTGATGAGTTACCTCTTTCACCTTTTGTTGGGTAGTGATCATCAAGACCAAATTTTCAAAAAACCAGTGTGAATGTTTTCAGACACAAACTAAGGGGTCAATTTACCAAACCAATTGGGGGTTGAAATTTAAAAAGAAACAAAAAATAAATAAATAAATTAATGTTCAAATTCTCAGCCCTCTGGCTCCATTGGTGCAGCCTGTATGTTACATACATACATAGTCAGGAAGACCAACTTGAAAACTGAAAAAAAAACCTATGTTGACAGTTTTGGTTGAGGGTACCAAGAAATATGGTGTACTTGTTAGACTGTTTCCATTTGAATCTAACTATCCTAAAAATAAGGTTAATTATTGATCCATATCCATGTAAATCAATCTGAAAAAAAATGTTATTTGTTGCTACAAAACCTTATTGATTCTAACATTGTCAAGGGTTTTACAAATTATTATCATCATCGATCTCACCAGACTTGTCTGTTCACTATTCCTATTTGATAAGCCTCAAGCATTCAGAGATAACTAATTCCTAAGTTCTTAGATTAAGTCTGATATAATGTTCCATATGCAGATTGTATCAAGTTTATAATGAATCACATGCCGGACACTCTTTTTTTTCTTCTTTCAAAGGTGCTTAATGCCTGAATTAAAATATCCCAGTAGACTTCCAAAAGAGATCTATAGGACCTACATGGTAGAATCCCCTTATTACAGCACCCTCAGGGATTCAAATGTGCCATTATAATTATAATGTCATATGAAGTGTATTAATAATGAGAAACCAAAAAGTTCAGACAAAAACTTCTCATTACTCTTTCATAGTCTAATGCCTCATATATGGGTTACAGGTCAGCAAATAAAATGAATAATCCAAAATTAATTCTGATAACAATACACATAAAAGCAAACATACAGTTAGAACATGTATCATTAAATAGTGCTGTTCTGTAATAATGAATGCCTATACATGTGTGAGAGAGTCAGTGCGTGGTTGTGAGTGACAGAGTCAGTGCGTGGTTGTGAGTGACAGAGTCAGTGCGTGGTTGTGAGTGACAGAGTCAGTGCGTGGTTGTGAGTGACAGAGTCAGTGCGTGGTTGTGAGTGACAGAGTCAGTGCGTGGTTGTGAGTGACAGAGTCAGTGCGTGGTTGTGAGTGACAGAGTCAGTGCGTGGTTGTGAGTGACAGAGTCAGTGCGTGGTTGTGAGTGACAGAGTCAGTGCGTGGTTGTGAGTGACAGAGTCAGTGCGTGGTTGTGAGTGACAGAGTCAGTGCGTGGTTGTGAGTGACAGAGTCAGTGCGTGGTTGTGAGCGAATGTGTGAGTAAGCGTGCATGCATATGAGCGTGTGAATGTGTGAGTGAGCGAGTGTGTCCCAGGAGTCTTGAAAGGGTTCATGAAAATATAGAACATAGCAAGGAAATAGAATTCATTGCATTTAATTTTTTCAACAACACTTTAGAAGTAGAGATTACAAACAAGTATGGTTTGTTTCTGAATAGAAACCATCACATGATGTCTTTTCACAGCATGCTATGTCGGGGATATCAATTAAAAACTGGGAAAAATGGTGATCAATGAAGGAGTTATTTCACTTACATTCTGTTAATGATCACGAAAGAAAGTCTGAATTTTATGAAAACAAGCATGAATAATGCAGGACACAAATTAAGGGATCAATTTAGCAAAAACAATGAAAATTGAACCCTCTCACTGAAATCCTACTTAGGGGTGGATGAGGGTGCTATTCAGAAAACAAGAAAAAAAAGTTTTCTCTATACATAAGGAGTGAATATTCTATTTTTCAGGTCTCTAGCTCCATTGATATAGCCTGCATACGTAGTACAGAGATAGAAAGCCAGACCAACTTAGAAACCAAAGAAACTTTTGTTGACAGTTTTTGTGGTAGAATAGTTAATTCTCAGCCAATCAGGTCCACATTTGGCTTTATCCAAGAAATAGTTTTACTTTTCAGCCACATTGACCATCATGTCCGAATCATCAATGACATATTTGCATTTTAGTTAATATAGAAGAACTTGCTTATTGTGATCACATAGGGACAAAGTCTACTAGATAATAATCAGCTGATAACACTAGGCAGAAGATTGTAGAGGAAAGTGGTAGGTGCGATTGACGTGGCGGTAACGGTGTGGACAATGACCAGAGTTCAAAATCTGGTCGGGACTTCATGTTCACTTGGCAGTAATGCTCTTGGAAAAGGCATGAATCCATCTCTTCCTTCGCCAGCTATAGGTAAAAATAGCAGTGTCATTCCATTTTCTTTGAGACATAAGAGAGGCCATTCATATTGAAGAAGCCACTTATTATGATCACTTTGGATCAAGTGCTTGGGGCTGAATGATTTTGATGATAATAACCGTTTGATTACATTATCTTTTTTATAATAAGCAAATACTTCTGAATCATTATTATCTTGAAAAAAAAAATGAAAGAGAATGTAGTTTTCCAGGATATCATTTGTTTTTAGATTCTTCATAGTTTCTCTGTACCTTTCAATATAGTTATAGATATTCTACCATCTGTAACTTATACAGACATGAACTAGTTTTGCTTATGGTACCATCACAGCTAACTGGTTCAAAGCATAACAATTCAAATAATGTGGCAATATTAAGTTTTGTTTTACTCATAATCCTTATCCTTTTGTTCCAATGTTGGCAAACTGAAATCCATCATTAAATCAAGGGAAAAATCAGAAGCATTTTAATTAATCTTATCTGCATCACGAGTTTTTTTTGGATGATTTCGTCTTTGTGTAGATTTATTGAAACATAATAATTCCTAGAAAGTTGAGAAAATATATTCACACTATTATGTACACATACATACTAGTACAGATTCATGCATACACTCCCAGCCTACAAACCAGATATCTAATTTTTATATAAAATCCTGTGTCACTGTTTTTTTTTTTCATTAAAAAAGAAATTCATTTTTTTTATAAATAATTTTGTAGCTTTATTGTTTTGAAACTATTACAAAAAACAAACAGTAAATCTGAAGAATTGTAGAAAATCGACAAGATAAATGTTGTTTGTGGTATACAGTCTTTTGTTTGCAATGAATACAATCATACTAAAATACATACTAGTATAATTCATCTATACGTAAATAATCCCATTATTTATGACAGGTATTAACTAGTTAGACAATAAATGATTGAGCTTCAGAATATCTGTTAGTATTGAGAATCATTGAGCTTGGCCCAAGGTGAGAGTAACCTCCACTGATGTGGTAGGCGTGATATTACGATGTGAGTACACTAAGTATTGATTTAAGATACATATTCCATTTGGACTAGGTAGTCAACCAAGGCAGGAAGCAAGGTTATTTATGCTTACAACTTGCACCCTGTCTCACACAATATCAACCCACATATTGATCTGACTGAAACTTGATCATAAAGAAGGGTTTTGGGTGTTTAAAAGCTTGTAATAATCTTAGGTGTGTAATGGAAGGTTAGTTACATTCTGAGAGAGTCTATTTAAAGTATTACCTCTGTCCCATAACAGTTGTTACATTTGCATATAAACAATAATAACTGAATGTAACAACTAATATTGGACAGAGGTACAATTTGCTGTTTGAACCCATTTTTATGAGAAAATGTAAAAATATTAGTCACCCTTTTTTTTTCTTTTGTCTATGTTAGATCAAGCTAACAAGGTGAACTAGTAAAGCATGACAAAAAATAGAGAGAGTGCAAAAGCATAGTAACACCTGTTGTAGAAAGATGGCGATGGTTACTTTTTCTGAATTAAATTCAAATCATTTCTGCGTTAAATTTAGCTGCACTATGCTAGACTGGGAACCTCAGGAGAGCAAATTTTTTTCCTTCACTAATTTTGCCAATTTTCTCTGATCAGTTTTTTCACTTTTTTTTTTTTTTCAACCTTATCTGTAAATTCATTTTTCAAATGAAAATAGAGAACTAGATCATTTAAAACTGTATTTCATTGAATAAACCACAAAAAATATAAGTAGTGTTAAATGTTTAGTGTTAGTGTAAGGATTAAAGTTATACAAAGTCAATTACAGTACAAATGAAAGCAGCACATTCATCATTATCCTGATATTACTTTCACTACTGAGAAAATAGTTTATGCCTTCCATACACTTTGAATTTAATGCAAAATAAGTAATAATTGCTGATTGATAGTTAGCCTATTTGTCTAGCAAAGTGGAGGTAGTGACTTCATTTCTCACTAGGTGTCCCACCAATTTGATCTTCTGATGAAGTTGGTTTAGTCTAACAAATACAGGTTATGAATATGAAGCATTTACCATTCCATTAATTTATAGAGGGAAATCTTTTGACTTTTCCCAGACCCCCAAGATGGTGATGATGTTATGTTAGGCTGAGTTATTGGAGTACAGCAGACTGAGATACAGGATAGAGAAGAAGATTCGTGCTGCCTTTATAATAGGTTACAGCAAAACAAACTCAATAATAGAATATCTGTCGAAAAGCAGTAGTTACCTGTGCCTACATACATACATACAAAATGATCCATATGATACAACACAAACATGATTAATTAACACTTTATTAAGCCTCTTACATATTTAGTAATTTTGCTTACAAATTCATTTATCTAAACATAAGTTTTAGGGGGTGAAGCTTTTTTTAAAAGCAATATGCAAAATGAAATAAAAGGCCTTTTCTCCTCTAACTGAAGTCAATTTTTAAACATGAAATTGATCATTTTATTATGTATTCAATATACATACATTCATATATTATTTAATATGTAGCATTGCATTAGATAGTAAAAAGATCCATAACAGAACTCAAAACATACAATTTGTCTCAGATACTACTATTAGCTCCCAGAGAGAATGTAAGTACACATGAACAAATACTCTGGATTGTATCTATATTAACTATAACATGCAAGAACAAATGAAATCGATATGTGATTACCATTGATTACTTTAGCTACTTGTCTGTATTCCTATGGTCTATCACGACTATAAATTTTTAGACTTCAGACTTGTCAGGGAAGAGTAATGAACGAATGGCAGTTATAGTTAAAGTTGAATCCCTTTTGCTCCCATTCAAGTATGAGCACCCTCTTCCATTTTTACCCTTGTTCATTATATTGAGAGTGTTGGTGGAGAGGGAGAAAAGAATGAATTATCAGACAGCTTTGCGGTCATGCATACAAACAAACAGAATAATATTTAATTCTTTCTGCCCCTGGTTATAGGAGAGTAAGCATGTGATAAAATATCATTTAATTAAAAAAAACAAACAAAATACAACTTGTTACTAAATGACTGAATGTTACACAGAATGCTCCCACTCCCTACAGCCAACCACCAGATTCATCATACTATTTGCATACATAACAGAATGGTCAGGATGGAGAAAGGAAAAAAAAAAAAAAAATTAAACCTAGGACCTGGAAATACAATGCTGCAACTGCAGAGATGTCAGACAGGTAATAGCAAGCACTTGTAATGCCACAAGGAAACATGTTTTTATTAGATCTAGGAATAGATAATTCGAAATTTGTTTCTTACATCAGGTCTGATGTTATGTTCCAGGTATTGACTAAGCGAATCACTTACATTTGACCACTGTTTGCATGTTAATTTTTCTGCTGAAGCTCAGGCAACTCTTTCTATCACTTGCACACAATTACTACTTAAAAAAAATAAAGCTTCCTGTCTCTGAAGAGGCAATTCCATGGGATAGGGAGGCCCCAGTGATAAAGTCTTGGTTTTCTTTGCACATGGCTGCTTAGTGATCCTTTCAAGTCTAAAGCCTTGATTGTGACCTGGACTTCAGGACCATCCCTTTAGCAGGATGTAAGTACACCAAATCACACAGCTTACAGTGTACTCAGGGAAATTTGTCCTAATGAAGAGTTTATATAATACACTGCACTCATACCAGGAATCGAACCGAGTACCTATATGTGGAACAGACATACTATCTAGTACAATATCCAAGCAGACACAATTAGTGCATAGAAATCCAAATATAAAATGCAATGTGTATCCATGAATTTTCTTCAATGCGTGCACAGGTACTACACTCAGATCCTGGGCAGAGTACACAGGTACTACACTCAGATCCTGCGCAGAGTACACGGGTACTACACTCAGATCCTGGGCAGAAGCACTGATCAATACATGATAAATCCCATCATTTTTTATGGGCACTATGCTAGTATCTCAATAATTAGTAAATAGACTACATCCGTTCTTTCATGGGTGAGGTTCACATGCTTTTTTGTTTCAAATGAAGGAGAAAAGAAAGGGAAGGGCAAAAGATTATTAGGGATGAGGTAGGCTTACAGAAAAAAGATGAGAATGGATTGAGTTCCTCATAAACTTCAATGTGTGCATATGAACTCACATCTTTATTAAAAGTAAATAAAAACTTGAAAGATTTTTCAAAAAACAGGAGACATGAGCAGTAAATGTTGAATTTTTCACCCCTCTAGCTCCATTGGTGTGGCCTGTACATGTCATATATACATAGCTAATACAGTTGTCACTAACTGAACGATCAAATTATATATCCTAGACTATGCCGTGATATAACCTTGTAATAACAATAACTATTATAATGGTATCATGGTCCAAAAAGCCCTAAATTGGTTTGTCCTGGAAAAATTCCTGGATACCCTCAAAAACTTAATAAGCCCAACCATCCACAAAATTTCATGGGAATTCATTGAGATTTTTTGGAGATATCATGTGAATAGACAAACTAAAAAAACATTGGTAAATAAATAACCTCTGTTAAACTTCGTTAGCAGGGTTGAACTGATCCCTCTATAAGTATCAATAGCAGATAAGTATGATATGCAAGTGCATTATCCTGAAAAATGTTTAAATATAGTTTGATTCTGATACTGACAGGTAACAATAGCTTCTTCACATTTACAGTAAATCGTCTAACTTTACTTAACACTATGTTTAAAATGCCAAGTTGATCGATGAATGGATTTGTTTTTACTTTTTTTTTTTCTAGCAAATCAATTTTTTACCCTCGTGTAGACTGTATGTGGAGCGTAGGACTACATTGAGGTTTCAGGAGCAAGTGGCTTTTACAGGATGGTGTTGCTAGCCCTAGGCCCGAAATGAACTGCCTTACAGGACTAAAGGGCTTCAAACCCAGGAGTAGAGGGAACCTCTGGGCAGTGATCACTAAAAATTCTAAATTTTCAAAAAACAAAAACCAAGCATAAATGCTATCAGACACAAATAATAGAATCAACTAGCGTTGAAATTTCATCCCTCTAGCTCCATTGACATAGCCAACTCAACCAACTTGAAAACCGAAGAAACATATGTAGACAGTTTTGTTTGATGATTTTCAATTGACAATGCTTCACCTGAAAAATTCAAGTAGTTTCAACAGTCATGCAGTACAAAAATCTTTTTTTTTTTCTTGAATTCATCAAGTCTTAATTATAACATGATAAAGGGAGGAGAATAAGGAGTAACACTGCAAGACAGAGCTATTCAACTCTCCAAGGTATTTCACATATTCATAATTCTTCTGCCACCTCTTCAAAATCTGCCAACAAGCAAGAGTGTTTCCTGACTGACATTCACAGGTGATCAATAACAGCAGTAAAAAAACCCATTGTATCTGAGAAGCAATTTAAAATACAGGTTAGCATTTGAAACTCAGTAACATCTGAAACCTTGCTATTTTTAAGAATTAAATAATTATTACTCATTTATCCATGCTGTTAAAAATGACAGCTTACATGAAATATATGGAGTTTATATACATATATAAGAGATTTGAATTGCAGTGAGCTTGAAGAATAGCGTTTTGTTGATCACTATTGTATTTTTTTATTCTTTGTTTTTATTACTTTTTATTTACCTTTAATATTTTTAATGCAACATTAGAACATAAATGAAATTTTATTTTACTACGTTGGTTGCATCCCTCAGTGTGATAGAAGACATCTGCATGTGGCTAATTATTACATGTGTAGATTAATTATTTATATCATTAACAAAAATGTCCAAACACTATTCAAAACTCTTGGCCAAAGTGCTGACTTAGAGTTTACTACGGTCTGGTAGGAGACAATACAACTTACATTGATCCCAGTGACCCATCTCACCCAGCATGACTCAATGATATGTGATCATGAAACATGTCGTAACTGAGCATCACCGCCAGTCTTTTGTTGACAGTGTCACCGTATCTAGAGGAATTAGTGCATTCAAGTGTTAAGTGACTGTTGCATTCTTTTCGCAATGTCTGAATGGCCTGCAAACAGCCCCACGGTTAATAGTGCAAAGTGAGAACAAAATTTATCAATAGCAAAGGAAGTAGAGTTTTTGAAAAAAATTAGAAACAGGTGTGTCTTTGAGGAGACTCACTAAAGTTTACAGTGTTGGTACATCAACAATCTATACATTGAAAAAGCAAAAAAGAACCAATTAAGAAATTTCTTGTAGAAAGTGTTGTGCAGAAAGAAATATCAAAATGAAAAATACTACACAAAGTAAAATGTGAAGCCAAAGAAAAAGTAATGATAGAATTGTTGCATAAGTTGATACAGAAGGAATAAAAGGCAAATACATACTTTTATTATTATTATAATCTATTTCCAGGTGTAGTCTACATGATTTGTATTTTGTAAATATCCGTGTACTCTTAAATTTTGGCCTATTTTGTAACTTTAAAGTATTAATGACCCTACTCTGTTGCACTGAAATAAGGCCAAACCTAATGCTACTCCCAAAACTTGCGACAGTCAGAGCTTGAGATGTTCAATCTGTATCAAGTTATTATATATAAAAATGTAGTAAGATGAAGCATAAAAATTCAATCAAAATATGACCCATTCCAAGACCTTCAACAATGTCCAACAATCCTCTAATGATAATATGACATCTATATAAATTTCTTTGATCTCAGTGACCCACCACACTCAACCGGACTCAATGATACATGACCATGAAACCTGTCGTAACTGAGCATCACAGCCAGTCTTTTGTAGACAGTGTCACCGTATCTAGAGGAATTAGTGCATTCAAGTGGAAAGTGACTGTTGTATTCTTTTCACAATGTCTGAATGGCCTGCAAACAGCCAGACAGGTAATAGTGCAAAGTGACAAGTATAATAGAAGTATAAATTCCAATTTCCCTTTTATTCCAAATATGAAGTTCAAAATGCTCAAAAGGATGATAATCTGTAGATGAAAAGTCAGGTGAATACGGAGGATGTTGAAAGACCTAATATCCTAATTCTTTCAGCTTAGAGAATCAACTGAGAAGAATGACATCTTGCACTGTGATGCAGTATTCCATTCAGTACGTGTGATACTAATTTTTTCAACTTTTTGCCTTGAGATGACATAAGGTCTCTGTTGAAGTCCTAAAGCCTTGTGAAACAGTTGTTTGTTGGCCATTGCTATCAATAATTCATCATTAAGAACAAGCAAAAAAAAAAGTGATAGCAGTAGACCACAGGAATATCAACAAATAGAAAAAGTTATCAATAATAACAATAACAGGTATATTTTGTTTGCCTTTGCATGTTATCACACTTGATATAGATACATTCCATAGGTAAATTACTTCAACAAAATTATATACTTTGATAGTAGAAATATATCTGCGAGAGTTATGATATCTTAGTTGTCAACACCCCTGTAATTCCCACGGGTCCAGGTAGTTATTATTTGCTATAAAGTTTAAAACAATATCCCATAAATATCCGACGAGCATTGCTTATCAATGGACACACTGTATGAACGTGTGTTTAAACCTACATATGTTCAAGTCATAAGATAGTTTTACAAATATCTTCATTCAAGGTCCATATAAATCTATATAAGAAGAGTGTGTTAAGGAGATGACTCCTTTTTTTATAGGAATTAAATAGTGTACATTTTTTAGGAAACCATTAGAAGATTTTAAAACTTATCAGGATACTTGAAAAAATAAATTTCAACATCTGAATTTGTGATTTTAATTTCTTTGATGAATATTCTGAATTGTTTCCTTTATATTAACTCTCAAATTCATATAAGGTCATCTACTTTTCTACCTACCACTCATACAAAAAACTGTCAAAAATTGGCAGAAAATAGGTATTTCTTTTCAGATGTTAATTTCTATATTGATCATATTGCTATGAAACCTTCAGATAATGTTAACATATGAATGTTTTACATATTTTTGTCTGTTATTTTTTTGTTTTTGTTTTTTTCACAGACTGATCTCAAGTATAATATTTTCTGTCTATTAGAGCTGGATATTATGTAATTTGCATAAATGAAATATAATGAATGACATAAAAGAATAATGTGATAATATAATACAATAAAATTTTTTTTAATACATGATATGAATATAAAAAGATAATGTCAGAACCCCCCTTTCCAAATGAAAAACCCAGAAGAAAAAGAAAAAAAAACTACAGCGATTATTGATTAAAAATACTCTAGAAAACTATGTCAGAAAACTAGAAGTAGTTGTGAACATAAAAAATAAATAAATTATAAAAATTTTAAAAAGAAAAAAGGAAAATTGATTTAAAAAGTTCCAGAAAAATGTGTGAACCCTTATATCTTAAACAATACACATGTAGAAATCTACCAGAAATGTGTAACAATCGCTGCTTTCAGTATAAAGGTGTTCCTGGTTCCTATACTGTATTTGAAAGTTGTTTGGATTTTCAAACAGACATCAATGGTATATGAATAAGCTACTCAAGCATTAATCAGCTGTTCATGAATCTAAGAGTTAATTTCATTGTCACAACTCCCAAATCATCATCAATATAACGACTATTTACATAGCATTTTTATTGTATTAATAATAGTATTATAAGTAATTTGGAGATTATTTGAAATGTACAAGAGGATATGCATAAGTTAAATGCAAATACAATAATTTATATAGAGGCCTTGAGCATACATGGATTTTAGGATACCAAGGGATGATTGTAGAATTAGAAATGATATTTGATTCAGTAAAATAGTGGTGGTAGTATTAGTAGGAATAAAAAGTATGCTTAATTGATAAAAAGATTGAGCAAGTGAATACCAAATTAAGTCAGTTGTAGCCATAGTATTTTTGATGTGTAGAAGGAGAAACCCTTGTTATTAGAGTAACTATAGTTACTGTGAAATCAATGTTAAAGCCACATACAATGGCTGCAGCCATGGAAATATGGAACAGTCCATTCTAAGCAGATGGATCAATCAATAAGGTGGGGGGGGGAATGCATGTGTTGAGATAGACCAAGGCTAGCCAGAAATTTTTAAAAAGAAAAAAAAAAAAATCAACATTGAAATCAATCACTGCCCCAGGTAGTGGCTCAATGGTTAAGTCAGACAGCAACCTTTTGTATAGATCCAGTCATGAGGTGCGGATGTGCATAACAGGTACTGGCATGGAAAACCGATTCAGTGGACCAAGTTCAAGTTTTGGCTGAGACTGTTGACGTTCACTTTGCATTAATTCCCTTGGAAGAGGCATAAATAGACTCCTCTCCTCAGCTCTTGGTAAATGGCAGGACAGGCCTTATAGCTTTGTTGGGTTGTCCATCCAAGAGGAGGTTATCTAATAAAAGCTTGGCGTCACCATAGCTGGCCCCAAGCCTGAGTAATAGAGAAGGGTTAGGCAAGCAACTGAACCCCGTGAAACCTTATAGCTGCAGAAATCACATCAGGATAGTATCAGTCCTATACTCAACATGGGTTCTACAGGAATAAACAGCAAAGGGAATGGTATCACTTTTTAGAAATCATTTTCAGGGAGTTGGTGGGATTGAGCTTCACAAACCCGACATTTATGCCTTACATGAATGCTGCTGGGTATATAGATAAAATCTAAATGTGATTCAGAGGTTATTTGTGGAGAAGAGTATGATCTTAATATTCAATACGACAGTAGTTCAAAATAATCCTACTTTCCTATTAGAGAAAACTGACGAGGAAGAAATAAATTTTCCCCCCAATATGAGCCTTACAGGTGATGCTATTATAAGCAACCTCTGTGAACTGGAGATTCCAAATTTTATTCAAAAGTGAGGATACTATCCAGTTCTTATCAAACTGAACAAAGAAATTGACTGGCCTAACTTACACACTTGCCACTTCCTCCAATTTTCTTTTCACTCTCCAACAATGTTCTTCATTTGAACCTCATCCTAGAATGGATCAGCCAAAACATGATAATAACAAAGCAATATAAAAAATAAGCTGACTAGTTCAGCTATCAGTTGTGATGATAATGACTCTTGTCAGAATTACAAAAGGCCACAGAATGAATTGCCTACCATGTTATGGAAACAAAAGAGTTCAATAGTCGGAAAAACCTAGGGATAATGAGGAATCTTCCCAGAATTATAAAACAGATCCAGATTATCAAAAATGCAAATGGTTAATATATAGTTTGTAGTGTCAGGCATTTAACATGGTGTCAACATTCAATTATATGAAAGGACAAAATCAAGTAGCTCTGATTGCTTCAAAATGAATTCTCTTGAAATGATTTTAAACATTTTTTGAAAGCAGACGGGTTTAAAATCTTTGAAAATCATTCCTTGATCATGTACAATATTTATCTTAAAAACTATGCTTAATAGATAAATGTAAAATTATGTAGACCAGTGTTTACCAAACTCAACTTGATGACTGCCCCCTTCTAGAGCAGATATTTCATCAGCCATCCCTATAAAGTCTGACACAAATGATACATTGAATTTCATTAAAATCTAATTTTCAATCAAGCATATATATTATAATAAAAAAAATATAACAGTACAAAAGTAAATAGTTTTCAATTAACATGAAAACAATGTGAAGAATGGGCCTGATGTGACGAGACATTACCCCGTCTTCACATGCCCCTCTATGACCCCCTTACCTTCAAGCACCCCCTTTAAGTCTTTGGCACTGCAATCACCACTATCAAAATGGTGTCTGTATGTTTGAAATCGGGGAAAACTTAGCTCAGCATGTATAATCACTCTCTTCTAATGTTCCCCAGCACATGTCACAGAACAAGGCTTAAATTCTACACTAACAATATCCAAAGATCAATTTCTAACAGCTTGCTGTAGGAAGAGATTGCATAATACTGATGAATGGGTTCTCATCTAAAGCACTCAATTTCTGTTATTGATTATTGATAAAGAATCATTTTGATCAAGAAATGGAGTGCCCACCAAGTTGGTCATACCCAAGATTAGCAATTTTCAAAGGAATTTTACAGTTGATATGCAATAACAGCACCTTGATAATACTAACAAGTTGTATTGCTGGTTTTCATAATGAACAATATTGACAATTCTTTTTTAAAAACTTTCAAGACCAACTCATTAAGGCATTTAATGCCTGCATTCAACTGTCCTAATAGACTTCCAAAAGAGATCCACAAGACACATCCCAGGATTCTTGAAAAGGTTATAATTAGCAACATAAAAAATATTGGGAGAGAAAAAAAATACAATTTTTGATGATTGCCATGTTGATTTCAAGACAGTTTTTCGATTCCATTTCTTGGTTGCATACTAATCTTAACATCAGTCATAAAAAGCTTTCCCATCTTTTATACTATATTTCTAAAGAGTTAATGAACAATGATTTTATTGCAGACAAACACCAAGTTGTGAAAATCTCTCAGTCAGGGGATGCACTTTTAGTTTTTACATCATATATGTCTATAGGCCTATATTTAGTCCAGTCTAAAAAAATGTCATAGAAAATATGCTTGGGAGAGAAAGTGGATCAAATTACATATGGATACTTTCAAGAGGATAAGAAACATGCTTTCAGTGTTTTTTTTACAAATAAAGTTGCATTACCATCTGACTTTGGGCATAAATGGTTTAATACAATGTATCTTAATATAACATGATTGATTGATCTTAAGTGCTGGGCTTCTTCAAGTTTAGTTGCAATAAAAAGTAACAATTAAGATGAAGGTAAATAGTAGCAAAAATTATTAATGATACAGCAACTCTCTTGGAAACATTTGCAACTAATATTTAACATTGATGTATAGTTAAATTATGTATATTAAAACTTTTTTAATAATTTTTTTTATCCATATATCGGTTGAAGATATAGCAAATAAAATTCCAAATCTAAATAAAGGACTCTTTTCTCTTGTGAACAATCCATAAAACTCCTAATAACTACAAGGTTTAAATATCAGATGCCACTTAAAAGAAGTTTATCACCAAAACTGCCCATCAAAAATAGCGAGATAATTCAAGTATGGATTCACACTTCAGCCAAGAATCAGAGTATTTGTGTGCTCTGCTAAGAACGAAAGTGTCACACCCCAGCCCTCTGCCAGGTATAATATCTGTGAGCTCTGCCCATGATCAAAGTGTCACACCCTGCCTAGGATCTAATATCTGAACACACATTGAAAATATTTACATGGAAACAGATTGCGTTTTCATGTGTGGATGTTTTCATTACACAAGCCGTTTAATATACATTAATCCAAGTTAAAGAGAAAAGATTATTTTAGTATTGATCTCCTATATTTTACATCAGTCGTTGAACCAAAGAGAAATGCCAATCTATTGAGTATGTAATCAAATACTTTTACAAACAAACATTTGCTTGCCAGCATGATTTAGTTTCAATTCTATCTTGGAAGCTGGTTACTCTAATACAATGGTTTTGAAACTGGGGTCCATTAAATAATGCTCCAGGTTCGGCTGCAGTGTTCCCTGTAAAACTGATATTGCAAATCTTGTAGCAGAAAAACATCATCTATTGCACAGCTATTAAAAAAACATTACTACTCTACTCAGACCAGTACTATATATTGGTATTTAAATAAATGCAACCCATCTAGAATAAATACAATTTTTAAAGATCAAAAATTGTTCATTATTGTAATTCACGATTTAAGTCTAAAAACTAAATGGTAAAAATAGGGTTCCGTCAGAATATTTCCGTATTAGGAGGAGGTCCTTGAGTTTCCAAAGTTTCAAAACCATTGGTCAATAGAAAAAAAAATATGAAAGTAACAGATAATCACCATCAATCAATTGAATGCAATTTATTAATATCTATATGCTGAACTAGCTAGCATAGCACCCACTGATAGGATTATTTACGTATGGATTAACACTTCTGCATTGGATCAAAGTATGTGTACGCTCTGCTTAGGATTAAAGTGTCGTTCTCAAGCACTGCTGTCTAAGATCAGTGTAGGATTACACACACACATAAATATATGGATACACATTGTATTTTATAGCTGTGGGTTGCAGAACTAGTATAATAGAAGTTTATCATCTCTAGCTTTTATTGATGGCTACAAGTTAGGATAATAACTAAAGAATATATATCTTTGTTTGTCATTTGGGTATTACAGAATTTATGTGCCGCAATCAGTACTACTACTACCTTCTCTGAGGGCCACCCACTACACAGCACGACACAGGTTACTGAAAAGCTTACAATGAGATAACAAACACTTTATATGCAGATTGTTAATACTAAGAAGAATATCTCAGCAAGAGGAAACGATGTTGACTTTTTATATTTTGCTGAAACCACTATCCCCCCAAAAAACAACAAAAAAAAGTTGAGATTAGAAGCTATTCTTCCCAAATGGAAAAAATGAACCAAGCTTTATCTTTAATGGAAAATGCTTTGAGGCATTTTTTCCGATACAGGTCAGAGAAGAATTTCTATACTTATCAAGTCATCTTTTTTTTTTTCTTTTTAAATTTTCTAAAGCCTGTATATGGTTTTGATGGCCTTTATCATTCTTTATGCTTGATATCATAAATGGAATGGGCCCAAAGCAGTCAAGCTAGAAATAAAAAGATGCCTTATAGTTAGTTTCACAATAGGCTAAGAAGTAATCATTAGGGGGGAAAAAAAAAAAAGAATGCAACATTTACTTTTAAATCCATACACACACACACACCAATTATCCAAAGAGATAATGGTCTAACATTTTTTTTCACGTTAAACAGAAATTCAAATTTAAAAAACACCAATATAATTTGGATGTGGGTATATACACATTTACAATCTCTTGATAGCAGTATGTATTTGCTTGCAGAACTAAAAGACTAAAAAGTAAAATCTCTTTTTTCATGAAATTCTGATAGACTTGATGGTTTGAACTTTTTATTCAACAACATTGCATCAAAACAACCTTTTGAATTTGTAATAGAAAAACATTTTTTTTTAACAATTTCAATGATTTAAATATAAAATCTCAATTGTAAAAACAGTAACATAAGGATGCCCAAAATATTTCATCAGGAAATCAATACCTGAAGAAAAAAAAGCCCCAAACTTGTGTAAAAAATAATTTTATCATTAAAATCTTTATCATCAGTCTGAAAAAAGATAAGGAAAATCTGAGGTAAACTTTCTCCAAATGGACTCTATATAACTGAAGATTTTTCAAAAAAATAGACAGCATTAGAAAATGTACACAAAAAAATTCATGTTGGTAAATTCAAGAAGTGGAAACAAGTCAGAAAAATAAAGTTAAAATTGATTTATACCAATACTCTTATAATTACTGAAAAATTTGTTTTTCTTTTTTTTCTCAGACAAAAATTTGGGCTTTTTTCTATCAAGCAAAAATTTTTTTAAAAACTGAATTTTTTTGTTAAAACTGGGTGTTGATTTCCCAGGGAAAATTCTTGGGTTACCTACAACCAAAAATAGATGATAATTTGATCTTTTTTTGATTGAAATTTTTTTTTCAAAGAGTAAACAAACAACAAATATTTTGAGGTTGTTTTATGATGATCTTTTTCTTAATTTGCAAGTTATTAGTATTGAACTAAATGAAACTTTACCATCTGAACTTCAAATAAGATGCTACACTACAGACAAAGGCAGCAAAGAGGGTTTTTTTATAGAACAGAAAAAGTAGTGCAACATTAGGATATCGAACTTTCTATTTCTTCAATATACAGAGGAAGTTGTTTATTATAATCATGAATAATGTAATCAAATGGGTATTATCAGAATCAGTCTTTCCCAAACACTAATCAAAAATTATCCACTAACTATCATTAATTTTTTATAAAGTTGTTTATAACAATGGATTTAATAACATAACTAGAAAGCTTCAAAGAGCATACATCTCTGCCAAACCCCATAGTCATTGAACACTGAATGAAAGCCCAGGGTTTACACTTCGACAAAATGCCATTTGAACTCAATGAGAACTTTTTGAAGATATTGTATGGATAGAATAATGAATGTACTAATGCATGAAAATGATAAAAAGAATCTCATTCATAAAAAATTCCTGGATCCATCTCCTAATTCAATTACTTCTTCCATAGCCCATTGCTTAAGCTTCAACAAGATTTAATTGAAATTCACTGAGAACTTACAGAGATATTGTATAGACAGACAAAAAGATGGATGGACACAAGTGAATATATATGCATCTTTCAACTAAATTGGCAGAATTAAACAATGAATTTATAACAATGAATGTAAATTGTCCCAATTTTTATATATATATTTAGCTTAATCAGTTATTATTATACAAAGCATGTTTTCTCAAAGTGAACACAATAAGTAGCTTCCCCTGTAAATGTCTTTCTTTCCTATTAGCACAAATACACAGCATGTACATATGACTATCTGACAAGGAAAGTAAGAGAAAGCAAGCAGAGATAATGAGAAAGCCGTGTTGCTACCTTCACAAATAACATATTGAAGATCAATCTTCAAGTGTTGTCATGGAAGCAGCAAAGGGACAAGAAAGAAAAGAACATATTTAGGGAGAATCATTATTGATCAACAGAGAAGTGAAGTAACGGTTGTCAGATAGGAAAACCAAATAGGCAAACAAATTCGAGTTTTGATTGAGACTACTTGTGTTCACTGTGCACTAATGCAGCTGGAAAAGGTATGAATCTACTTCTCCCCCCAGCTATAGATAAGTAGCAGAGCAGTTGGGGTTCTTATATATATATATATATATTATATTATATATATATATATATATATATATATATATACCGACAACCATCAGAGAAAAACCACTATTATCCTTTCGAATAGGGAAGGGCACAACTCCAAACCCAATTTATCCCACCCTTGTCACACCAGCTTAGGGTGTACTCTGTTAGCTGCCGAGTGCACAGAGGAATTCGTTCAAAGAGTTTTCCACACACTTCGCTCATACCAGGAATTGAACACAGGTTCTCCAGTGTGTTCGGTAGATGGGCTAACCATTACTCCATCTGAGCAGACTTTGCCCTGTAAGAGACCAACTAAAAAAAAGTTACCCTAACAGAAAAAACCCACAGTTTGGGTGTGGAGCTAGTAACTCAAACCCATAAAACCTACTTGCTGCTGAAACCACAAAGCGGTCCTATACAAGAATTTTGAGAAAAAATAAATTATTGTTCAAGTGATAAAAGGCATCAGTGATTTACTTTGGTTGAAGGAATGAACAGACTCATAGAAGTTGAAAGATACTTTTCTTCTTTTCAATAAATGAATGCATAGATGGTATTTGCAGCTTTAAGTGATCATCTTTACTTAATGATGTTAAAACTATTTCCTACAATTCGAAGTTCAAATTGACCAATAACTGTTTTTATTGTAACAGGTAATCAAAATTCAAATTACTCCAATTACCTCCCTTGAAATAGCTTAAACACTTCTCAAGTCAAATAGGCCTTGAAAATTCCACTATATTTTTCACACATACACACACATCCTTGTATATATGTATTTGTCTGTGACAGTGTTTGTGTGCACAAATAATCCAAATAGATAGCTCTGACAGGCTGCCTGACAGTCATGAAAGAGTGGGCAAAAAAAAAAAAAGAACAGACCTAGCTGAGACTGACTGGATTAGCCCGTTTTTCTTTGTTTATTTTTTTTCCACTAGATCAGGCCAATTTTTTTCAATTAAAATTCATCATAGCTGTTAGTATAAACAGGTTTTGCTCAAAATTTTCTTCAACTTTTTTTTCCCATGAACTTTCCTATTTTTATACTCAATTTAATAATTATCAACAATGTTTTTCTTATTAAAAATTTAACTAAATCAAGTTTTGGTCTTCAGTCAACAACATATTCAAAAAAATAAGAATTTTTCTCAAAGCCTTCAGGAGGATTTTTTTATTTACATTGTAACCATAAAGCAAAACTAGACTTATTTATAACAGAAAATATTGATTAGGGTGGGAAGAAATTTTTTTATAGACATCATATTATCAGAATGTTAAACCCAAATTTCCACTTTTAAGCATTTTAATAACAGTGACACGAAAAGCTGCATGAACTACATTGACCTGTCAGATGCTGCGTGTGGGCCGGTACAGGTATGCCAAGGAGTGTGTGCGACATCAATGCAGACATTCGATCACACAACCAGCCAGTTACTACACTGTATACACTCAAACTATTTTCTCGCTACTGCCGCTCCACTCACCTGGTTGGTTGTGTTGTGTAAGACATTTAGTAATGAACATGTTTCATTTCTTCATAGTCAGATGTTCAGTTATTTTTCCATGAACAGCATCGGGTTTCCTTGCTTATATATATAAGTTTGGTTAAAGGCCAGATAAGGAATGTTTTCTTAATTTTTTTTTTACTGAACCTTATCTTTTCTATACTATAGGTCAGTGGTTAGCGTGTGTAAGATCTGTCGAAAAAAATTTCATCAAGCACTTTCAGCTAATTACTTAGACTATCAAGATCGAAGACCCTACATTCTTCTTGGAGAAGAACCTTACTTTCACATAGCCCTATGGGCAAATTCTATAACGTCAATATTTTAAAATTGAACACTAAAAACAACATCAATCATTATTACCAATTTTTTAAAAATCATATGCTACAACATACTTTCAAATTAATATTTTTGTTGCATTTTATTGCAACTTTTTTCAGACTAGCAAATAAACAGCATTGATCAGAATAAAGAATAAGACCCCAGAGGTAAATAGTAATATCATTTTTTTCAAATTATTAATGATTTACAATACTCCATCTGTCATATTTGTTCAACTTATATCCATACAACTAATATTTTTTACAGTTTTTATGCCTTTCCTACACTAATTTTCATGTCTCTTGATCTAGCCAACAAGCCTGTCTATGTCTTTTTTGTCTCCATCCCTCCTACCTTTTTTCACCCTGCTTCTCTCCCTCAATTTTCCCAAACACCCACCCACCCGACTCAATTCTATTATGCAGGTCTGTTCTTTACTGATTCCAATTCATAAGGCGCAGGAGATGGGGGAGGGGGCAATTACTACACTCTGATCCTAGGTAGAAAACTGGAATTGTGGTACATACCAGCAGAATTTTTGTAAACATTTTCAGCTGTTCAGTTTTCTTAGACTGGAAAAGCTGATAAAAAGTATTCTACATTGAATTGAAGACCACTGCTATAAAACATGGCCTCTATTTATAAATGATTGTTATGAAAAACTATCAACAGATTCCTTTAGTATTCAAGTTGGTCCAGCTGGCTGGCCATGTAGTTATGCAAGCATGTATTGCATATATGTCACATCAATAGAGCTAGAGGGCTGAAAATTTACTTATTATGTCAAGAGAAAGTATTCCTTATTGAAAATTCCATCCCCAAATGTTTTTTGTTAGTAAGGAGTTCAAATTGCAATTCAAGTATATGCTAGATTGATCCCTTAGTTTGTGCCCAGCAGCATTCACATGTTTATTTTTTTTTAAATTCAGACTTTTTTTAGTGATCACTGCCCAACAAAGGGCAAGAGAAGTAATTTGTTCATTGATCAGCCCTTTTTCCAATTTTTCAATTGATCACCCCTAACATAGCACAGAATGTTTTCTGCTTTTGTTAAGATGCAAAGATAATGAGATTTAATTTGTAGAAAATAGCAGCAAGTGATCATACTTTTATCATCAATCTTTTCCATTATTGAACTTAGTGTAAGTGCACTTTTACAGACATATTTATCAGAAAAGAAAGTGTATACGCACAAGCAAAAATTGATTTGGGTTACTGATCAATATTCAATTGAATATGGTGAAAAAAACATGAAATTTTTTTTTTCAAATTCACCATCTATATTCCCTGGCATATTCTTTACATTCAGTCTCAATTTTATAGTCAACTCCACCTCTGATCATGAAGAAGGACCATGCGTATTTTGGTATGTGCATTAGTTCATACATACTCATAATAGTTTTTGAAAAGTAATCTTAAAATAGTAATGAACATACCAAAATAGTTTTCTTTCACTTCTATTAGTTTTGTACAATCATTGAAAGTCTAGTTTTCAGTGGAATGCTCTGAAGAGATTTACAAGCATATCTAATTTGTTCTTCAAGGTGAAATTGATAAATCATTACAGAAAAGGTGCCAATGCCACCTTGAAGCTGCTTAATTCAACAGACATAAGTTTCTTCATGAAGATCCCAACTCGAAAATGGCAGAAAAATCAAGTTATAAATGAAAGTATATCTGAATTTTTGAGATGAGGTATTATTATTATTTCTAATGATATTCGGACTATCCTCATCTTGGTTGTTTTTCATAGAACGTTTCGGCCGTTGCACTCTACGGCCTTCATCAGGTATCATCTGGTAGATGTGGGGAAGTAACGAACCGAACCCTTTATGAAAAACAACCAAGATGAGGATGGTCCGAATATCAATAGAAATTATGAATGAAAATTCTCCAGGACTATAACCAACAATGTTTAGACCAACATGTAATAATCATAACACATTAATATAAAAATTAATTTCACAAAACTATATTGCTTGTTTCATAATTTCTTCTGTCATACAACCTATTTCCTGCAATAGATTTTGTCTAACTCCAGTTGAAGTTGACTTCGATTGTCCCCAATAACAAGAACAATCCTCACATTTAGGGGAGTAAACATTTCTCTGTCACATGAAATCAAACCTAAATATGAAATTGAAGTTGCAGTAATCATCTTCAGTCTGAATAGAAGGAGGAGTCAAGTTTGACCTTGCAGCAGCCAGGCTTGTATTACTATAAGTTTACAAAGTTATTGTACAAGTACTATAAAATTTCAATGTTATAATGTACTAAAGTTGTTTCTATCTTCCATAATTTTACCACGGACTACATATATGGATGGTAAGAGTATTCTTGATTTAAAGAAAAAAAAAAAAATGTTGTGTAAATTCATTAGTCACAAAGCACATACTAAGGGATGGTTTTTTTGGGTTTTTTTTTTTAAATTAACTGAAAGTAAATTTCTCACCTAAAAGCACTCTAAAAAAATATAAGCAGATTTATTCCAAGGATGACAGGAAACTTTATGAGAGTCATAAGCATAAACTTAATAGAGTGGCTTCCTTTTTCCACAAGTATTTATTTATAAGCAAATATTGCAGAAATAAAGACTGTTCCACAGTATGCATTACATTTAAACATAAGGAATGTAAACATAATTCACACAGAAAATTAGAGAGCTCACCCAGCCGCAGAGTCTTCAAATTCTAGATAACAGTTTTTAAATTCAAAACTACAACACACCCAGTAATCAAATCTGAGGGTATGGAGATGAAAACACCAGTTGAAGCAATTGCAAATAGTGGATACAAAAGGAAAGGAACTCATAAACTGCAAACATTCTTAACAAGAGTCAAATATTGGCAGAGACTAAATACATATATAGTAAAGAGGAAACAACTTATCGTGATCACTTTGGGACGGGGTAATTACGATAAACTGAACAGGCTGATAACATTAAGCAATGGATATAAATATTGGAACAATTTAAATTCATTGTCATAAATTTGTATTCATTGCTATAACAAACTTCACATCATAAAAAGTTATGAAATTTACAATTCATTTTGAATAAATCGTTTAGGCTCGATTACTTTGATACTTGTTTGATAACATTATCAATGATTATAATAAATGGTTTACTCTGCACTAGTGAAGTAAGTATATACAAAAAATCATTCAAGTATGTTTTCATGATTATAAAACTTACTTTTTTCTAACAGTTTTGGTGGGTAACAATGAATAGAGAACAATCGCTTAACATTAATCCTCGTATTATTGTGGCTTTGGTATGGGTTGAATCATGGTGAGAGAGATTTGGGTGTGGCTATTGTAGAATGATAGTTGGCATGCAAGTTTCATAGATCATATGCAAGGGTAGTGAGTTTGATTACCAATTGATGACTCACTATTTTGACCCTTTAGCAGACTAAATCAAGCAAGTAGTATTACTTTATTTTTTTCTCTTAGATGAAGTATTGTAAACCAAACATGTTTTGACTAATATTTCTTTAATTTTAGTTTTAGTCTCTTTTATTGGAACTATTCAGTTTGTTAGTCTATGGCAGTGAGTAAAAACTACAGATTGGAAAAAGAAAATTAAGCTGAAACAAATACCAGTCAGAATAATAATGGTTGACAATGCATCATCAAATAAAAAAATAAATCAAGATGATATTACTACTATAACAACTTGTGTATTCAAAAACAAAACAAATATTGCACTGAGTGATCGAGGCGGGATGAAGGTTCAAGGGTTAGAATCTTCTGCCAACCGTAACCTTTCTTTTTTTCTTTCTACAGTAGGCGATGCTTCATAAATGCATTGATTTTATCACCTGCATTTTTTTTTCATTTTCCTCAAGGTGTGTAATTTTATTTCTATTCGTAATAAATTCCAGCTTTCTTTTCCTCCAGATGCATAAGTTCTAACATGAAAAAGAATACACGGGTGCTTAAAACAAAAAAGATAACTGCACAGCCAATTATAATGAACTGTTGTTAGTTTCTCTTTCACTGTCTATAATGTACTTTCTACGTAGAGGTAACAACATAGCTAATAAAAATATCTCCTGCCTACTATTTAAAACAATACACTTCAATTTAAATGAGTTCAGTGGTTTCTTTTTTTTTTTTAAAAAGAATAAAATAAAAAGAAGATAAATCATCTCATAAAAATTCAAATATATCAGATTTCGCAGGGTTTGACTAATAAATAAATAATTCCTGGATGATCAACTAATCTCCACAATCACTTTCTCAATCAGAAACTGTCAACATCAACATAAGTGCAAGTTTTTAAGCTAATCCAGCAGGCTGGCTATGTGTGTAAACAGGCCACACCAATAGAGATAGAGGGCTGAAAATTCTAACAGTAACTCATTATTATACCCAGAAAAATTTTTTTTCGAATTCACCTCCAAAATAGTGCTTAGTGAGAAGTTTGATTTTTCACACCATTTTTTTCATTTTTTATAATTCAGACTTTATAGTGATCAAACAAAAGTTGAGAAAAGTAACTTATTAATTGATCGCCCCTCCTGATTTTTTTTAATATGTCACCCCCAAAACGTAATGCTGCCTAACACGGTCATATGACAGTTTCTATTGAGCGACTAACCAGACCCGTTTAACATTTAGCAGTCAATGAAGACTCATTTCTAAAAATGGACTTGGAATATCAATTACAAATACACCAGTTTTTTGACAGCACAGGTATACTAGTAAATACAAATTATAAATGATTGAAATCTGATCTGACAAAATTACATTATCAAAGAGACTCAATATCATTTTAACCAGGGAAAAGCTGAGTAATCTTACAATATAATGCATTCTGCAATCAGCTAGTTCATTCAAGAGACCGATAATGAAAAAAAAACAATGATAAGCAGGGGGAAGGTGAAAAGAAAATGCAAACTGATTTGTTTAGACATTCAATAGAAACCACCAAGTGACCAACGTCTTTTGGCAGAATGCCATGTTGGGGATGATCAATTAAAATATTGGAAAAAGGTGTGATCAATGAATAAATCACATCTCACACATTTTGTTGGGCAATGATCACCATGAAAGTTTGAATTTTAAAAAAAGAACAGGACATGAACAAAGTGGTCAATTTTGCACAAATTTACATTTCAAATTGAACCCCCCCCATGCTAAATTTCCATGAAGGGGAGTGGTTCAAAAAGCAAAATTTTTTTGTAGACATAATGAGGAATGAATGTACAAATTTTCAGCCATATAGCTCCGTTAGTGAAGCCTGTACATAAGATGCATACATAGTAAGCCAGACCAACTTGAAAACTGAAGAAAGCCATGTTGACAGTTCTAGTTGAGAGTTTCTATAAAACTAAATAAATGGCCTAGAGTGAGGGGGATTCTAGGTGGGCAGGTAGCATGTCAGATTAAAGAATACGTCTAATGATGATGTGTTGGTGGGAGGAAAGATTTTATATGAACAGAAAAGAGAGAAGGCATGTGAAGAATATAGGTAATCAATTAATATATTGGCCAGCTGTGAGCAGTTGAGATCAATAACATTCACTAAGCTACAGGAAATTAAATATACACTCCACAGCTGCCGAAAGCAATAGGAAAAATAAATGAGAAAGCAATGACAATTTATAACAAACAAAAGACAGATTTGGTATATAATGAACTAGCAGAGGAGTAGGTCTAATTAGTGAGTTGAGATGCTTTCTACTAGCATCTGACCACTAAGCTAGGCCAAAAGGCCAAGATAACAGAATGAACAAAGGAACAGCTAAAGAGGTGGGTGAATTGAAAAGCTATTTGCAGATCGACAGCCTGAAATAAGATGCTAAAAATACGATTGATCCTTCAATAGGGATTCTTTTTACCAGGATTCATATTTCAAACATGACAGATTTTAAATTTCTGATTACACTTTTAGTGAACACAGACTTTTATGTTACTAATGCAGGAATACTCATTTTATAGCATTACCTAAAAGAGCTTTGGTCATAATTTTATATATATAGTAATAAATAAGGTATACAATAATAATTATATATATATATATATATATATATATATATATATATATATATATACACACACACACACCTTTTATCATATATATTCAGACAATGTATATAGAATAAACAATTACTGAAAATGGGGCTGCTGAAATAGAGTGATATATATACCGATGGGAGATCATTTCAAATAAGTTTCTATGTAATATACTAAAATTCATAATTCGTTCTGTCAGACCAAATACGTCCATTCTCTAATGCATAACTGTCGCATTGTAAGAGACGAATGGACAGCGAATAAACAAGATAAGAATTGGGGTTGAAAGCAGTTATTTGGCCGTTGAATTATTGGTAGGTTGTTTGGCTCAATGGTAGGAGCATCACTACATTGAAGCAGCTACTCTATCAGTAGTAGGTTTGATTCCTAAAGCAGCCCCATTTTCTTCAGTCATTTATTCAACTTACATTGTCTAAATCGAGTGATATATTAACCGTGTAATGAGGGGAGATCATTTCAAAAAAGTTTTTTTTAATATAACACTATTTATAATTCATTCTGTTGGACCAAATGTGTCCATTCTCTAATATATATACACACAGTATATGTGGTACAAATCAGGCTAGCAGTATAACATAATATGATAATATATCAATAATATAAAGCCACTTCTGAAATGTAATGGATTTATTTCATAGAGTGCTCGATACATACAACTTTTTACTCATGGAGTTAAGTTGTTTCGGGGCAGAGCTGGAAATAAATAGTAGAATGTAGATTCGCTACACAAACTAGCTCATGTTTCTGCCCTCTAAAATGCCCAATGAATAGACCCAAAAAAAAACAATCATTCCCCTGATGAGGCCTGAAGAGGGCAGAAACATGAGCTAGTTTGTGTAGCGAATCCACATTCTACTATTTATTTACATTATATATATATATATATATATATATATATATAATGTGTGTGTGTGTGTGTGTGTGTTTGTATTGTGGATGTGGAGGTGATCAGACAGAATGTTGATGAAAATAATAATCTCAAAAGACAGAGAAAATCTTAAGAGATAGGCATTACACCTCAAAATTGTTAATTATTCCATAGGCATGTTTCAATGCATTTCAACAGAAGACAGCTATCTTTTTCAGAGCAAAAATATTTGAAGTGGTTCATAGAAATATTTGCTGTTTACATGTTTTGAAGCTGAAGAGAGAAATGGTAATATTTTTAAGTTGTTTAGTTGTTCAGAAGGAGTGAGATAGAAGGTGTTTGTGTCTGTGTAGATGAGAGTAACATTTGGTTTGAAGTGGGATGGGTCTTTGAAAGGCAGGGTCAGGGGGGATTCGTTTCCTGTCTCTATGGGTTTTTAGTTTGTGTCACATAAGAAGAACAATGAGAGGAGGAAAGAGGGGCTAAAATGGTCATTTCTCAACAAAAGTGGGTTTTGTTATTTTAGGATGGAGAGTTGGTGTCTAGCATTTAATGGGTCAATATTAGTATATGTGGAGTAGGGTGGAAGTAGATGTGTTGTTTTTTTTTCTTTCTAATCTTTTTGGTTAATAATGGGTGAGACTTCTACTTTTCTCATAGGGGTGGTATAAGAAATGGTACAAGCACACACATACCACCCCTTTACAAAAAAAAACAAAAAAAAACTCACCCACCATCAACCAAGAAGATAAAATGTAAATCTACACCAATCCATTAAATGCTAGACACCATCTCTTTATTTTTCAGAAAAGTGGGGTTTCTAATTTTTTTTATCATAAATAAAAAATTTTTTTTAAAAACCCTATTTCCTGAGAACTGACCATTTTCACTGCTCCTCCTTACCTAAGACGAGCCCAACACCCCAAGTGACGAAAACCCTCTGACTCCACTCCTGATAGACCCTTTTCATTTCAAATCAGACTTTACTTTCACCTACACAGATACAAATACCTCCCTCCTGCTCTTACTAAACAACCAAACAACACAGAAACATCTCCATTTCTTTCTTTGACTTGAAACAGGAGAACCGCAAAATTTTCTGTGAACCGTTGTATATTTTTCTTTGAAAAAGATGGCTGGCACCCATTGAAATGCATTGAAACACGCCCACAGTATAATAAACGAACTTCAAGATGTAACACCTGCATTATCTACAAAAAAGCAATTATGCAATACTATTTTAGCTCTCGAATTGAGCTCTCCAGTAGTTAATGAATTATGCATAAAAAACATATTACTTAATTCGGTCCTACTGACCATCCAGTTCTGCGTAAGGCAGGAGTAGAATATAGGATTCCGGGTCTGGAGTGAAGGTTCCATCCCGCGTAGTGGCACTGGAGTGGATATCAAGTCTATAGCCACACTGAAGAGTCATATCACAACAAAACAGCTGCCTGTGGATGACACTATTATTAGTTATAATATATACTTATAACTTCTATGATTTTATTTAAAAAGAACAACAAAGAAAAAAACAACAGTAGCAGTTATTTTGATCATCTCAAATTAGATTCAATCTTTGTGGTCTAATGCTGCAGTACATTTTAACATCCTACTCAGCTTGATCATTTTTAGTTTGGCAATAATATCCACTGTTAGCTAGATGATCCTAAGTTTGTGTACAAAATTTCTTTTTCATCCAAGCATTTAAAGAACATTTCCTGCTGTCCAAATAGATACACAAGATTATTCATTTTCAATTAGTTGCTCATTATAAGCATGCAGTTAATGCAAATTGGTATAACTATGTCCATGTTTACCCACAGAAAATCAGCATGAATAGAATGCATTATATATTCATATATTTATTTTGTTTGTCACACTTTTCAATGAGCACGTAAGTATTACACTCTGATCCTAAGAAGTGCTGGAAAGCGACACGCTGATCCCAGGCAGTGTACACAGATACTGAACTCTGATCCTAGGTAGAGGACTATAGAGCATCACCTTTGTCCTAGGCAGAGCACAGATAATGTGATCCTAGACTGTCATTTTTGAGATACCTTGCTAGTTCTTTAAATCTAGGGGAAAGTAACAATGATTCAACCATTTCACAAATGTTAACTCTTCAAACAAAAAAAGTACAAGTAACTATCAATTCTTTTTTTTTTTTTCCAGAGAATGTAGTGACCAGCTTACAGTACATATAAAACCCACACTGACTGATTTATTTGTTTGTCAAGTGTTGCACTAAACTGGAACAAAGAACTAGTGGCCAAGATGTTTGCTTATGTCAAGTTTATTGTGAAGAGGAAAAATAACTCATAAAAAACAAGGAGAAAAATTCTACATACTTGACATAGAACCTAAAATATTCAGTGTTGTGCTTAGAGCAGTAATTCTCAGACAGGAGCATAGTTCCCTAGCACTCATGTTTTGCAACCAGTGGACGAAAGAAATGAAGGTGCACACAAAAGATTTCTAATTCTGAACATAGCTTACCAAGTTTTTATTGAAAAAATATTGATTCACCACGTCTAATTCAAAAGGGAGCATATGCTTTGGACACTGGTAAAAATTTTGTACAACTACAAAAAAATTAGAGAAAACATTGATCAGGAGGCACTTGGGTCCCAGGGGAGGAATTTCCCAAGGTGGAGATTTTCAGTCAGGGGAGGAACATGAAATAGAAAGTGAAAAATTTAGACGACACTTTAAAATGAGGGAGGAATTGATGATTGCAGGGGGAGGAGTATCACTCTGAGAACTACTGGCTTGGAGAAGAAAAAAAAATCATTTACACACTACTCTCAAGACATTCCTTACTCAATGCAAGTCTTTTATTCATAACCTGGATGGAAACATTCAATGCTAAAATACATGAATGGAGAATGATTTAGTGGCTAATTAAAGAACCTACACCCTTACTAGATGAGCTATGATACCTAATATTGTACTTTTGTAGGTATAGCAACAAGTCTGTAGCCTAATGTAGCATTTATTTTACACAATAAATATGTATTTTCTAACATTAATAATTCTGTATCCCAATGATGAAACATTATGCGCACACAACAAATATTTGCCCCATTTTATGCAGTTTTATGGCTGACTCAGAGAAGAAATTAGTCACATGTGCACCATTTGAAGCCATGTGCAGGTTAGAAAATCTTGATGTTTTTCCATGTTTTTGACAGACTGACCTCCTCAGCTGACCTCAATCCTGCTGAGAATTTTGGAGCTGTCATAAAAAGATGTTCAAAATGTCTTTTCAGACTTGTCCAAAGAACAGCAATATTCTTGACAGCAATTGATGCAGGTGACTGGTGAAGTTTCCGAGGAATTAACTTTTAAATTAATATAAGAAAATTCAAATGGTAATATCAAAGAGAATAACTACTGATCAAAGTTAGCTCCCTTCACCCTTAGGCAATTTTTTCCAATTCATTTTTTATGCTGTCAAGATAGTCTTAAAAGTTTTTGTCTCCATCACAGAAGAGTTCCACCGTCAATTAGGAACAGTATTGGAAGGTTCATGAAATTAAAGGCAAACAAATACTTAGAAACCTCCCCCACTCATTTGAAACCAGAATGGATTTTGTGAGGCTTCTGGATGGAAATCAATCAAAAATCATTGATAATACACTGATCTGGTGTTGCTTGCAAACACTAGCAGGCTTGCCAGAGCTTGCAAAATTTAACCATTTAAACTCAACTCATATCAAAATTTATATAAAAACTTTGCCCATCTCCATAATTTTCTGTCCAGTACAAAACACTGGCGCCACCGCTGCTACCAGAAAAAAAAAATGTCAGTTTTATCAGGAGATACACTTTAGCAAAGAATGGTAGCTTACTTACAGAGAATATACATAAATACCGAACATAACTAAAAAAAATTGTCAGGATATCATAAGAAGTTCTATATAAAAAAAATTATAATGGACTAAAACATAAGGTATTATTACCTTCATATGTATAGAATTTATAACAATGACACTGAAAAGTGTATGTTTGTCTGACCTTCACAAATATCTGTTGACTGGCATAATAATTGTCAGAGACCAACAAAGAAAAAAGTGACAACAGCTTTTATATCAGTTCCTTGCATTCAAAAAACATGAAAGACTTCAAGGAATTTTAAAGATTGATATCACCAACATGCGCTACCCATTTATAGAGAAATCACTTCTTTTCATTCATTGTTTAGGGGCAGGAGAAATCTATTTAAAGAGTTTTGTGCACAATTGAACTTGTTATTTTTGTTTCTCACACATTTTGGCTGATCCATTCCACAACCTTCTTCAGGTCTATTATCTGTATGTAAAGAGAAGGGGTCTTTTCCTGGTAATGCCAAGCAAAAAATGGTCGCAAGCAGATTTCTATTTTCTCCGTTAGCAGCAGCTACAGATGTTTTCAATTTCATTCTTTGGTATGGATTTCAACTGAGTAGATTTCATCACTCAACAGGGACATTATGGGGAATTCTTTGTTTAACAAAGAAAGGAATTGAAAACATCTGCAACCTAAAAATAAAAATAAAAATTAAAAAGAATTTCTGTTTGCTCAAGTTTTTTTTTTTTTTTTTTACTCAACCCCCCCCTAAAGTCCCACCCTTCACATAGGGATAGTACTCCCAAAGGCAGCTGTAGAATGGATCTGCAGAAATATTGGGTGGGAGAGCAACAAAAATAAAGAAAAAGGACAAGTTCAATTGTCTGAAAAACTCCTTAAATGAAAATTCAAATTGTAACTAATCTATATCTAAAAACAAGAATTTAAATGTAAAACCAGTAATACATAACCAATCATCCTACTATAATTCACCAAATGTCTGTCCGTCTGTGACTGTAAATCAGGAACTACACAACATATTTCCATGAAATTTTCAGTGATCGCTAATGGGACTATCCTAAGTTGACGTGTGAAAAAACTCAATCAGAATCATAATTGTTTTGCTAATGAAAAGTAGATTAGCATAAAAAAGGTATGTCAAATATGATTTATGGTTAAAATAAATGCAGGTAATCAAACAAAATCCACATGAAATTGTTCTTGTTTTTTTTTTTCAATTTTGATTTGCTCATCTTCATGATATATAACTTATTTTCATAAATAGACTTGCATACACAGTTTGTGATAATCTTGAGACTGAGTTTTCACATTACCATGGATCAGAAAGTGACCCCCACAAAAAATGTTTATAGCTAGGGAATGAGCAATTTTCATAAAATTTAAATTCAAGTTATGATTTTGAGTTCCTAACAACATAGATCTTTCTTAGTCATAAATAGATGTTTCCCTGAATATAAATTAAATTCCACGAGACTTTGTGCCCAAAATATACAAAGCAAATCGATTGTTATTAAAGGAAAGATCCCAAGCCTGATCAAGAGGAAATGGAGCAAAAAGCTGGCATTTTGGCCACATAGCTCTCTCCCAGCTGGTCACAACATACAGTATCCTGTTGGTTGCAATTCAAAGGTTGCAGGTCACAGAGTCAGACTAAAAAGAGCAGTAAACCTGGCTTTTGATTCTAAAAACTCACAACAGTACATAATGCAACTGAAGATAGAGTTAACATTATAGATAGCAGGGAGAGGTCAGATTTGCATTAAGATAACATGTAGATACGAACATAAAAGTCAGCTAAAAATTAACCTTTGTCTAAGGAAAAAAAAAGCAATAAATTCAAGAATACACTGGCCTTGATAAATTTCAGCTTTCCCCCAAAAAGGATCGAAGAAAGTTATGTTAATAATACTAGAAATTATGCAAATGTATCATGTTTTTTTTTTACATTTTGAGATTGATTTTCACATCAATATTTTCCATCAATTCGAGACAAATGAAGGAAAACCTTTATGATTATTTCAAGAAAAGTCGATGAGTGTGTTAAGAATAAAATTTATTTAGATTTAACCATCCACATATATATAATACAATGTGTATCCATCCATATATTTTTTTAGTTTTTGTACGCACATATACTACACTGCTCAAAGGCAGAAGTGCTGGGGAGTGAAACTGCTCCATGTCAGAGTACACAGATACTGCACCCTGATCCCCAGCAGAGTGCACGAATACTGCACCCTGATCTAGTTTTACAAATAAAACCTTCATAGAATTTTTGTCATATGTGTGCCACTCATAAGTAATAAAGACAATAAGCAGAAAGGGTAGAATCAGATGTTTCAATTAACTGCTTTAGAATTTATACAGTAGTAACTTGGCATGACAAAATGTTGAGGATTACCGGTTCTGATGGATCAGTTAACAAAAAAAATTCTGATTCCAATTCAATTTCTAGATAAAAAACTAAAAAACCAAACCCATTACAATTCTAGAAATATATTTTTTTTAAAAAGAAAAAACAAAATGCATAGATATGCAGACACAGACTGCAATAAGCATAAACAATATCAAAAGTTATTCATTTCTTGTAAAAACAGTTTTGCCTCAATAAACTTTGGATCATATAACTATGTTTTCATTTATTTTGGTAACAAAATGAAAGTAAAATGTTTTTGTTATCTACAAAGTTTTCATTTTTTAATAAGTTTTGATGAAATTATTTGATTTTATCGATTAAAATTTAATTTGTAAGTCTAGAACTTGGGAAGTATGCCTATTGTCGACACCCACTCCAAAGAAAAGCCAGGGATACCAACAACCAGGATACACATGCCCTTGTACCTTTCAGTTTGTTCATCAGTACTTTTTTGCCTAACATTTTCAGCACATTTTACAAATACTGCAAAAATACCAGTAACCGTGATAATTTTGGATTTGATTATCAAGATGAAATGTTCATATCATTTCATCTCTACTCCACACACACTGTATCATTAATCTTCCGTGGCTGAGACTAATTCAAGACAAAGAGACATTAAATTTATTATCCACCCACCTACACAAATGCCAAGATCATCCGGGTGAATCTAAAACCCATCTTTTGTCTTAGGCAGTATTTTATCTTAATTGAAAAATAGCCTTTAAAAGGTAGGATTAGTACTTGTAAGCAACAAGCAGGTTTAGAATGAATATTGATTGACTGGAAAATATTGTTACAACAGTGAGATTTCTTAATCTACCATCAGTCAAGCAGTAGTTACTTACAGACATGACCTCTCCAAGTATGGAGAGCAATTTACTCTTCTTTGCAGTACCTAGTAGTCAATACAAAATTTACTCCATAGCATTATTCAAGTTCTGGATCTGATTGATTCTTCAGCTGAAGCACTGATCATCTTTGGCAAGTGGGTTTCCACAGGGTAAGAAGAGTCAATTCCACTCCTATTTTAGAATTCAGAGTTGCCCTTCTCTGATTACCAACCAAGACTAGAGAGACTAGTCAGCCCTGCTATTTTATCCATAAATGGGGAAGAAGAGAGGGATTTATGCCTTCCCCAAGGGCTCAAGTGCAAAGTGAATGCAAACAGTCTTGGCCAAAATTTGAACTCTGCTCAATGATTCTATTATTCATGCCTGTAAACGTTATACCACTTTGACCTCCATGGAAAACTACGGAGCCGTTTGCATGAATTAGATTATCCTGGAAATATCATTGCAAAAAACTTGTAATCCAAGTGTACTCAACACATCTGTATTCCAATTTCATGGCACAGGGACCTGAGATAATGTGAATCCAAAGGTGATGCATCGAATCTGTTGAATTTCCTGCCTGTTGAAAATCGCCTTTGCAGCCATCAGTCAAGAGATGCCCAACATTATGTAAGTAGCTGTACAAAATTACATTTTACAGAAAATAGTTTTTTTTGCCTTTAAAAAATTAGTAGCCTGAAAGAACCTGGGTAGTTATAGCAGATTAGTTTCATTTAGTGGGTTGTCAAGAGAGAAAAATTCTGAGTTCATCCTCAGTAAAGTAGCAGCTAATTATCAGGATGATATAAATAAGAATAGCTGTCAGGGAAAATAAATTGCTATCTTGTCAATAGAGCAATACGAGGTCAGATTTAAAGTTATCAGAACCTTTGTAACTATGGCAAATAATTATTTTACATCCTGTTGTTCTCAAAGAATGATTTCCTGGTCTGTCTTCCAAAATAATTACTAATAAACAAAATATCTGTAAGCCCAACAACTTACTTCTTACTGCCAACTGGTAACAACAGCAAGTTCTGATTTATCACCGTTAGCCAAAACTGTTAGTAACCATAGTAACTGCTTGAACTTGAAGTTTTTTGGTTATCACACAGAGACATCATAGAGAAGTGCAGGTAGCCTAACATTTAGGAGCATGGAAAACTCCAGCTGAGACAGTTCACATTCATTCAAGCCCTATGAAAAGCCATTAATCCCTCTGCTCTGTTATGGGTATATAGGCTCATCAGCCATGGTTTGCAACCAGTCTTGGAGAGGACGATACTGAATTCAAACTGGGAGAGTCCAACCCTTAGTCCAATGTTGTGAGAAGACAGACATAGCAAGCCAAAAGTGAATTATAAAATATTGCTCAAGTAAAATAAAGGAGGATGAAAATAGCACAACGCAATCATTGTCACTACCTCCCCATGATATCTCAAGTACAAGTGGAAGATTTTAAAAAGAAAATAAAAAATTCCTGCAATGGCTTAAAAGACAACATATTTACCAGACAAACAACCATCAATTAAATTAGGTCATTACAAAAAAAACAACAAAAAAATTATTCAAGTAGATGTGTTTACAGCAAGTAATCACTTATGTTAATCTAGGATTGATTATCATTATTACTAAGTTCCCATTCTTTTCCACAAATGTTTTGCTTGCTGCATGGGCAAAATGTGCCCAACAGTGATTATCACAAGGAATTGAACACTAACCCTTATGACCAATAGTTATCCGTTTTCCAACTGAGCATTTGACCAAGTTTTAAAGTTGATTACTGATTCTATCTCATTAACTTCTATGTTTCACTTTCTTGAGTAATTTAAGATCTAATTAGATGATAACACGCACGGCTTGTTGCTGTATTTATACAGTATTAAGTTCTTAGATAAGAAAATGGAAGATTGCAGTTGTTTTTTTAATTATGTCATTTACCTAAACAATCATTAAGCTTTTGACAATAACATGCAATACAAGCAAAATTCCAGGTCTTGGTAATATTGATGGCAGAGGAGAAAAATGATAGAATGGCAAGGTTTTATATTAAAAAAAAATGTATCTTTTTTTTCCAATCTTGATCTTTACTTTTCAATTCATTTTTTGCTTAGGCCAGAATGTACTGTCCTTTCCAGTTGGATGAAAATAAACTTACCAATATTCAAAGCTCTTAAAATGTTTCTCAGTGTTGTATGTTGGTTTCAAAGTTTCAAACGTCTAGCATTTATGGCTAGTAAAGCAAAGTTACTTCCCATTACGTACAACACAAGAGGCAACAATTTTGACAACATTTTTCAAACAATTCATAGAGACACAACCATTGTTATTGTAGAAATTGTGGGGTTTTATAGGGCCAGGTTATTGCACAAGATAGACGGTTTCACGAGGCTAAAGTGCTGTAACCCCCTTTCAATCTACACATGGGAGAAGGACATTAGTGCAAAGTGAATACAAACTGTCTCAAACAGGATTTGCTTTTGGTTTGTCATTTCTATTTTCCATGTCATTAATCAGACTATCTGAATCCTCACCCCTTATGAGGTTCAACAAAATTATGAATGAATAGTAGCAATCAAATGTTCAAGAATGTCATGTGCAGTGAGTTCAAAATAGTATCCCAAGATTTGAGATGTCTTGCAATGAACCATCCAATATATTAGCTAGCATGATTAGGAATGCCATATGCAGCCACTTCAATTATAGCAATTACATTCATACTGAATAACACAAGAATAATAATTAGTTTCATCAACTTAATTAACAATTTAGAAGTAATGGGGACAGAAACAAGCTGCTGCGATACAAGTCAGTCTACCTTAAAAAAGTAAATTTCCTTAATATATGAAGTCTAATTCTGAAAGCTTGTAACCTAAAAAAATCATCTTTTATTTATTTTTTTACATGGACATATCAGGACATTTCTATAGAAGGTAAGCTAAGGTCATTTATCAAAATGTTATGGTCTCTTATCTAGATGAGCTGAATGAAACTCAATTATAGCTAAGAGTTTCTTATATTAAGGAAATTAGTTCTGAAATATGAGGGTAGATTAATAAGTCAACAGTTTGACACAATTATAAGCTGAATTTTGAAATTCCCACAGTATTATGTTTGAACTATGTGATTAATGGAGAAGGGTTAGATGCAGTCTAATGACAAGGAAGGGGATTATGTTTAAAATGAATATTTGTGTAAAATAAATGCTTTTTTTTCATCAATAGGCCACAGATTTATCGATGTACCTATATTAATAATTTTATTCCTCCTGTACAAATCTTTTTCTCTGTCTTGTTAGATAAATTAACTTATCAAACAATGGTTTATAATGGACTAAGAAAAAACATTCATGAAGCAACTACAGAGCACTCAGAGATTACTTAGCTCTGTCCACGCCCCCGAAAATTGATCAGTCAGGTTACAGATCTCAAACTATGCTGCATTAAAAGCTTGTAATAATTATTCTTCTGAGACATATTATCAATAGTTTGAAAAACAACAATAATGCAGTTTATCTTTTATTCATGACTAACAAGAAATTTTGGTATTGCCTAGGGAAATAAAATATATCTTGCAGACTCAGGGAGCATCTTCAAGTGCCTGAATGTTGGAATTAAGCATCTATCAGTGCCTATGCATTGGAATTCAGACTTTATCAGTGCTCAGATGGGTAAGAAATGAGCAGAAGTTTCCTCCTTGTATAAGTAATCAAGCAAAACTGAAAGATTGTCATGAAATATGTTATTTTGAGATATATTAAGTTTTAAATTATGCCAAGAAGATAGAAGAAATATCTCTTTAGAGGCAAATCACTTGCCTCCAGTTTCAAGTTCAATTTTTCTCGAAAATCAAAAATTTCCAAAGGAAATGAAGGTCAGATTCAGTCAATGTAGATTTGTTTACATTCTAAATATTAATACTAATCCATTTGGATTACCTCCCTTGATTTCAACTAAATCTTTTTTCCTTGAAAATCAGCTTTAGACTTGTAATATTTTGAGTTAACTTTATAGAACAATACATTATAGCTATATTACACTGTAGACCCAATATAACACGGAATCGCTTATCTGCTTTGAGCGAGGACCCTTATTTTCACAACGTTAAATCTCGGATCTCAAAATAGCTAAATACAAAAATAGAAACACCCCCCACTGAAACAGGTTACACCAACAGTAAAAAAGAAACGAATTAGACAAAAGTATTTCAGTAGTCAATAAATGAAACTCACCACCCATTTCCCTTTCATCTGTTGTTAAAAATATTACTAACATAATGCAAAAATCCTACTCTAGACACTCTCTACACGTGTATTTAAGTTTTATAATATAACCTTCACATGGAGAGAGGTCACGATTTTAAAATCATTTTGTATTCTGTCTTCCAGCTAGACTAGCCTCACCCCAGCCCCCTTGTTTTTTTCTCTATTTCTGCATGAATTATGAGTGTCAGTCTTGAAGTTAGGGGGGGGGGTCTGGACTTGGATTAGTGTTTGTAAATGAAAAATTCATTACAATGCAGACTCACTCAAAACGCAATAGAAAATTATGGATCCCAACTTTTACATTATAAGAGGTCTACAATGTATTTATTTTATACATATAGATTGGGAAACATTTGCTTTAAAATTGATTATAACAGCTAGAAATTAAATTTATGCAAATGACCTTATTCAGCCATTTTGTTTTTCACAAATTACTTAATATATATCAAACTGTTTCAACAGAATATATTGTGGGGCTGATTTTATTAGACAAGCTGTGCATATGAAGAAGAAGTTGAAAAAATAATTACAAAAAGCAATCCTAAAACAAGAAACTTACTGTATTTCTCAGCATCAAAGAAAAAATTTTTAAAAATGAAATATCTATCTGCAGAGAGGATATTCTAAAATTCTTTAAAAAAATTAATGTTGTCGATACTGGGGAAATACAGAAATTAAAGATATCTTGATGACTACTAGTCTATAATTCTAAATCTAACATCAATACGGGTGTCAAAGTGGTTTCTCAACAAAGAAAAAGTGATATATGTAATTCAACAAAAATTATGTAAACAATATTGGGTCATCCTCCCACCCCCAAGATTCAAAAGAGTTCTTACCTCTTCCACCTTCATGGGGAGTACTACTCGGCTGGAAATAGATAGAAAGAAATATTAGAGTCATAAAAAGAATGAAATACGAATAATATAGTCAAAGCCAGTTTTTAAAAAAGGTAACTTGCTTCAAAGATCTGCCCACCAAAAAGAAATCAATCATGGGGAGGGGGGGTAGTTTTTTTGGGTTTTTTTTCTCACTACCCGACTTCTTTCTTTTGGTTCATAGGAATCTTTAAGAGGAGATGAGTCTGATCAGTCACAATAAAAACTGTCACTTGTCAAGTCAGGGGTGATCAATTAAAAAATTAGAAAATGGGTTGATCAATGAATAAGTTACTTCTCTCACCTTCTGTTGTACATTGATCACTAACAAAGTCTGAATATTAAAAGAAAAAAAAAAAAAGCATAAATGCTGCCAGACAAAAAATAAAGGATCAATTTAGCATAAAGTTACACTGCAAATTAAACCCCACATTAAAAACCAATTTAGGAGGGGAACTTTCAAAAAACAAATTCATGTTTTCCTAGACAAATAAAGAGTAAATACTTATATCTTCAGCTTTCTAGCTCCATTGGTGTGGACTGTATACACGATACATCCATAGCCAGCAAGACCAACTCAAAAACTAAAGAAATCTATGGTGACAGTTTTGGTTGATGGCTTCTAACAGAAATAAATCAGCAATGGAAAAAAAAAATGTTAGGGCCAGATTACAAAGAACTTAATATTGGAAATAGCTACAAAAGCATTAATATGGGATTACCATATGCAGATACATAATACACTTGAACACTATAAAATCCCAGCAACATAGGTCCTATTATATCAAGAATATTCACCGAATCCTACACAATGCACATATCTTAATACTTGTAAAATCTACCCTGAATATCACAGTCAGATATATCATACATTAAAGGTGTATTGGAAAGTTGCTTATTGTAGCATCTTATTAAAAATATATTAATTACATTTTTTTAATGTATACAAGGATCAATGGGTCTAGCACATTTTCATGAAAAGACATAAAAGGAACTGAAAGACAATTTTTTTTGTATTATTTCAAGCTATGACCCCTTACAAATGTGCCGGACCCCCAAGGCAGTCATCTGGTCCCAGTTGAGGAGAAGGCTGGTCTAGAAGATACTGAAGTTAAAAATTTGGTGACCTAATTTCTTTATTTACCAAGTTAGAAATCCTTTTCCTACATGGAATGTACACTTGAACACTAGAATATTCAAGCAACATTTGTCCTAAATATATCAAGAGTATTAACCCAACTCTCATCCACACTTATAAAATAACCCACCATACATTAAGTAATTTGTATCTGAAAGTTCATAAGCACTCCCATTTCTCTAAATAGGTTGAAATTTTAAATATTAGACCTTACAAATGGAAAACTTCCATCCCCAAGTTTCAAATTTCTCTATCCTCAAAACAGCAGCATAGAAACCAGCAAGTGGTAGTAATACATTTTAATTTGATCTATTTAGGTTATTACCAAACCTTTCTTTCCACTCCAAGAGTTGTTCTGACTATTGATCTCATTCTTTGTGTTGCTTTTGTTTCAACAACATTCTCACCAATCATCTCTACGACCTTCTTTAGGTGTACAATACGTATAGAAAGAGGGGACTTTTTCCTTTTTTCTCTTACAGGCAATGCCAACCAAAAAATACAAAAGCAACAAAAAGGAGATCAATTGTTTTAACAACTCTTGGAGCAATAATGACTCATCCCAAAACTAACTCATCCTTTGTAACTCATTATTTACTGGGGTTATTTCTAGCATAGAGTTAATGTTATACCCATCTGATGGCTTTGCGGGCATTATTCTCAACCTGCTGTGCCTGTGCATTATGTGATAGTAGTGTCAGTAAAAAGGTGTATTTAGTAGATGACATGGAATGGTCATTGCCCAAATAATCTTTAGATAAATCCACAAAAGTATCTTTCTGTCTACTATAGAAAATACATAATTCATGAACCTTACATTACCAATATATCAGTATTTTACAGTGAATAGATTTAGTATTATTAATTGAGAAAAGAAACAGAAAAAAAAAAGCTCCAACTTAGAAAACATTAGCGTCATTAAAAACACCTACATTTTAATAAGGACTGAAACATCTACTTTTATGGGATGCTAACTCAATTATATATATATATATATATATATATATATATATATATATATATATATATATATATATATATATCCACATAATGCTAATTCAAATCAATTGATGAGCATCTAGCCAAATGTTTTATCCTCAATTGACGTGACCTTTTCTATCAACCATTTGTGTACCTGATGTCAGCATCATTTTGAAGCTTTTTTTTATTCCACTTGACACCTTGATCTTAATTCATTAATTCCAGTCCATTTGTAGCAAAGATTTAGTCTGGCTGATAGATAAGCTACAACCAGAAGGCATAGAACAACAACATGTGCACTTTTCAAAGTTGTATTTCAAAATGATCAACACCAAGTTATCCAATTTCCTGGTTCATATCAGTAATTATCCAAAATAAACAAGAACTCTAAGTAATAATCAGTAGGTTATAGTAGAGTAGAATACAGAAATATCTTCTTCCACTTGATCAGTGAAGTTGGTCACACTGGGGCTGACAAAATATAAGATGGCGTGACAAACTAGTTCAGGAAATACTGGCTCCATGACACCCATGATAAAGGGGTCTGGTGAATCTTGGGGAAGATCTGTCCAACGATGGATGCTAAAAGGCTGATGATGTAGTAGTATTCAAATCCCTTACATAAAGCTTTGTCAATTTTGACATGTATTCCTTTCATCTCTAATTTCATTGTCTTTTAACACAACTGCCCAGATCTCCATTCTATAGCCATAAGTGAACAAAGCAGATCAGAAATATAGAATAAGTTCTCAATGAGACTTGAACTCACACCCCTTATTCTTCAGAGCCTGCATTTCTGTGTAAGCTGCCTTACTGATTAGGCTACGAGAGCTAACTGAGAGTCATCATCCAAATTTTGTTTCCAAACACGATATCACTAGTTTTTGAGAAATTCAAGTTAGTTCATATATTTGAAGATATCTACCACATTTTCCCCATGTTCTATCATGACAACAAATCCAAATTATTGCCATGAGGAAATTCAATTCCAAGCCTTTCGTAATAACACAAGCAAAAATTGACACAAGGGGTTAATAACCGAAATTTGAAGCTAGTACATTAGTTCCTGATATATTTATTAGGCAATTTTACAGTGCTAATAATTGATGCAAACTATGACTACTTCAGAATATCAAACAGTTAGTAAGAATTTTGTCCAAATTTCCGATTCAATACTATGCAAGACAGTTGTATGCCCAAGTTCAGTAGAAGAGGTAGACAAGTGACATCACAAAGACAAACTAAGACTAATTAACAGATATGAGATCCTTTAGCATGGATAGTGGAATAAGAACAATCTCTACTAATGGATTGAATGAAGGCTTCAGTTTGAAATTCCCAGAAGATTAGCAACTACAACAGATAACTAAAGAAGACCCAAGGGTACACAGACTGGAATATTTTGACTATAAAGAACAAGATGAGGACACCAATCAGAAAAAAAATCAGTAAAATCTCAAAGAGAACTGGAACATTTTGATACTAAGAGTACAAGTCATTTAAGTACACAATTTGCCCTAAAATCTATGTGGTATGTTACTGCAGAATATCAATAATATTCCTCGTTATTTAATTACCCAAGTAAAGCAATCTTTTCTTTGGAATGTAACAAAACTAGGCTAAACTATTTGAGAAGAACAGATGCTGCGAGAGAAAAAAAATGTATTACACATTTAATAATATCTCAATTGACCATTGGGAATAGAAATACTTTCTACATTGGTCGGAAATTGATTTTCCTTCACTAGGATAAAATCAAAATATTTAGCTTGTCATAGAATTTCCACATACTACAGAGAATGAAGAACTATGAGCAGAGTTAAAAACTAGCAGCAATACTAATAATTTTTTCATTGTCAACCATTTCTATTATTCATTTTTGACTTACTTTCTTTCATTTAAATTTTTCAATTGCCTTTTCATTGTAACTTACTACCCTGAGTAAGTAACCAGCATGGATAAGAAATAAAGGATAAGCTCTTGGTATAACTCAAACTAATATTCCTTCTGCTTCTAGGAAGCCTGGTTAACTGGCACTGCTCCTACCAACTAAGCTATAAGAACCCTCTGACCTTTGAAACTACCCTTTGTTTTCCCTGACCTCTCTCAGCAGCATATTTGTTATTGTTTTTACACTAATAGTATCACTAATAGCAATATTACCAATCAATATCTCTTTATAATTAGATGAAGTATAGTCAGCCATTATTAAAAGTAATTTTCGACCAGTATTTTCTTTTATCTTAATTTTTTAGTAGCTTTTTATTGCATCTAAGTCAAAAACTTGTTTTCTGAATTTTTTGAGATGAACCTCACCAAACCAGATATTATCTCAGACTTCTCAGATGACTCACTATTCTACCACAATGTCAAACAAGAAAACATTTTTTTTTCATATAAATGAATCTCTCCTGACCTTAATCTGCAAACTATCCCCCCTCCCCTGCAATGGTCTAGCCAATACAAAGTAATATTAAGTTAACATTAAACAAAAAATCATTTTTAAAGGAGGGGGGGAGATTACTAATTTATTATTCAATTTTTTTCCCCTTCCAATTAAGCCAGACTAAATTGTCCCTAACATACAGGCTCCTCGGAGAGATGAAGAATTGCAAATACTTAATATACACAGTAATGAAACACACTGACATTTTTTACAAAAAACTACTAAGTAATCAAAGTGCATATCACTGCCAATGCCATGCATTAACTAAAAATTGAATGAAAATGAATTCATATATAGCCACAATGCAGGAGAGTTAGCTGTGCGAGTTTTTATTATAATATCTAGGACTATTGTCTTCATATATGAAAAAAAATATCTGTCGATCAAAAATTAGAAGAAAAAAAAAAATATCCTGGATCTGCCAAAAAATTAAATCAACACTTCCAAAGCCTACGGCACACCTTTCCACAAAACATCATTGGAATTCATTGAGAACTTTTGGAGATTGTGTGGACAAATAGACTGATGAATAAGAGTGAATACATATACTTCTTCCAAATTCATTAAGTTAATTAAGCTGTACAAGGTATCAAAGTAACTGCTGCGATATTGCATTTCTTAACAAATTATCTGCATATCAAAAGCAATGTGTGTATATGTATGCAGATGCATGTGTGTGTATATGTGTGTAACACTTTCCAATGAGCATACCGATACAACTCAATCCTAGGCTGAAGTGCCAATCCATAAGTAAATGATTCAGTCATTTTTCATGTTTATAAAGCGGCCTATATTTAGTCCATTTGAAAAAATTGCCATAGAAAATATACTCATAAAAGAAATCAGATTAAATTACATATGAATACTCTCAATGATAAAATCATTTTCTTTTCTTTTACAAATAAATTTGCATTATGCTAATAGACTTTCATTTAACCCATATTTGATAAAATCAAAATCGGTTAAGAAATCTGACTTCAGGCTAAATGTGTTAGGAACTGTTGGTGTTCAATTTTTCTGACCTTAACATCTACATTAGCTTGATATATCAGTTATTAAGTTGTATTAGTTTTATAGATAAGATCAGTTGGGTATCCAACAGGAGAAAAAGAAGACGAACATTTTTTATTGGGTCATTTTTATCTACTTGACTTCATATTTTTGTTTCTACCCTTTTTTTTTGTAATATAAATCTCATAACTCAGTTCCAAATACTCTTCACATTATCTCAATCTTTTCTGAAATTTATTTTGCTCATAGCTTTGTTATGTATCTGTTTTCTTTGACATAGCAGAGAAAAAATTCCATTATTAACTTGGCAATTCGTATAAGGCTTGTATACCGAAAATCTATTGAATAAAAAGAAAAAAAAATAATAATAACCAAGGAAATGACGATTGAACTGAAACATGGAGTCTAGAAAATTACATATTGAGTTTCCAGCCAATGTAATAAAGTGTTTATAGCTTTGATATTATCAAGGTCACACTAGTGAAAGACCTCACTGTTTGATGAGCTGGCCTCTGGTATGAGCGTACAGTGTGGAAAACTCTAGCAAAAGAAACAGGAGTACCACAAAAGAGATATTAAGATTCCCTGAAAAGGACCCTTGTCTCTTGTGGAATTGACTACCACAAATGAGAAGTGTAGGCTGCCAACAGGCAGACATGGTGCCACAAGGTCTTCCAAGCAACCTCCCTCATTAAATCCATCTGCAGAAATAGAGGAAAAATCTGCATTTCCTCCAATCATCAATCCTTTTGCACCTGCTATGGAAAGTTTCATAAAACCCGCCAGTCACTCACAGTCTAGCAACAGGCAGAGAGTCCCCTCCAAAATCACTGTTAATGAGGCTAAGACATGATGATAATAATTAATATTGTACCAGGTACATAGACCTTAGTCCACTCAGATAGTGTAATGGTTAAGCACACAATGGTCCGGGGTTCTATTCCTGGTATGAGCGTAGAGGGTGGAAAACTCTTCATAAGGACAAAGACTTCAGACTTGCAACAATCACTAAGTTGACATATGCAACAGAAACCAGGACTGTCACCAATTGTTTTACTCCTTTGGTGGTTGTCATTTAAGATATGTGATATTTTACACAGACCTTCCACAATATATGTCTTCAGTAATCTTATTTGGGTACTTATAAATTTGGCAATAAATCTATGATCATTTTTCTCACAAGAAGGATGTAAGCTCAGTACACAATTCAGTTGTACATCTTCAGTGAATGTATAACAAAGAAATTAACTATTTAATACAAAAGAATGAGCAAACTGGAGTAATGAGTCACTAGAGGACTCTGTACCCATATATCTATTTCCATTAAGTTAACAGGTCTTCTTTCTGATTTCAGATAACTGATATAGCCATTCAATCATAGGAGGTTAATAGGTGAATAGCAGGGCAGTTGGAACTCCCTTTTGGTTCTGTATAGCAATCCATCTAGGGTGTTGGGCTAGCACCCCAGACCTACATAAAACAAAAAACAAACAATTACTAAAAACAATGATTGGGTACCTCTGGATCATTCGAGAAATGAAAACATAATCATTGCCTTGTGCAGCCGAACACAGGAATCAACTCTGCTTTTATAGAGCCTTTCTTTCCAAAATCAAACCCTTCAAAATGAAAAACATTTTTTCAAAAAGCTCAAGTCTTTACAAAAATTCTGCATTCACAAGTCTGTGACTCTCAACATATGCTTCTGATTTCCAAGTTATCATGAGAAGGCAAGTGTATCCCAGCCATAAATAGCAACGAGCTAAGTATGACTGCCCCTCGTTTTCTAAACCTAGTATTACTATACTTTGGTCATGGTCAGAAGTTACAAAGCCAGGTAAAGATATACTGGTTAGTGAATGTACTAAGTATTTCACTTTATTGATAATTCAATTCAGAAACAAGCTATATTTAAGTGATGTTGTAGTTATTTTTCATAAGGATTTATGCTGTATGAAGCCCTTATGAAGAAATTTCAGATGAAAGAAAATGCAGAGGAAATGTTTATAACACTGAATTCAATAACATAATTTAAAACAATGAATGTAAATAGTTCCAACTGAACAGTTGCAGCCACTTGAAGTGGCATATGGTTCTATCTGTTTTTTTTATGCATGTGTGGGTGTGTTTATGTGTTCCAGCATACTTGGTCATACAGTTATGTCTCGACAAGAAAATTGGCATCAGTACTCCACTCCCCCCCAAAAAAAGAAAGAGACTTTTCTGACCTTCTGGGGGACTTATTTTGACAGGTTCAACATCTAGATTCTCCAGATGACACCAGTGATGTTATAAATAGAATTTATTCTGACCATTTGATAATTGTAATCTAAAAGACCCTGTCACAAAATGATCACAATAAGCAGCTTCCTTTGTATATATAAAACAAATCAAGAATAATGCATAACGTCTTTTGGCAGCATGCTGTATTGGAGGTGATCAATTGAAAAAATTGGAAACCGAAGTTACTTAATTTTTTTCTGTGGTGATCACTAAAAAAAGTCTGAGAAACTAATTTAGCATAAAATTACATTGCAAATTGAACCCCCACTAAAAACCAGTTTTTTAAAAAAAAGTTTATTCAGGACAGAATAAAGAATAAATGTTTATATTTTCAATTCTCTAGTTGGTACTGCCTGTATGTGTCACAGCCAACCAGGCCGATTTAGAAACTGGAAAAACCTTTGTTGACAGTTTTGTTTGACAGTTCCAAACGATAAAAATAAAGGTATTTATAATCAATAGGTTCATCTGTCACACCCAGTAAATGTCAGTCAATCTTGATACTTGAAATAGCTTTGATATCTAAGCAGGCAATTTTTATTTCGTAATTTTCTTCACAATAGGAAGCCAGACAGCAGAGTAAATCTGAAGATCCAGTCATGTTAATTAGGTATCTTGGTATTCCTAAAAGAATTATTGCTAGTTTAAATATGAGTAATGGTAAATCTATGAGTCATATATATGTTATACTATTCTCCAAATATTTCTACCAGTTGTTTTTAGCCCAAGTGGGTCTATTATTGGAGTACTTTGGTTCTGATCGGCTGAGTTAGAAGATGGACTCCAGATTTAATTTGCCCTAAATTTGCAAACTGATATCATTGAGCTTTGCTCACTAAACATTAATGTGATTATTGTTGAGGAAGAAGATATCATTGGATTCTCACTCCTTGAAAAAAGTGTACAATTTTTTAATTCACTTTCAAATAGTTTATACCAAAAGTAAAAGGCATTCTCTGGAATTTCAGATTAGAAAAATGGATTTTAGAAACAAAACGTAGTGAGATTATGCTACATAGGAAGTCACTTATTGTGATTTTTTTTTGAACAGGGTCTTTTAAAATAAAATAAGCAAAGGATATGAAAATTGGAACTATTTACATTTATTGTAATAAATCTCAATTCATCACTATAAATTCATTAGTTTCGTCATTAAACCTTTTGCAGGATTTAGATAAAGATCGAAGTGTAGTTTCTGTTCTTACTTCAATCAAATATGAAAGTAACTTCCTGTCTTCAATTTGAAACATTTTCATAGTTGTATTTCAATTGTTTCCTTCATGAATTTCAATTTAAATTCAATTTCAAATATCCTTTTCAATTGACAGAAAAAAAAAATATTATGGTTATATTTGAACCATTTTCATGAATTTTATAAAATTTACATACAAAACACACAATTTCAAAAATACAGAACGAACAATTTAATCTAATACAAAATTTGATAATAATTAAGGATTTGAAAAAGAGTTGAGAAGAATCATAAGTTAAATTGATTTAGTGAAATCAAATGATTTGACTTTGTCACTATGAATTGCGAGTGGGTTTGGGGTAAACATTAAAATTTTAAATCACCGTTGCCATGTCACAAGGTTTTAGTGATGACAAATAACATTTATCACTTTAGATTTTGTCAATTGAAAAAATATTCAAATTAAATTAAAATTCAAAGAAAACAATTAAAATACGGCCATGATTAATATTCAAATTCAACAGGAAGTTGATGCTATGTTTCATTGACATATTAGATGAACAGATACAACATTTTTGCCATATTTTTCACACTTTTTAGTGATCACCACCCAGCAAAAAATCGAGTAAAAAGTTTTCAATGGTCAACTTATTCGTTATAGCAAGGGTTTGATATATATATAATTTCCTATACAACCATATCTACTTGTGCAGGGAGATGGATTTGTGCTTCTTATTTCTCAAAAATTCCTATAGAAATGGTTTCTATAGAAATTTGAAAAAAAATAAAAAACAACTTTCATTAGGAGTGAGAATTCATTAACAGCTTGACCCAAATTTTCCATTTACTCTCACATCATATATGAGTAAATATGGTAATAAAATAGGATTATACCAAAAACTCTGATCACTAGAAAATGTCACTTTTCAAAAAAAAAACTAAAAAAATTGAAAAGAAAAAACAAAAAAAAATACACACAAAATTCTGACAGTACATTATGTATAATTAAAAGGGAGTGAGGAAGAAGAGGAAAAAAAGAGAGAAAGATATGGTTCAATATTGTCTTTTATTCATTTTCAATCTTTGCTGTCTTCAATAAATAAAATTATATTTGCCTTTCTACAGGTTTCTGCTTAATTTCCTCCTGGACTATATTCATCATTTTTCTATTTGATGCAAACAATACTCAAAACAGTTTAATCTTCCACTTTACTGACTATCCTGAGTGAACACCACTATTATCATGAAAGTCCAAAATTAGAAACTTGGAGCCTGACCCCAGAAGTTAGGTACTACTATTTCTGAATACCTTGCAGAACGGTTTGGGCTATTCATTCGGTTTATTGATTATTTATTCAATGGTTGATCAAATCAGTTTTAGGTCAGCCACTTGTGACCATGTAATATTTTAAGAGCCTCAAAGTGAAGCAAACCATAAATTCACTCTGACTAACATTTAGTATCTTCATTTATAATTGTATAGCATCAAAATAACCAACCATGAGACTATAACTATTTTGAAATATCTGTTCATGCTCAAGTGTCAAAAACAATAACCTATCTAATAGACTTATTTACTCAAAATAGTGTCCTCATCTTGGCTGTTATAGTCATATATTAGTTATTGTACCCTCCAGCCTTCTCCAGGAAATCACAAAATGAGGTATAAAACAGGCACCTGAAGAAGGCTGAAGTGTACAATGACCAAAACCACCAAGATGAGGATACCAGTTTGAATAAATTAGTGCATGAGAATGAATTCTCCACCTCAATAATGCAGATAGAAAGCTTGTAAGAGTTCTATATCTTTCTCAGGGGGCAATGATCATACTAATATTTGCTACATAAAGGTTAATCATATCATTTTGCAAATCCATAGTTCATTTTCGCTAACTGAGCTGATTAGAACCAAAGTGCTCCATTAATAAACATTAACCAAAACAACTGCCAAAATTATTTGGAGCATAGTGTAAATTCCAAACATCAAAACTTTTCTGATAATCTGCTAATGTAAATATTGAGAGTGAAACCATGAGAGCATATCAATTACTATTCATTTGTTTGAAGTTTAAATCAAAATTGTGTTGTGGAGAGAATCAGTTACAGTGGCATAACAAATAAAATCTATATAAATCACATTAATACAGAACGAGTGGAATCACGTCTATCAAATTGATTTGCTTTTAAAATCTTATTTGCAATAGTATTTACAACAAAAATATCTACAATATAACAATCATACACTTTTGCCCAAGGGAATACAGAAAAATGCGCAATTAATGAAAATGAAATTTATTGCATCTTACTACGACTGAGGTTGGCAAATTAAAAAGAGCAACATTTTGAATACCTCTTTTTTTTCCTTGTTTATTCTATTCCAAAAATACTGACTGCTTAAGACAAAAATAGAAAATTAAGAAACTTTAATGCATTTTATCATATGGTAAACTCACCAGGTGAAAATACACCATTTATCATAAGTAGTAGGGCTGCCAACTCTAGATATAGAACTTGTATTCTTTTAACATATTTGATTTTATTACTTCCCTCTCTGGATATACAAGCAGATACAAGTTGTAACCAATTGGTTCATAATAGGCAAAAAACTTCCACTCTTGATACACCAAAATTTTAGTCACTTATAAGGTAATTCCATAGCAAACAAATAATACCATATACTATATAATGCCGACTGGTTTCATTAAAAATTGGAGTAATGCCTAAAAAGGCATTGATTATTAAATAATTTGTATGGCTCCAAAGATAGTTGGTTCAGGTTCAAGATCAAGTCAATGTGGGAAATATAGGTTTGACACACACCTTTCTACTCCTTAGCTACTACAATCAATCTGCTTATGCATTTGCATTATCTGAATTATTCAAGGGATGTAAATATCTATACTGACATCACTATATAAACAAAAATAGGTATACAAACTTCTCATAGTAATGGAAAATTGCCATAAGTGGTTGATACAATTTTTCACTCTGAAAATTGCATTTTACCACAAGGAAACAATTCTATGTAAAAAATATTTCACTGAGGCAGTTTTAAACTATATTTCCAAAGATTCCATGAATCTTGAAGCAAAATGGTATTTTTGTCTGGCCCAAAACCAACATTCATAATTTTAAAGTATATTCTATGCACTTGAGTATTTCAACCAACAAAGATCTTTTATACATCATATCGGATAAGACTCTGACTTCAATTTAATGATACAAGGCTTACTGAACATCAGCAGCAGCCCAACCCAGTAAGTATCAAAAAGATATATACATTATCAAGAAATGAATATATAATCCAACAGAAATAATTAAGTATCAAAGTAGTATAACACACACACACACACACACACACATATATATATATATATATTATATAAAAGATTCCTGAGATACATATCCTGAGGTTTTTTTATGACTGCTGGTATACACACACACACATATATATATCTATATATATATGTGTGTACAAATGAATAATAGATCTCTTTTTAGAAGTCTACTAGGACAAATGTGTCATGAAAATAAAGTGATTTTCCTGATTTAAAAGTCAACTGGGACAGATATGTCCACAGACAAATGCCTAATGGGACATATGTATCCCTTCATGATATTGTTTTTTCAAAATATACAAAATTTCTGATTCATCAAAATAGTTGTTTTTTTTTATACCCTTTTAAAATTCCAGACATTAAATATGATAATAAATCAGTCTTGAAAGAATTAAGCAAAGTGTTTGTGGGAAATTGTTTGAAAAATAAAAATGAGAGGGAGGAGTCATAAAAATTGATTTAAAAAAAATCAAATGCAGAAATTTGAGAATAGGAATAAAGAGGAAGGATACACATTCTTCCATAATGCAAAAAGCAGAGGCAATTTCTGAAATACAAACACTCAAACTATTCTCTCACCAAGTTACAACTATTTACTTTGTCATTTCTCAAATAAAAAATAACCCACATGAAATTTTTAAAAGTAGTTCAATGTGTAAGTAGGCTGACATAATCTATAGCAGTACAAAATATAACAATAGGTCTAAGGCATTTGAATACAAGTAAACACTTTCTTAATTATCTACTCAGAAGTTTATTTTCTTTTTTGCTTATTCGGCTATCAACTAATCACCCACCAATGTTAATGTGAGTGCTGTACAAGTTAAAGTAATTTTTTTCAACATCTTACAGTACAAAGAACTATACAAACATGCATTTCATTGACACGTTCCAACAACCAAGGATTCATGATCCACTGATCCTAATCTGACCTGGGGACATTGACCCGACATAGATAAGTTATATGTATTGTACATTGAAATTACATAAGATCATTTTCTTGAATGCTCAGTGGTGGTACTATGAGTGTCAGTATAAGGGAGTCATATATTTGAGAGAGTATTCTAAGTGTTGATACAGAAAATATACAGATGACACTGCTTTTCAAGTTATGAATATCGGAATACAAAAAATATCAACTTTGTCAAACCTTTAAGTGAGTTTAACCTAAGTAGGTACCCAATACCAATGGCCTTGTGCTAAACTAAGCTAAGCCTATTAAATGCCTTCAAGTCTGCTTGCTTTTTAGTGATAAAACAGTATATACTAAAGATGATGAATATTTAAAAGAGCTTAATATTACTGCAAATTATGCAACTGATTTTTTTCTTTTAATAAGATTTCAAAATGAACTATTTTTGCAATCATTAATGATTATGATGATGTATCTTTTAATTAGTTAATTTTGCATGTGAATGTATTTGATGATCAAAAACGAAAATTTACCCATTAATTTAACTGAAAATGAGGTTAGCATAACAGAAAATGGAATCAGTGAACAAAGTTTAAATAGGGTTGCTTATGTTCGCTTTGGACTAATGTGTCTGGGAAAGGCATGAATCCATTTCTGCCCACAGTGTCATCCCCAGACATCTTGACAAAATATGATCTCACTGGCATGTCATAATGGTTGATAGAGAAAGTGATTGAATGAGCATTTCCGTAAACCACTCTCTCATAAATACTCAGACGGTAGTAGCAAAAAGCTGTTACGTTAAACAAAGAACACACATACACACATATATATGTATTTTTTTGGCACTGGACCAATTTTATTAGTCATTATTGCTGAAAAAATGCCAAGAGTAAATGCAAGAAGATTTGATAAATGTGAGAAAGACTCTTAGAGAGAGAGGATAGAAAAGAATGAAAAATATGATATGGTGAATGAGTTCATTGAGACCAAAGGTAAGTGAGAGAGGTAGAAGGAGGGAAATGGAGAAGGAAATAAGGAGGACGACTTTCATTCCAATAAAGTAAACAAAAGAATTGGAGATTTTATTTAATGTCTTTCAAAATATGTGTCCGCTTTCTTAATCACAAATTCACAAAGTAAACTCTTCTGGCTTGTATTGAAATCGATTTGAAAAGAAAGACAAGATTTTATTGGTTTATTGATCACGAACATACACACACCCACACATGAACAGACATTCACTTTCACTCTACAAATACACCCACACATTATGTAAATACACATTAATATATACACATGTCAGACAATTTTTCTTAAATATCTGGTATACAAACTTATATCTAAAGTATTACCAAGTGAATATACCACCTCTCATTTATATAGTTTAATTTAACATAATTTTGTTGTAACATTATTGAGAAAAAAAATATATAAATATACAATAATGAAAAAATACTGTAGTTGACATTGCGAATCAAGTGATTTTCTGACTTGACATAAGTTGATAGCTAATTCCTACACCACAATAAATTAAATAACCCCTATTTATATAATTGCACCAGTAGTAAAAATCAGTTTCACTGAACATGGTTTCTGTTGAAGTTGTGGTTTTCAGGAACCTAACCACAACATTAATGAGGGGAGTTGGTGTATATAAGATGTTTCCATGACATTTAATTTAGCAAGATTACTAGGCATTGCTTGGCTTTAAGTAACTTTTGATGATTTTGATACTCCATTGTGATATTCCAATGACAAGTCAAGGTCAAGGAAGTTTTCAAGATTATGCCTTCATCATCAGTCTTTTAATGTCCATCGTTGGACATAGACCTTTCCAAGGATTCGTCACATCTCTATATTGTGGCAGCCGTTGAGTCAGTACTTTCTGAATTTGTCAAGTTCATCTCTCCATCTAGTATTCTGCTGGCCTTGGTTGTGCATGTGATCTCAGGGGATCCATGCTGTGAGTCGTGATGTCAATCAGTTGTTCTCCATTCTTGCAACATGACAAGCCCATTGCCATTTGAGTTTTCTAATGGATTCCTGTTTTCTCCCGGATATATTGCGCTGTTTTGTGATCTCTCCATGTAAGGTTGACCATGATTAATTAATGGACATTTTTCACAGAAAAACCAAAAGAAAAGACACTACATTTTAATCTTAAAATGTAGTATCTTTCCTTTCGTTTTTTCAGTAAGAAACATCCATTTGTCTGTCAGACAATTCCAAACTGATATATGAATTTAAGAAAGACTACAGCGACTGTGATTTGATCACCTGATGTAGACCTCTATAGAAGACCTGAAATGATTTAGGATTTTGAACCAATGGCAATGTCAGTTGGTAGGACTGGGTAAGGGGAAGTGGATATCAAAGAAGCAAAAGTAGCTAGACAGACAGCCTAATTTCTAAAAATGAAATAAAATTTTAAAAACAAACATGTCACTACAAATTGTAGATCACTTAGACAGGCAAATTATGGATGGATTTAAAAACTATATTAAGTGGCAACAATTACAAAATACTTGACAATTTATAGTTTAATTTCATCAATTTAATATATACTTCCATATTTACTCAAACACATAAATTACAAAAACCTAAAAAAAAAAAAAAAATAAAATAAAAATAAAATAAAAAAAATAATCACTAAAACTGACAATTTTGCTTTGAATTTACCTAAAGATCCAAATTTTGTATACTTGTTGGTTTGTTACCATAATACAGCAAAAAGTGTTACCCATCATTTTCGTCAGGCTCTGTGCTAATCTTATAATATAAAAGCCTATGTCACATTTCGGTTTCTATCACTCTAAAAGCAAACAAAGAAAGGAAGGGAGTAAAGCCACTCTGTGTGTGTGTGTGTGTGTGTGTGTGTGCATCAATGTGACCACTTATGATACTACAGATTACTAAGTAGTAGCACTGGAAACAATTTCACAATAGGATTTCACATAGGCATCTCTGGATTTTCTCATATATAAAAAAAAGAAACATCACACAATTCAGTTGCCTTATTATTCTAGAAAATGTGTAGAAAATATGAAAAGTAGTAGTAAATAGATAGAGTAAATTTGTTCAAAGTATGCATATCTTGTTTGTAATAAATACACTAAAATATGTTTGTCTAAGGAGGTACTACCCTAAATTTTCAGGAATTTGAACATTGCAGGAAAATAACTTTTTCTAGTTCCCATTGTCTCCTTCAATAAGTCTCTTTGGGAATGTCTGCAATGGTTTCAGTATTTTTTCCACAATTTTATGCATCCCTGGAAGGTATCAAGCGTGATGGTCTTGGGCACCTCCTGCAATTCTTCTTGGATCTTCTCAAATATTGTCATAACGACATTCTTTGTCACAATTTCAGCTTGGGAAAAAGGAAAAAGTTGCAGAGGGCAAGATCAGATGAATAGGGTGGATGGGGGAATGTTGGAAATCAGGAACTGTTGGACACTTGACTAGTGTCGACAGCAATGTGTCTCATGTCCAACAAAACGTTCCAGTACAGCAGTCCAACAATATCATCAACATCTTATTCATCTATGATCTGCAGGGATAGCCTGACGCACTTTTTGTGGTATTTCATAGCATTTTGCTCATTATGATCATCAAAAACAATCATAGTCTCTGATAGACATTTGTCCTTCCTTGAAACCCTTGTACCAGAATCAGGTTTTACTTCAGGACATGACATTGTCACCAAAGGCTTCCTAAGCAATGATAAGTTTCTGTAGAGATCTTTAAGCAGAACTTGATGTAGGTTCTTTGCTCCATGAGATCTGCCATTGCAAAACAAGACATTACAAAAATGAATTTAACTTAACAACACATTGACACACTGCTAGCTCCAACTAGCAGCAAAACGCCAACCTGCAGTTTGTTTCCTCTGTTCAAAATCCTGGAACTTTTTGGTAACATCTCAATTTATCCATGTCTAAATAATTCTGTCATTTTCAGCAGGAAATATGCTAGGAGATATGAATATCAACATTTCCATCTAATCTAAGAAAAACAAAGAGAAAAGAAGAAAAAAGGAAAAGAAGAAAAAAGGAAAAGAAGAAAAAAGGAAAAGAAGAAAAAAGGAAAAGAAGAAAAAAGGAAAAGAAGAAAAAAGGAAAAGAAGAAAAAAGGAAAAGAAGAAAAAAGGAAAAGAAGAAAAAAGGAAAAGAAGAAAAAAGGAAAAGAAGAAAAAAGGAAAAGAAGAAAAAAGGAAAAGAAGAAAAAAGGAAAAGAAGAAAAAAGGAAAGAAATGGAAAAGGAAAAGAAGAAAAAAAAGAAAGAAATGGAAGATGAAAAGAAAAAAGGAAAAAAAAAAAATCAAAATAAATCCTCAAAATTTGAAAATAAAAATAAAACAAGCTCAATTTCACATATTTTAAAGTATTACTGCTGCAAAAATCTAAGATTTTGATATTGAACACTCTCAAAAAAATGTAATTTATATAAGATGTTAGTTTCTAGATATAGTCGTTCATCTGTTGAAAAACCTTGGTCTAAAAATCAGCCAGTTCATATTCAGAGTTGAAAACTGTTCAACCTTATAAACTAAACATCAGGAGTTTGGGTGAGTACCTCATTATACCTACTGTGTCAAATCATCAAATGACCAATGACTAATGCCCAATACCAATATTACAATTGATGCTATTTTGATGAGTAGCCATCATTAAGTTCATTACTTACTCTCATCAAAATTTGGACTTAACACACTTTCTTCCACATGTTTTCTCCTTCCTATCATGGAGGTGATTTTGTCACAAAAAAAAAAAAAAAAAAAAAAAATACAGTAGAAATATGCTTTTCTATTCCAACTCCATATTAGAAGGGTTATTGTATGTATTTGGTATTTTACAGCAGAAAACAAATCTCTGTACACAAGCTGTTACTAGTTGACCATAAAATCCATTCAGTGATATCAGATTTTTAAAAAATGGGTATATAATTCAATATCTGCTGTTATAATTTTCATCTTGGCCTATATCAAATTTATGTAAACTTATTGTAAAAATATTGTCAAACAAATAGGTCAGAGTTCATACAAACACAAATACAGATGATAGAAAAATATTTCAATACAAACACAGAAATGAAAATGAAAGAATACATATATATGAACAATCTTCCATGTCTCTAATGCATATAAAAAAAATGTACTGAGGCACACAGATTATTAAAGAGGCATATTCATGGCCTATTGTGTGTGTGTATATATATACATATATATATATATATATATATATATATATATATATATATATATATGGGAGGGAGAGAGAGACATCTTATACACACACATGCATATGCATATACACAAGCTAAAAACACATGGATGTTGGACTATTTCAAGTCAACTTATCAACTAAAAAACTACTCATGTCCACAATCCATTGTGATCATTCTCATTTTTTAGGAACCAATAAATTCCAAGACTACCTGACATCAATGTACTATCATAGGAAATGGTAAATATCTAAAATGACTTTTTTTAAATAAAGTTCAGAATTCTCATTCCTCTTTCTTATAACTAATTAACTGCAAAAGGCAGCAAAGAGGAACAGTTATCCATTGCAAAATAATTACCTTTGTTTATTGCAAGTTATCCACTAAAAGATGAAATCCCTGACACACAGATAAAACAGAAATTTTAATGAAGTAGCAATAGAACTGCAATGACTGGAATTCCCGTCATTTGCAGTTAATGGGTTTATAGAATTACAATGTCCACATCGACCATTTTAATATTGTTTTAGACATTGAACATGTTTATATTTGAATAATATAAAAACCATCAAAACTTACAGCCGAAAAACTATGTCAAAATAATACTGACCTTATTTTGAACAAGATGAACAATAAAATGGTATTTTTTTTTCAAAAAAGTTTGAGGATTTTAGACCCTCAAAGGTCAAATTTCTCATATCTTATATTTCTTTTGTCATGAGATCTCAACAGATTTTGTTTCCATTTTAAACTTATTTGATATATCAGTTATAATGAAATCAAAACAAGTTACAATAATTTTGAATAGTAACAGTTGAAAAAAAAAAGTAAAGTTCAATTTCGTGAAGGCCTACAACGTACAAAAATAAACAAATCCATCCATCATTAAAAGAATTGTGTTAAGTGTATGGAGCTATATATATATATAACTAATTAAACAGTACTGTGAGTGTGTCAGTTGCAAAAATGTTAATGTAGTCAAGTAAAAAAAATAGATAAATAAAACAACATTTAAGGAATTTTCAAATATATATCTGCTATACGATGTGTGGCTCATGAGACTGGATTTCAGTAAGGTGAATCACACACAAACCATGCCGTGGTATATATTGACCCATGGGCAAGCATGGATGACCCTTGAAACTTTCAATCCATTCACATCAGCAGTTCTTGAAGTAGATATGTTTTTGTTTTTTTCACATGTAAAAATGTTTAGATAAAGAAGAAAAAAATCAAATAAATTTTTTTAAAGATCAAGCAATGCATCAAGCTTTTGTCACTTGAACACAGATGCACATGATATGTATATTTACACTTTAGTTAGGATACAAAAAGATTCGGTAGCCTTTTTTCTTCAATTTCATCAAATACTTTAAATTGAAGCATTACTAGATTTTTTTTAACTGACCATTCCCACAACGTCAGAGATACCTGTATAATGGTTGGCTGACTATTGAGCAGAACTGGAGACACTGTTCCAACCGAAATTATTTCAGAGAAGGTACTTTAACTCATACAAATATTAAAAGTAAATACATCATACATAGCATGTATATAAAATGATATACTATTTTTCACATTTTTTATTTTCAACATTATCATTGTGTGATTGAAAACACAAATGACAGAAGGTATAATATTAAATCTGTCAATTCCACTCAATTGTACCCATGTTTAGTTGGTTGTCCAATGCTGTATAACATATGTGTATTTGTGCATAAGAAATAATTCAAAGGTTTAATTGCTGAGTTAGTAATGTTCATGACAACATGCTCAGTAGAATGAAGGAAAATAAAATAGTTTTTTTTTTAGCCACTTTAGCTACAGACCTAACATAAATAAGTTCATGAGAATAAAAATAATAAATGCCTGATAAGTGGAGATGTCACGTCATGATTTACTTCTTTCTCACATAAAAACCAAAAATTAACAGTACTATCTACTCTAGATATTAATCCTCTACTAAAAGTTAATCATCAATCTTTGAATTCAACCATCCTATCAATAATCCCCAATTAAATACAATCATTTCTCACGTTTGTCTCATGAGTTCACTTTGTTCTGTCATTAATTTTGAACAATGAGGATTTCAAATTCCTTGGACTCTGATCTCATTTTACTCCAAAATGATATCTCTATAACCAAAACATTATATTTCAAATAAAACCCACAAAACTGGAAGTAACACAAGACAGTGACAATTTGTCAGTCTAAAACAATGACACTCATGTTAATATATAGAGGAAACCACTTATTGTAATTAGGACAGAGACTGACCAAATTTATCAATAAATTTTCATAATATCTGTGATAATGAGCAGCTTCCTTAGTATTTCAAATCAATATTCTTGATTAGTATGCCAGGCTCAGAAAATAAGATCATTTGAGTTCAGAACTTTTAGATAAAATTTTCAAGATCAAAATGCCAGGCCAAAGGTTAAGACATTTGAAGTAATATTATCTCAAATTTTCTCTTTAGATGAAACATTGACAATTATTATCAATTTTTCTTCTAGTATTTGGTGGAGTATTTACCTTGGATTGTGGGCAAAGCTTTCAACAAATGTATGCTTCTAAAATTTACATCAACTCTACATTACAAGCACAGAGAGGAATTCCAGTTGCCTTCAATCACAAGTACAGGTACCCCTGCCCTGCTTTCTGATTCTTCACTTTACATCACTTCATTTTTATGAAAGACCTACATTAGTACAAGTTTCTCCAACAATCCAAAATGGTACCAAGTGAAGCAATTACCATCAATTCAAATTATTTTTTAGTTTTCTCACAACTCCAAAAATAACTTTCTTTGTCTACCTGATTCGATGTCAAAGGTTGTGGTCCGTTGTCAGTCTGCTGTGGCTAATATGGAAGACTTCAAATACGACTATGCTTGACTTACTTAGCCTCACACATTTTTTCATCATACAGTTCTTTGTAGGCATTCAAAACATCCTATAGATATGCCCTATACCTATGTGCCCTCTCAAAATTAAAGTCATACTTTTCATCAATCATTGTGGCATTAGTAATTGTAGCAAGATTCTCATTTTGGGGTCAGGAAACACTATATGAAAAGATTTTTCCTTTAGAATGAGATTCTTATATCTCGTTATAAAGAGATTTTCTTCAATATAAAAATCCAGCATAAAATTCTCAACAAATAAAGAAATCAGCATAAGTAGATTTAAATTCAGTCATTTAATAATTCAGTTTGTGTACCTAACAGACAACTTTTATACAAAAAAAGCCACATAAAATTAACTTTAATAAAATTTGAAGAAATTATCATCACAAACTGGATAACTTCATGGTTAGCCAAGAGGTAGGAGTCAAATTCTAGTACAAACCAAATGAGATTACAGAGAACAAAAATATCCTTATATCAAAATGGCAGGAAAAAAGCCTTCCTTTCGGTAACTGATAGAATTTACAATATCCACGTTAACTATGCATTTTAAAGTAAAATTTTTTTTTTAAAGTTTTTTTCAAAATATATCAAATTTATACATAAATGTAATTATGCTCTAATGCATCTCAACTGACAACAATTTATTCTAAGGCAGTTCAGTTGTAAGAATTAAACCAATAAAAAATTTGGTTAATAATACAAATGTTTTCATCTTTAGTACTCAAAATTCTCAGTCATATATTTACATTTTTGCATAAACTTTGAAGAATTATATGCAGTGTAAAAGTTTTGACTTCTTTTTCTCTCAATAATTCATGTATAATATCAGTTTAGTCTTAACTCTTCCATGTATTGATAGGAGCTTTAGCACTAGTGATCCATTCTTTCAACTGTACCTTACCACTATATTAAACAAAAAAAACAACAAAAAAAAGTATTTCTATCAAGCACCTTTAAAATACTTTTTAGTGTCTTCAGTGAGCTTGTACAAAACTTTGTCGAAAGAGTTGCTCTTTTCTGATAAATATAGTATTACAGTCTTTCCATGAAATAGTAATATTTCTGACCACAGAATAAAGGTTAGTATTTAATTCAGACAGGTTTGGAAATTAATAGACATGTGCTAGTCATTCCAAGCTCAAGACTATTCTAGTTTTAAAATCAATTTTTCTACTTTCAGATGATTTGTGATCACTATGCCTCATTTAATATATACGTGTCATATAAAGTCAAAAATCATAAATGATGAAAAATATACAACAAATTATCTTCTGATGGTCACTGAAGACAAGACGACAATGTATATTTAGTGATATTTCAACTAGAGCCTCAGACTTCTTAGTCTGTAAGTATATTTTATTTAAAATAAAAATATACAAATAAACAGACTTGGTTATTCACTCAATAGAAACAATCAAGAGACCAACATCTTTTGGCAGCATGTCATATTGAGAGTGAAACAAGTGGGAATGCTGTTGGACACAAACTAAGGAACCGATTTAGCAACAAACTTACATTGCCAATTGACCCACCACTACCACCACCACCACTAAAAATCTACTTGGGAAGGGTAAAAAAAAAAAAAAAGAAAAATAGATTTCTTGAATTTATTTTTAGACATAATTTTCAGCCCTCCAGCTCCATTGGCACACAATACATATATAGCCAGCCAGACAAACTCAGAAACTGAAGAAACCTGTTGATAGTTTCTAATTGAAAAATAAAAAGTAGCAATCAAAATAGCTTGTGGGGAAAGTTTCAAAGAAGCTAGCAAATAAATAAAATATGTAATATCTCAAAGTATTTCACGTATACTAAAAGGCCAATATATTGATTGATGTTATATAATGAAGTAATACTAAAAACAGATTGATAAAACATTACAAATCAAAATAGATCAGAAATCAATGACTCTACATCTAAAGTTTAATCAACTAATATGAGATATACTTTTAACATCATAGTTATTCTATAGTGTAGCTCAGTGATTCTCGCCTTAGAGGTCATTATACCAATGGTTCAATATCAATGAATCAATAACTCTTTGCATATCTGCATTTAAAGATTAGCCAGAGTGAACCAATAACATATTCAAGTCAACATAACATCATTTAGTAATAGCTTAATAGTCACAGTAAGACACTTATTACTAAAGCTATAGTTTGGAAAATAGACTTCAAAAACGAAGGTATTCACCACAATAATCAGTCTGGGATCTGTAAAATGCAACAGATCAAAAGTGATACCTCAACAGTAAATATGACTAGGGACCTCATGTTCTGAAGGGTGTCTCATAATAAATCCAGGAACTGCCCAGAAATTTAGTCAATCCTCCCTTAATTAATACAAATACAATACATATAAATATTGTATTTTTCCAATGAAAAGAAACATCTTTAATTCGAAAAAAAAATTTCTGGGCACGCTCCAAAATTTAATCAATTCTTCCTTAGCACATGGCCCACCCTTCCACAAAATTCCATAGAGAACCTTCTAAGATATTGTTTCGACAAATAGACAAAAATGAGTAAAAACATATACCTCATCAGATTTTGTTGGCAGAGGTAAATTTTTTGTAGTTGGATGTCATTCCCCCCCCCCCCAAAAAAACAACAAATGAATAAATAAAATAAATAATGCATACTTCACTTAACGGAACTTAACTGTATCTAAAATTGTGCACATGGTCTTTGATTTTCCTGATGTTTTTTATGCAAAGTTATGCACAACACATGAACTGGGCACCAACAAACATATGCCTCTTTTTTGTAGAGTCAGATAGCTGACTCACTGGTAAAGAAACAGATCACATATGCAGTGTTTGAAGCCATGCACAGGCTGAATAAGATTGATTTTTTCAGAGAAGATGGATTTAACAAGTGGCCAGGATATTCATCTGACCTCAATCCCACAGAAAATCTTGGAGCCATTATGAAGAAGTGCATTAAAAATGGACCTGCCAGAAAAACAACAGCATTTGACACAGGTGTCTGGTAAAGCTTTAGAGGAATTAAAAAGCAGACACTAAAATGTTCAGGAATCTTCTTTGCTAATTTCAAACTAGGTTAGATTTGATGAAGGTGTGTGGCTGGAAATTAATTAAAAGCTGCTGGTCTTTTTTGGTTGATAAAAATTCTGGTACTAAGATAGGGACCACCACTAGTTATATTATATTATATTATATATATATATATATATATATAAAAACAAACAAAAAAAACAGTCAAATGAAGTCAAGTGCTTTTTTTCCACACACGCACAAAAAGTTTTTTTCAAATGGTACACCCAACCAAGAACACGAGTGTGGAATGGCAGATCCAGACTTCAAAGGCATCCCAGCAAAGTGTGAGTGTTGTGTGGGTTCACTAGGATGCATCAAATGTGGTGACAACCAGTCAACTCTTACAAATATCATCCCACAGTCAGACAGTAAATTATCATGTTGATAGATATAGAACCTTAAAGAAAAGATTTTTGCAGAACCCATAACAACCTCTTTTGGAGCCCCGGGGAGCCCTAGTTGAGAGAAGTACAAGATTATAAAACACTTGCAGAAAATCTTGTTATCAACTCTTTGAGCACTAACTGCTGATTAAGAGAACGATTGTTCAGTAGTTACACCCTCTCTTTAACAGGTATTGTGCAGCTGCACATGCCAGTAGGTAATTGTGCAACTCCCACCTTACCTAGTGCATCCTCAAAGAATGAGCAATTGAGTGGTACATAAAAAGCTAGGTATTTAGTGAATCTGACACATCTATCCAATACCTATAGAAACAACATCTCTATAACAGAGGTCATTGTATTTATGAAGCAATAGTGAATGCTGCCCTGATTTAATGCTGGGTATGCATTCCTATAGAAAGCAGTGTAAATTAAATCAGCACAAAATCAATCCACCAGCTGAGAAATAAATAAACAAATGATGGTGTATGAATGAAGGATTCTGCATTAAAAATGAATGTAGTAAGTTACCAAAATGAGTTTACTGGGAAAACATTTTTAATTTCATACACATATTATATTAGAACTACCACTTAAATTGTTATAAACATATAAACCCTATTTAGAGAATGAGGATAACTGCTAGCTTTAGACATTTCAGATACGGAAAAAGACACTTATTGTGATCATTCTGGGATAAGGTCTTTTAGATAAATGATTGGCTGATAACACGGAGCTAAGGATATAAGAATCAGAATAATTAAGATTTATTGCTTTAAATTCATGGTTATGAACAACTTTATATTATAGAAATATTGATAATTCTTTTATTCATTCTAAATGGACTGTTTTGAACCAACTGATTCTGACAACACTAACCTCTAATGACATTAGCCTTGATTATAAAATGGCTTCCTCTGTATAGTCATTTTGTTAAAAAAAAGATAAATAAATAAAATAATGAAATGGTTTCAACAATAGGAAATGAAAAACAAAGTAGTAAACAATAAAATACTAAATAATATAATTTACTATGACCATTTGTTAATCTTGATCTTCTAAAAACACTCAAGATGTACAACACATTGGACTCAGATCCAGCTGGACAAGGAGTGAAATGAATGATTCCCTGAAAGGTAAGTATAGGGAGCAGAACAGAGGGTAGAAATGAAATGATAACGGACAAGCATTATTCAACACTCATTCCAGATGGTACAATTCTTCCTAGTACAATGCTATTTTATAGAATTTTTCAGATGCTCCACATGCATCTATATAATAATCTGTAGGTCAATCGGTCCATCTGTCCCCAATATGTTAAAAATCGATTCTCAGCACACGGTAGACAGAATCTTTTTAGTCTTTTAATTCAAAGAATAAAACTTGATCGGGTAATCTCTGCCGGTTACCTCATGTTTTAGAAAAGGGGTTCTATTTAATACAAAATTGTAATTCGGAACTGACTTTATGGCCACTTGAAATTACATTGAGACAATTAAAATAATTCTCAGATATGAAAATTTGAAGAACAAAACAATCTGATCAGACATTCTCTCTTCAGGAAGTTGGGTTTTTTCACCCGACCTCATTTTCAATGTGAATCTTCTCAGCCTGTCACAGAAGAGTGATGCAAGTCAAAAACTTATCACATTGTAGCAATGGCAGGTGGAATGTTGATACATTGTTGGATTGAAGTCATTGTTCTTAAATCCTCAAATTAATGAATAAGAGGAAGGTAAACTGAAAATTAATATATTCTGACATTTCTATGCATCTATCCAGATTAACCCAGCCTTCACTATTCAAAGTAAAAACTTGAAATTTTGCACATACACTCCAGTCAATAAGTAAGGAAAATGTTCTCTTTTTTGAAAATTCCCCCCAAAATAGGTTTCCAGTGAGGTGTTCAATATGCAATGCAAGTTTATACAGAACTGGTCATTAGTTTGCACACATTTGTTTTGTTATTTTAATTCAGACCTTTTTAGTGATCATAGCCCAACAAAAGTCAAGAGAATTAATTTATTCATTGATTAGCCCTTTTTCCAACTTTTCAATTGATCACCCCAAACAATATATATATGGATGGTGTTAATTCATAATTTCCTTAGAATGCTAGTAGGGTTCATCTTCAAGTAATATTTTCTCTTTTCCAATGATTTCTTAGAAAAAAAAAATCATCTCTTAAGCTGTAGTTAACATTTTTTTGTAGGTTCCAAGTTTCATTTTTTTCTTCAAATAAAATGATCCTAGACAATGGAATGAGTGATTTTAGTATGCACACCAACAAAACAAAAATCTAAACTAAATTTGTTTCTTTATACTAAACTGCTTGAGGATACCCAATAAATTAAGGGTTGAAAGGGATCAGTACTTTAATATGCAGGTATCATTGTGGAAAAAAACTACTCTGTTATTTACCCACAGCTGGGAGAAGTGGATTTGTGCCTTTCCCAAGAACATTAGTGTGAAGCTAATACAAAATATTCCAGCTGGAGTTCGAACTCTGTTCACCGATTCCATTCTTTGTGCAGTTAACCATTAGGCCAACCACAAATGACGAGTTTTAACTACAACCTGTTTGGGAAAGTTCAGCTATCAAACTTAAACACAGGGCATTAAAGTTTTTTGCTTCACTGGTTTTCTGTCCCCTCCTCCTTACCAGAAAAGAACAGCATGCAGACTTAATTATTTGTGTGACGTAACCCCAGGGCCAAGATAAATTTTCTTTTAACAGGAAAAAATCTTTGAAGCTTATTGACCACCATTTGGCACAGATATTGTGATGTGATACAAGACAAGTACTAAAATGCAATATTATAAGATGAGGTGAACTGAGAGACAGCTTTGGTTATTGCTTTGGATTTCATTATTGGAAGTCTCTGGTTGATATCATTTATATATATGAAATGAAGAATATGAAATTTCAAATCAAAGTACACTGGAATAGGTAGTCCTATTTGTAGGGAATATAAGTGATTCTGTCAAGAGAGGAGTAGCCCAGTGCTTACAACACTGAACTTGATCTTCTAAGATCTGTGACATAATGAAAACAGCGTGGGTCTGTGTCACATGAACACTAATTCTTTTAATAACTGCTAGCTGGACCCATAGAAATTCTACAGATGTCGACTACCAAGATTATTCATTATTTCAAGCCTCTGTACTTCTTTAACAGTATTTTTTAATTATCTCCCTTATCCCTTATCTTCTTCAACCATCCATGTTTTTATTCAAGTATTATATCAACAAATCAGTTTCCTACCTGAAAAAGAAACTTTTTTTTTTGCTCAATCTTTCAAAAGAGAATTTTAATGTATCACAATTTCTATGCCTTTCTGTCCCTACCTGCCTTTCAATCTATCACTTTTGATATCAAGTCAGCAAACACGTGTCTCTATGCTTCTCTTGTCTTCAACCAACCCTTCTCTATCTACATACAGTGCACAACAGAACTTTAAACTCAAATAATTTCATCACTTGTGTGGAAAAAATGTATTACTCCTTGTGATTTTCCTAGTTGGTCATTTACAAATACTGTCCAATAGTAAACAATAGAATAGTTATGAATAGGGCAATTAAAACAGAATTTTAATCACTGAAAACTTTCATTGCCACTAAATTTTCAAAAGTCATTGACAATTGACAAGATGTAATGGGTATTTAACAGTTTTCGTTGTTATTAAAAAAAGGTTTCAAGTCTAAATCATAAAAAGAGAGCAGAGCTGTCTGATTTCAAACATAATAGGATTATGGAACTTGATATCAGGAGCTCTCACAACATGCAATAGCTGAGAAAATTAAATGAAGTCAGTCATGAAAGGTTTTTTTGCAAGATCCAGAGAGTTATGGTGCCAAGAACAATCTCATTAGACCCAAGAAGATGTCAGATGCTGATGAGAGGGCAGTAATCAGAGAACTGCAACAAATGCCCGATCAGTCCATGGCTCTTCTGAAAACAGGAACAAGAGTTTGAGTTCAAGTTCACCATCAAGTGACCATCAGACAAACAATTATGAAGTCAGGATTCAGGCACAGCAAAAAAATTGCGGTAACTTCTTGAAATGGTCCACAAACACTGGAATTTGCTAGACTAGAAAAAATTCAATCTGGATAGCCAAGATTATCTCCAGTATTACTGGCATAACCCATGATAACCAAAGGAAACCTTTTCAAATCATGCTAGTGAAAATGGTGGGCTCATGATTTGGGGGTGCTGTAGGATGATATTAGTTCATTGACATGCATCTAAAAGCAGCAGGATACGTGGATATGCTAAGAAATGCAAATCTAAAAGTTGAAGGTTTTTCAGATCAGCGGCCAATAGTTTATGTTAATGCTCCTATTCATGCTGGAAGAGCCATGCAACGATTTCGTCAAGAGCAATTTGTGAAAATTTTGATATAGCTGGCCATCAGCTCAGATCTCAGCATCATTGAAAACTTATGGTTATGGTTGGTAAGGAAGATTTATGATGGTAGAAGAAAATTCAATCTGGCACAGGAACACAAAACAACCATCTTAGAATGAAGTGCCAGATGAATTCCTTCATTGTTTGGTTCAAAGCAGGCCAGATCAAATTTTTCAAGTGATTAACAGTAATGATAAGGCAGCAAAGTATTAACAATTAAATTTTTCTGCAAAAAATACCATATAATTCCTAATAAAACAATTACATTAGCAATGAGCTTCAAGTTTTGTGGGACTTTTTGATTAATCAATTGATACCTCTGATCTGGATAGTTAATTTGAACCCTTTTCTAAAACAATTTTTAAAGTAACTGTCAGTATAATTTATAATCAAGCAAAACACACATACGATTCATTCAAAAGTTTAGAGGAAAAAATTAATTGGAAATTTTCACCAGAGTTTAAAGTTTTGTGGTGCACTATGTATTCATTTACCCCCTCCTCCAGTTTTCTAACCTCCAACCACCCCCTCGCTTTTCCTTAATTCTTTTTTGATTGATATTATCATGAAGGTTTCTTGATCAGAAAATATAACAGCTTCCAGCTCAGAATGACCTACAAACTTCAAAACAGGAATGTTGAGTCAAAGCAATTTATCGTTACTGGAGATAGAATCGGCAAAAATGTACCGATTCCGACTGTATATACTTAAAAATAAAATATTGTGCCCAGTATGTTGTGAGTTTTCAATGAATATAGAAAATATATATTAATTAGTCTAATAATGAATAGAGGAATTGGAGTCAGTGGTACTATAAACTGAGGAGGCGGAATTGAAGGTTTTGTCCCCAATAACCTCAGCCCAGCTTAAAACTGGTATTTGATCCTAACATAAAGAATCTTTCAAACACTTTGCAGAATATAAATATGATTAAAATCATTGACTATTCAATAGGCATAAATGTCCAAAGTCCAAAGTATGTATTCAACTTAAACTGTTTATTAAAGATATGAGTCACTGATTAAAGAACATTATTATTTAGTTTAGAGTTTAAACTTTATAATCATACATCTTAGGTGGAGATTGTTTATCAAGATCATTTGAACTTTTACAAGTTTTTGATTGATTGGCATGACAATCATAAAACACTGATTTGAAAGCAACATACTATCAATATCAGAAAATAAGTTGATATTTGTATCACCTGATTTTCTTTTCGGTCTACTTTCAAATAATTTCTAGATAATTATATGGCATTGGTATAAGAGACTAAGTACTAGGCAAAAAATTTAAGCCAGTGTTTCTAAATTCCAACCAATTTGCTACAACCACTAGTAAAACGGGAATTGACTTACTATGAATTTAACAAAAACGAGTAATTAGCCTGGACATGTGATACCAATATCCACTCATGTCTATAGCTAGTACATTAACCTTTAGCACTCTGTAGATAACTTTGTTCGCAGAGCAAAAAGTTTGTCCGAACACTGCAGGCGACTCCAGTCACCAAACAATGTGTTGTCATGTTAATTTCAGTCATATCCCACATGAGCAGACACACAAGTCACAGGTTTTCATAGTTACTAAGTGCACAAAATCCTGGTTCTCTTGAAAGAGAATAAGAAGACCATCCATCTCTCCAGGGATGATTCCCAATGGAGTATACATGGCCGGTGATAAAGTCTGGGTTTCCTTCGCATGCATCAGCTTCGTGATCCTTGCAAGTTTAAAATCAGGTCAGTCCAGGACTTCATTCTTACAAGTTTTTTTGACCGCTGCTTTGGCAGGATACAAGTTCACCAGAGAGATACTTCCACCCTAATCATGCAGCTTAGAGTGTACTCAATTAGTTGCTTAGTGCACAAGGAAATTTGTCTTGATCAAAAGTTCTTCACACTCTTTGCTCATAGTGGGATGTAATGGCTAGCAAATGAATGCAGGGTGCCATGAGTAATTTTTTTTCAAAGTATGCTGATTAGCCTCTGTCAAGATTGATAATGAGGGTTAAATGATCATTACTCTCACAGCCTATTTGATAAGGTAGTTATGGAAGAGTGGTTTACCCAAGTGTTCACTCACTTTTCTCCATGAAGCATTGCTGACCACTACATTGTACACAGAGGACATCATAAATCCTCTCATGAAGGGCTTGAATGCTAGATTCAGATCAGTAAAATTACTGGCATGCATTATTATATACTGATTTACTCAGACTCCTTATCTTGGTTGATATAGTCACATGGTTTCAACAATTGCACCCTTCAACCTTCTTCAAGTGTGTCCTTGGTGACCTTCTGGAAATTTTGAACTGAACTTTTCATTCAATCCACAAAAGTAGATTGTCCATATTCTGCTGTCCAAGCTAGGATAACAGACACCTAGACAGGGTAAAACAGCTGAAATGCTGTGACCATAACAATGAAGATGAGGACATAAGACCAAGTAAATCAGTGTAATGATAATTCCTTATCTTAGAAATTCAGACAAGTTAATGGCATATGTGCCTATAACTAAATATGATTGGGGTTTTGTTACGATTTACAGAAAAATGCTAATTTTGTTTTAAATTAAAGAAATCTCATTTATAACAGCAACTTTGGCTTTTTGCATTGTCTCTTCAATCTAACTTTGTTTTACTGTAATAATATAAATATGTGACACTTGTTCCTGGCTGTAAATATTGAAACTATTGACTTCCTTATGGAATATAATCCATATAAACTCCATATTTACAAAAGAGATTATTCTTGTGTGTTAAACCCTTTAGTCTCTAATATTGGGGAATATGTATCATAATGATTTCTCATTAATTAACACACCCGGTGCAACAAGACCCACATGGGTCTTGTGGCATGTTGTGTATTGCCTCTAATGAACGAGCATCCATTCTTTAGTTTTATTTAAGGCAATATAAATACCTATGGCAACAGGTTCAGTTTCTACCTTGCAACAGTGAACAGGGGATATGCTCTTTTTAGAGTCCTGCATGGGTTATGGGTATTTCTGTGTGTCCATGATCAGCCTATCCCTTAGTGGGCCAAAAACATGAAAAAAAAATTACTGGACAAATACTGGTAGGTCATGTAGAAAGCCAGAAAGAACTTGTTCATCTCCAAAAAAAGTAAAGACTCCTGAATGTGATGAACGGGAAAAACATAAGGAATACCAAAGTTCAGTTTTTTTGTAAAGAATTCGGGCAGTATATGAGCTACGAAACTGATGAAGAAATGAAGTTAGCGACATTCTTTTGGAAAACTCACAAATCAATATTCCCACTGCTTGCTAAACAAAAGGAGATACTTGAATACTCTTATCCAGCAAAAGAAACTTTAGTACTGAAGGAATGACATTTGTACTGTTTAGAAGAAGAAACAGTCAATTTTTCAAAAATTTTAAAAACTCCCAATAGTTTTACTATTCATTTTGCATAAGTATATTTTAGAAAGAAGTACTCGAGTACTTGAGAAAATGTTACTGGTTACGGATTTCTTGAACTTGAATACAAGGGTTGATCTAGGTGCCATACAAAATAAATCATGAGCTACAGGTGCAGAAGGGCCCCATAGTATGAAAAAAAATTATGGGCTACAAAATATCAGCCCATGGAAGTCTGTAGCTAATTTTGTTGCTTTATTCAAGGTACCAGAGAACATGTCTATATAGTTGCTGAATGAAAAGGAAAAAAAAAGACAGACAGAAAAAAGGGGGAGAAGATGAGAATGAATTATAGCAAGTTACAATGTCTTCATTCATGCTATTCAAACTTAATTCAATTGTTAACTTGGTTCATTCAATCTGCTGATCAACCATCACAATGATGCAGACTTTTATTAATACTTATAGACCCTATTTCATGCTTTAATACAAAGCTATCAGCTGTCTGAGTCAGTAGACTAAATATTCACTAGAAGTTGGACATTTTGTCAACAACCAGGAAAACATGCTTCATTTTTTTTTAAATCTAACAATGGAGAATTCAAAAACTATTTGCAGATATAGGAGCATCATCATAAAGTTGAAATAGTTTCTGATCTTGACAATAGGACCTTGTGTATAGAAATATACCTATCATCCAGAGTTTTTTAAAAAAAATCATATTTAGGATACACGCTTGAAAATTTGTGAAAATTTCTTTTCATCTTTTTCAAAAGATAATTGAAATACAAATTTTTACAATAACAATGAAAAATACAAACAGAACAAGTATTACACAAAATGTCAATAATGTTATTATTTTTTACCTGATTTTTCATTAAAAGAAATATAACAATGAACAAATGATAATGAATATGAACCTATATGTTTTCAATGACTAGGTTATTGCAATAACATCACAAAAGAATTTGTTGAAATTAGGTTGAGAGTTTTTATACAAATCATAATGTTGAGACATCTGCAAATTTGCAACCTGCTTATCAATTTTATTGCCATGTACTTTTACAGCAGGTTAAAAAAAATGGTACAGAGAAAACCATTTATTACAAACACGGATAATGTTATCAAACAATTGTTACCAAAATCAGTCTGTCCCAAACATGATTTTAAATGAATTAAAACTTATATCTAAATAAATCATAATTCATAATGTAAAGTTGAAGCAATGAATTTAATAATATAATTATGAATTTATAGCAATGAAATGTAAATTGCTCTAATCTGTATATCCTTAGCCTAATGTTATGGGTTATTTAAAAGACCCAGTACCAAAGTCATCCCAATAAGCAGCTTCCTATGCGTTTTCTTTCTTGGGGAAGCAAATCTTTTTTCCTTCATTTTTATTCAAAGAAGATAACTAAACATAGAAATAATTCTGACATAGCATCAAAATAACATTGATTAGAATTTGTGATGAACTGGAATATCAAATCTATCGGATATCTGGCAATGGATATCCAAGATCCATATTCCAGTACATTACTAATTAAATAACATTAAATAAATACATTTTTCTACTTTCAAAATTCATTTATGTTTCATATTTTTACTACATGACCTGAAAAATTTCATCCATGATATCAATAATTTCCAAGAGCACATTCAAAATATAAAACCAGTTTTTTTTTAAGAACTTGACTAAAAACATTTTACAAAAGAAAAAAAATCTATGTAATTTACATTCCCATTAAATTCTTCAATATTGGAAAATATCCTTTCTCAAGATGCTAAAACATGCTTGTAAGAATTCTACACAAACCCTAAATAATAAGAAAAAAAAAAAAAAGATTAGCATTTTTTATTTAATTGGACTTTTCTGCGTTACCAGAAGAGTCAACTACATAGAGATGTGTAAATAGCCCATCTGTGCAGTGGACTGTTTCGATGATTTAGAAGAAAAAGAATTTCATTTTTATGTTAAACTTGATAAATAAAAATCCATGATTACTCAATTTTACCTTTAGTTTACCTTACTATCCAAGAAGTATTGAAGATAACAAAAAAAAACACAACATAATGTTTAAGGATATTACATGTGTAAGTAAAAAACAAAAATTACTTATCGTCGTCAAAACACAACGACAGGAAAGGGTGAAGACATGAAAGGCTGATTTCTATTAAAGGACTTCAAACAAGAACATTAAAAAGTGAAACATTATTGAGGTTAATAGTTACAGCTAATCCGGTCTTTTTAGCTTTAATTAGAAATGAGTGGGCGGATTACGTGGGTTTTTTTTCTCGCTCGTGAAAGCACGTTCGGTAAATAAAGAAAAAAAAACACGCTGCCAACAAAATTTTTCGAGTCAGCAAATATATGTATAACCATAACCGAACACTTAGAAATCATCAAAATGGAACCGACTGGGTGATTTGCAAACAATATTGACCTTATGTTATTCATTGGAAAATGGTGTGTTCAATTTCCGCTAGAATCAAATAATTACTGATAAAACAACATAGATATTTTTTTTTTTACAAGTGTCTATGAATCAGGTATTCCCACTGTAGCATAGCATCCTATTTTCGTGTTGACAAAATCAAAGACTTATTCTCGTTTCTTATGAATCTGAACACAAGTCAGATTCTTGCTTGCATTCTCATGGAAAAAGCTAAAAACTGATAACATTTTCTTCCCCAATTTGTATTTTAGACAGTTTTAATTTTCCGAATTGAATCTTTGAAAATATGCTCAATAACAAACTTGATAATAATGATGACGAAGATAATCACAAATATCAAAACAATTCAAAATCGATAAAAGCTTGTGGAACCTTCATGATCGGCTGACTTCAAATAATTCGTTTAAATATTTAAAAAAATGTTGAAAACTAATTCAATAAAAATCATAAAAATAAAATTAATTGATTGGCTAATGGCTACATTTGCTGTTAAAAAAACTATAAAAATGTAAGACAAAAAATCCGATAGTCAATAATTTAGTTATGACGATTAAAGTTAATGTTTCACTGCACTGAAATTGTTTCCTTGAATATTGTATCAGGCTAATCTTTAAAAACCACTTCATATGAAAAGAGAAAATTATTTTTCCCTTCATTTTCTTCCAACGAAATACCCTTTGAATTGAAAGTACTATTCGCCCTTGAAATAAAGATTTTTTTTAAATGAAAACTAAAACATTTTTAATTTAGAAAACCTGACATTCTTTTAAAATTTCGGGGCCCACTTTACTTTTCTTTTTTTGCTGAATTTAAACCGAGATAATTAAATTGAAATATTTATTTAAAAAAAAAAACAATCCTGAGAAAATCGTTTCATCTACAAAGTGTGAAATGTCATTTGCACCTACTGTCTCTCTCAAACAAGGAAGCTTCAATTCCTCATCATTCATAAAAGTGTTAATGCCACTCACCATATTATACCGTAAAAATAAACTGAATTATGCAGTAGTAAGTACAACAAAAAATCAAGTGATGTTTGTTGGAATGATGGTACAATGTAGGGAAGGTGATCCTGGTTGTCAAGTTTCATACCCTTGATGGTACAGCTAAAATGTAGGGAAGGTGGCCCTGATTATCAAGTTTCACACACTCGCACATTCGATGTTAGAAAACGGCGCACAAATAAAAACAAAGCAACAATTTAATTTATTCAAAGCAATAACATAATTAATGCATACAGTATTTGAATCTGTTTTTTTTTTTAATTTTTTCTCAATTCCTATTTCTTTTCGTTCGTGTGTCGTTTGTATAATCGAGTGTGAGAAACTTTACGATTGGGGGACTACCTTCCCTACATTATGTCGAAATGATTTACAATTGTAGTTTTGTAAAAAAGGGATAACCTCAAAATATTGCAGTTTTACTACAAGATGAATAAAAAGGGTGTGGGTGGCTTCTGTTGCTTCGCTTGTTTCTTCTGCCCAGGGTTACTAATAGTAGGAGTAATAATAGCAGCAAGTACGCCTAATTTTCTCTTAGTTCATCTTGACAACCAAGTAAAGTACTCTCGAGTCTCCTGCTTACTTTTTAGAGAATTCTCAAGAGAATTGACAAGTATACAGGAGACGAAAGAAACTCTATCTCTTCCTGCAGTCATTGCTATTAGGGGGCCTTTTATAAATGGTGGGGGAGATCAAGATAAACTTGATGTTCGTCTACAGCAACTGAATAAAATCAACAATAGTTATATATTTGATAAAATTAAATTATTATGTAGAAAGAATTAGATATCCACGTTGACTGGAATTTGGTCAAATATTTGTGACGTCAAGGATTTTTTCAGACAGAGATTTCAATTTCCACACAACCAAAAAGTCTACAACATTTCTTTTTACTTGTAGTGGAGTCTGCTTTCTTCACTAACAGATCAGATTGATTTCTGTCATGTCTCGAGAAGTTTTCAATCATTATCCAATTCAGCTAATATTTCTATTCTTGTCTTTAATCCGAAAGTCAATATAATATAAGGTATGTAAATTTAATAAAATTAGAAAATAAAATAAGAAAAAATTCCTGTAAAAATAAATGCATTACTTAGAGACTAGTTTTGATTAAAGCAAATTCTACACTCAAAATGAAACCAAGTAATTAGAATTACTTATTTTCAGTGTATATAACAGATCAATATCTTCAAGATCAAAACTTGAAACTAATCATAAATTTTAATCCGATTTTAAGAGAAAAACAACTTTAAATACAAACTTGGGCTAATAAATATTTTTTGGCAAAATGAGGAATGGAAGTGGTCCCGATTGTGAAGTTCCACATCCCCGCTCACTCGATGTTAAAAACGGCGCACAAAAAAACCAAAAAAAAACAACAGAACTAAATGCAAATAGTTAATGCTTTCAAAAGATTCAACTGTTTTTATCTGTGCGTCGTCTTTAACATCAAGAGAGCGAGGGTGTGAAACTTTACAATTGGGACCACATTTTTCAAACTCCTTATGGTATCATTTAACTTGGTGGTACATTGGAATGTTAGATGCCAATAACCGAAGACTGATGAAATTAGTTAAAGACACCACTTGGTTGAAAAAATATAAAATGATCAAAACTAATTGATGATTTAAAAAGATTAAAAGTTGCTCTTTGAAGAAATAATCTAAAATTGATTCGATTTAACCTCGATGCGACCAAATTTCAATTTTTAAAAATCCATCTCCAACTCAGAAAAATACTAGACTGAAATTAAGAAAGTACACTTTGGTCCAAAGTTCACGAATAGACAACAAACCTGAAGTAACATTATCGTTGTTATTGTTACTAGATTTAATGAATAGTAGATAATAGACTACCCAGTAATTATTCCCCCAAGTCCGTACGTACTATAATGATTAGCTGTTAAAATCATAGCTCATTAAAGAATTATGACATAATAAACTAAACAGGTTTGAAAGATTAAGAGAAAAACAACAACCGGCGAACAGCAACCACTCCTCCATAAGGCACCAGACAACCAGGTGGAGGGAAGTCCAATATTTTGTAGAAATTAGAAAAAAAACATTAGATCCTTGTATTCAGTTTCAAATGTATACAAAACAATAATATCTGAATTTATGGTAGATTTATCAACGAGACGATCTGATGATTTTTAAAGGCTGAACCAGTGTGAGAATTTTACTACAATTCAACATTCAATGGTCATTACATTTACAGCACAGAAAGTGGGTCAACCAGTGGTTTTCCCAACTTCTCCAGTCTCTACAATTACATTAAAATGTAATCAAAACAGAGTTTTTGTAGGAAAATAAATTATTATAAATCTTTTAGGTGTAGATAGGATGAGAAAAAGAAGTCTGATCAAGTACAATGTTGTTTTTTTCAATCCCACTTCATAACAGTGACAATGTGTGACTCCCCGTTTGAATGAATTTTTTAGTAGGCGTCAACAATTGAATAACGAAGTAATTATAAGAGAAACTTTACAATTAATAAGATTATTTTCAGAAGGACTCTTGGTGCAAGGTTGGAATAGAAACATTATCAAGTGCTTAAGAAGAGTACCCACCATCTCATGTTTGTTTGATATATTTTTAGTTTTGTGGGTCTTGATTGAAATTTTAGTAGTAGGCGTCAACAATATCATCAATTATATCAAATAATACAGATTTAAAAGTAAAGACTGAAGTTTAGGAAAATTAAAAAATTGAAACAGTAAAGTATAATAAAATCAGGTTTTACACGACGGACTTGAGAAATGTAATTTATAAACCACGGAGACAGATGAAAAAAAAAACTATCCCTTGGATGAAGTAAAACGTTGTTTTGGTTTAAGTTAATCCCAGACACATTTTGAAGTTAAATGAGGTGTGCAAAAGATGAATTGACTTACAAAACGGCTAATAATAGATAAAGAATAAATAAGCGTGGGCAGAAATAAATGGCAAAAGTATGAACACATTGTAATATTAATGAAAAAAGCTATGCTAAAATTATCAAACGAATTTGGAATCTATTTACTTCCATTCAAACAGACAAATAATTGATTGACACACTATTAAGACAATTCGTTGAGTGTTCTTCAACTAAAGAAATCTACTTAACAAGTTAAAGCACTACAGTAATGTGAAAATAAAATTTGGTAAGAAATGTGGGGGGTCAATTTTAATGATAATAATCGTTGAAAAGTGAACCCCCACTTCTCGGCCTTCATTGATGGAAATGGAGTAATTCGCTCTCTCTTTCTATAAGAAATCCCACTGCTTTTCTTTACCAAAGTATTTACAACACAACACAAACGGACAACGGGCCGGTAACAGTGGATATTTAACAAACATGACAACGACAAAAGCTTCAAAGTAAAAATTATAAGGGACAATCGTACTTACTATTCGTATATAAGCATTTTAAAAGCCTTTTTAGCCCTGACAATCAACTCTCCTCAGTATTCAAGCCGGGGTGGAATAAGAATGACGTCATGACCTGACACGTACCTGCAGTGAGAATTGTAACATTCTGATTTGGTAATAAAACTCAGACCAATAATCACATTGAGCAATAATTGAGACAATTCAAAAAATTATTTTTCGATTTAATCTTCATTTAACGAATTAATAACGATAAATTAAAGTTTTTTTTCAGACAACAATAAAAAAAATATCATGTATTTCTAGTTCTGATTGACGACTGAAGTTATTCACCTCCAAATACCGGAAATGGATTTTGTTACTTTCTGCTTATCTCCCTTAATTTTCCAAAGAGATTGCCTTAAAGAGAATGTCTCTGACATACGAATCGCGATATGGTGGGACATAGTCATCAGTTAGCTAAAATAACGCATCCATTAGACACTTTTTTAACAAATTTCTAGTTTTAATTTTGTTTAAATTTAGATTTTGTTAAACCAAACATCAGTGGACGAGAGAGCGACCTGACTGAATCTGAAGTGAAGTCCAATCGTTCCGTTGTAACTTGGACGAAAATGTGCTCACAAAAAACGGCATGTCTTGCGATTCGCCTCAAAGTATCTCGATTGGTTAACGTGAAGAAGCTCCTCAGTTTATACAAAGACTGCCTGTCATTGAAGACCAAGAAACAAATAGTGGCCGTCTTCGCGAAACAACTTCCAGAACAGACAAGGCGGTGAAAAAGTATTTATTCGCTCCCTACGAGAGCGGAATGGTCGAGTTAAATGTGGCTACCCACATAGTTATGTGTGGGTAGTGTCAGAAATTATCTAGTTCCCTCTGCACTTCCTTTTTTAATGCTTTAGGCATCAGGGATCAACCCTGACTCAACCCTTTTCAATGCCATGGGGAGAATGGGCCCTTAGAACTAGACGTTCACTTTTTTGTATTTAAACCAAAAAGCCAAAAACGATTTGTTGAATATATGGAAGATTTTTGTGTCTGCTGCATGGATCAAATCCACTTTTCCAGGGATCTTGGACAATGTAAGCAACCTTACCATCTGTCACGGTCTCATCAAAGAACTGGGTTTGAAGGCCTTCAGAAAGCTTCTGCTGACTCGGACAAGAAGCAAGTATAGGCTTCAGTTTTGCAAGGATCACTGCCAGGATTGAACGATGTTGCTATGGTTGATAGTGATGTCCAGTGATGTGATGAAGTTCCAGCTGTTTGGCTACTACAAGTTGTGATAGAAACAAAATTACTTGAATATTTGTATTAACCCTTTGTTGGAGACAAAATTCAAAAGGACTGAAAAACTCGGTGAAAAGGAAAATGAGGTATTCCCCTTATTAGCAGACAAGTGTTCAAAACTGATATACCTATTCAAAATAGGTGATGCTGGAGCATCATGAAGTAGAAATTGAAACTTTGTGTGTGTGCCCAGAAATAAAGTTAATTCAATATAGATACGTGTTTTATACTGCCAAAAGATTAAAATGATAAAAAGAAAGGCTACTTAGAGACCTTACTTTTAGTTCCCAGCCCTAACCTTCTTGATATCTTTGAAATAGGAACTACCTACCTCCAATAAGCCCAAATGAAAAAAAACAACGGGTAAATCTTAGTAAACTGTAAAAAAGATAGCATCAAATCTAATAAAATAGAGCAAATGATTCTTTCCAAATACCGATCCACTTTAATCAAGATAGGATGATTTTTTTGCCACAATCTGTTATCCCAATTTGTAGATTATCAAATTTATTGAACTTGTAACATACCACCAACTGGAGAAATCTGATTACACAGTTGTCATCCATTGATATAAACTGAGGTGATTGTAAAAGTGGTGGACCGAACAAACAAGACATTGATTGTGATAAAAATGAAATGATTTTTTTGTACTATATCCACAAGCAATGAAGTAATGAAAATTGAATGATAGTTTATAGTAAAATCATAAAGTTGAAAAGCATTTCCTAACACATTACAATTCAGCAGCTAATTTGGGAATTTTTTTTTGTAGTCTCATGAATGTAGATAAGAGTATGAGTGCTGATGTGAATGAGTTTTTAAGATCATACCATAGTCATAGTAAATGAAAGTATGTTATCGTGAATTTGAATTCGCACTAGTGTTCTTGTAAGTTAATTCATCATTGTTTGGCTAACAGGACAAGATATACAAAATTTGAGTAATCAGACTAGAAGATTTATTGTCTCTTTTGATTTAATTAGTTTTTTGAAGGAATTCTTAATTTATATAGGCCATGAGTGGAATAGATTATCCATTCACTGATCGACCAAATAGGTTCCATAGCAATTACAATGTAAAACTATCACAAATCTTTGGATTTATGGATTATCATACTTATCAAACCTTTTATAATCTTTTACTACTATAGTGTTATTGTGAAGGCATAAGTAGAACCACGATAGAATGCTGAGTTGGTGATGCTCTCAAAACCATTCAAAGGAGAAATGATCCAAGGCACAAATTCAGTGTTAAACATATACTAAACCATAAATCATTTGATTTATTTTTAACCATTACTGAAGATGATGTATAGTAAAGCTGAAAAGATCTTTTTTATACATAAATTACACAAAGATATTTATTTTCTATAATCTTGTGTTAAAATACGATTTTTATTCAACTGCATCTTGCTCCCTTCTTCTTCTTTACATAATTGCATAACCAAGATAATGAGCTTACCAAATGTCTGATGATATGTAATCCTTTAAATACAGGGAAATTAACAAAGGGCTGAACTATCTCTTCAGAGTTAAGTAATAACTCTTTCTCTCATAACTATAAATAAATCAATAAATCATTGTTGTCATCGTGGTGGTGGTGGATAAGGTCTAAGTGATGGCCTCTTGTACCAGGTTCTAAAATATGTTGATCACTTTATATCTTATTTTGCGATCAGATGATATTGCATAGAGAATTACACTGGAGTCATAAATAATTCCTTTTCGCTCACAAAGTTTGTTCAGGTGGTTTTATAACATAATAACTGTGATGATTTACCCATCTATTCAAGGATAACATTGGCTTTAACCAAAGATTGAAACTTAAACCTCTTGTATTTCTCTAATCTGTCACTGTTTGGTCTGGCAACTCCAATCATCTGGTATGTTTGGGATCTACCGTCATTAGTTCAAGAATCTATCACTAGTTCTTTGATCTTGTTTCAAATCACGCTTTGAAACATAATTTTTTGGTTTATAAACTGACTTGTTAAACCTATTGTGTAAAAACCTAACCTTGGTTTGAAACCGAATTAAAGAACTCTCAATTCAACAATTTTCTTTGTTAATTTAGTATAAGATTAGGCATGAAATTATTATTTTTTCAGAATCTTATAAATTATCATTATTTTCAATACCACCAATTAAATAGCATATGCAAACACAAATAACATGGCAACATGTATGTGGAATGAGCTGGCAAGATTATTGGTCGGGTATATATTTACATGAGAGGCTCCCTTTAGGGTCAATTTCATTTTTTCTTGAATTCTGGGTGGTCTGATAATAACCAAGTCTCAAGGTTGTTGAATTAAAGTGGTACAAATGTAGTTAGACTATTGTGGATTTTCATAGATAAATTATTCTTCTAGGACAAAAACAAGCCACCAGTAAGAATATATTATGAATAAAACAATTTAGTACTTTGAATAATAAGGAAATTGTTCACAAATTATGACAAGCCAATCAATAAATTTCTTGTTATAATTGAATAATCATGACCATGAATACATCTCTTACAGACACTATTCAATCCTTTCGTGATGCCTACCAGATATATCCCAAGGTTTCTATGATTACTTGGATATACATGTTCCACAGATCTGTTTCAGAAGTCTACGAGGATGCGTGTGTCAAAAAAATGAAGTAGATGAGATTTTCCCAGCTTTTACTACGGCAGACAATGACACCATCATAGAATAAAACCCACTTAGGAATTAGATCAGATTGCATGACAGAATAGGGAGGACATGTTGGCAAAGTGATCTGCTAATTCTGTGTTTTTCGTCAAAGAATAGCTTTCTTTAGCGATTGAATAAAGATTGATATATTTTTGGCTTTTTTATATTCTTTTAGAAATTCATGCATTAAGCACCTTAATAGGTTATTCTTGAAAGCCGTGTTACAGAGTCAGAAAACGGAACCTTTGACTCTGACTCCAGTCAAGATCAAGTTTTACAAAACTATGTAAAAAAAAATTATCCTTTGCAGTATGAACTGCTTTGACAGAATCTTCCAGAATTTTTTTATTTTTCCAGAAAAGTAATTTTTCTCAGGGAAGCAAGTGAATTGGTTCTGACGATGTATGTATGATGGACCCTGACTTTGAGCCCCTCTTTCTGACAACAGATGTTTATTTTTCAATGTAGATAATGTGGCTGAAAAAATCAAACAGGAAATAATTAACTGTCATCCATTAACTTATTCTTCCAGGAATTGAATCATGTTTAAAAAATTGAAGTTCACGTATCATTTTGAAGATCACATTTTGGAAAAAAAATTTTTCCCTAACAATGAAAAAGACTTAGATTAGTTTAGGGATTGTTTTGGTTTTACTCCATTGCCTTCCCAGTCAGCAAATGTTATTAAAAATTTCTTTAAAATATAGAGCAAGGATGAAAGGAGAGAAAGAAGTAAATTTAAAAAAGCAGCAACTTGATATCCTTTGAAATAAATCAATATAGCAATTTCATAATGAGATGGTTCGCGTGCAGTATGAATTTTCAAAAAGTGCTCTTTAAGGTGGGGGAAATAGAGCTTTATTTTAGCCCTCAAGCAATATGTCTTGCCTCTACAGATATAAGTGACAAATCAGTATTTTAGTAAACATGCATACTTTTATCAGTTTATCTGTAAAGTAAAACCCTACTTCACTCGTGCTGAAATATGACCAACTCATGGACTTTAAATACTTTATTAAAATTTAATTTTTTTTCAAAGATTTGCAGCACTTATGTGAGGTGGGGCATGGAGCCAAAGTCCAACTACTAAAGGAGGGCGTGGCAGTAAAAAGCTTCAGAACCACTGCCCTAACTTATTAAAGTTGGGTTTAAAGCCTGTATCAATGCTGTTGTGTTTTTTTTTATATTATCTATTATATATTATTATATTATCTATTAAAGAAGGGTAATTCTTACTTACACTGGCTTAAGATACTGAAACATAAAAGATGGCTTTAAAATGGCTAAAATTGGCTAGATTTCTCTCTTCTAACTAAATTTATCACTAAAAATGCTTTTTGCATCCTGATGACTTCAAAAACTGTTATTTATTTTTATTTTTTTGCCATTTCTAACATCGACCAGGTGGATATGAGTGGGAAATTGATAATGCTACTGTAGTGCCCTCTATACTTTTAGTTAAGAATTAAATACTAAACCCTTCTTTTAGATAGAAATCAAAAACATCACCTCCAACAAAATCCCCATAAAAGCCCTAAACACACGTGGTCAATCGCTCATTGGTGCTGGCACTCTAAGCTGGTTACATCCACTTGGCCCCAGCACTTGTTGTTTGCTATTCTTCCTCTCTAAGATTAGTATCATTTTGCTGACCTTCTAGCCGATCTGAAGTTAACCATTTTTCCACTGTGACTAATCTCTGTTCCACTTTGCCCATTTCACTTCAACAATGTCAAGGCATCATACATATGTACAGCTACACCACCATGTCCTCACCACATGCTCCAAATGCATATACACCTCTAACTCTCATGAATGAAATGGCGATGCTCTTTACTTCTTGATAGTCATGATGATCTGTTCCCTAATTCTCCTCACTTCGGAAAGCACGCATGGTCAGTAGGTTTCTCCCCACATTGTTTCTCAGCTGTTTCAAGTTAGATTTACTTGACATTTGGTAGAAAGGCTTCCCTTGATAAGATAAGAAAATTTTCCACAAAATTACGTGATCTGATAATAACTCTCTTCTCTGATGAGTAGCTATGTAGAAATAACAGACGATCTTGACCTTTTATAAGTTGGAAATGATTTTGTTGCACTTTACACGGTCAGGTTCTCCCCTTTTAAGATTTAGCATTTCAAACCGATTTTCTCAGCTGTTTAAAATTAGATTTATTTGATAGTGAGGTATTTCTTGTTTCAGTTCACTGATGTTGAGGCATCCCACATACACACAGCTACTCAATTGTGTCCTCACCACGTGTGCTCCAAACATGTATCTACCTCTAACTCTCATGAATGCTTTTTACTACACCATAGTCACAGTGATCTCTCTTTTAATTCTCCTTCTTCCGGGAAGCACGCATGGATTAAATTCCATGTGTTTTCTGTCTCACAATAGTCTGTCTGTTGTGTGTTCTCCAGGGTCAGAGAATAGCCCCCAGGTTGTACATGCAACTTGGCAGTTTGGCATACACACTGAACCCGGTCTCCATGACCGTTCCTTGGTATGCACCAAGCCTTATGGATTCAAAAGTAGTTCAGACACTTCCACTTTTATTCCAATGATAGTACTAATATGGCAACAAAGCTCCCACCTTTCACTTTGTGCTACCTCTTCTCTTTTCTTCTCTTTACATAATCAATGAAATTATTATTTTCATTACATGTATTTCATTTTCACTCATTATGTGTCTTTAATGTTTCTGTATTAAATGTTCATCTCATTTGTCCATCTAAATACTTGTATGTGTCCTTTTTACTTTGTTTCATCTCCGCATCTAAGTTCATACTTAGCACACATTCACTTCATACATCTCCCTTTCTTCTTCAACATCTCCAGTGACATTGATACTAACACCAAATCACTTTGAAGCAAAATCCTTTGTCTCCCCTAAAATCTTTGCACTACCAATTCCTACTGATAACCATATAAGAACTATATCACTTATACTACATTGTGACCTCTCTTCCAGTCACCATATCTTTGCTCCCCACAATTCTGAAGCCTTCTTTCTCTGCTATGTTTAATTATCATATTTCATTTCATATACACTTATGTTAATTTTTTTATGTCAGATGCACTGATTCCAACAGAAGACAGATTTTTAATTTCATTATTGTGTTAATATATGATGGATAAGTTTTATTATACTTTTTGACAGAAAAATGTATTATTTGGAGTCTTTGTATGTTTTGTTTAACAACCATATCTTACATCTGTATAGCCAAGGATTTTATGTTTGAACTACGAAGCACTCAAAGAGAGCATACCTCAGCCGATTGCCAGGGGAAGTCATGGTATATGGTTCTACCTTAAAATTTAATCTTTTCTTCCATAGCCTATTGCCAAACCTTCCAAAAAATGTTGATATTCATTGAGAACTTTTGGAAATATTGTTTAAAAAGATATGAACTTTTACTGACATGTGGCGTGGACATATAACTACGACGTAAGGGAGGTAATTGTACAGGTATTCGCCCTAAGATTTAAATCACTTTTTTCATAGACTATTGTCTGCCCCACTGCAATATTACATTGGAATTCAATGGGAACTTTTGGAGATATTGTGCTGACATGAAATTTTGGCAATATTATTTGTGGACGTATAACTACGACGTAGGGGAGGTAACTGTGCATGGACCTGCATAAGAATTCAATTAGTTCTTTAGTAGCCTATTGTCCATATTACCACAAAATTCCATTGAAATTCATTGAGAACTTATGGAGATATTGTATAGACAGTCATGAGTGTATACATAAATGTAATGAAAAAAAAATCAAATATATACGGTTGAACTACTCCTGTAAATCCCCAAATTGCTCCCCCGGCTCCAACTACACAGCTATGTTTGAAAGGGTTCAAATGAGAACCAAAAATAATCTTTTTTTTGCCTCATGATACTTGAACACTACAGAGGAAGCATTTTATTATATTCATGGATAATTTTATCAAAAAGCTATTTTATCACAGTCAGTCCCAAACACTATCCAAAATGAATTGAAAATGATAATAGATTTTATAATAATTTTTTAATGAAAAATTGTTAACAACAATGAATGTAAGCTCATAGCACTGCATGTAAATTGTTCCAATTTTCATATCCTTAGATAATGTTATCATCTAGTCATTGTAATTCTGTCATAAAATGATCACAATAAACGGCTTCCTATGTATTCTTTAAAAATAGATTTTGAAGATTTTATAAGATTTAAAAATTTTGGCCCAAATTGTCTATTGGCTAAATTACCTGTGACTATCTATATACATATAAAGACAAATGTCACCAAATTTGTTTGCTCGCTTATTTATTTGTCTGTTTAACTTGAAGAGTCACGCTGAACTATACTGATTTATAAAATTATCAAGAACCGGCACGATTCAAACCTGTACCCAAATAGTTGGCAATCCAGTACCATAACCATTACACCAAGCTAGCATATGGTGAACATGAGTGTAAAATGTCATCCTAAAAGTTAGGATGTCATTAGTCAGCATTGCTTACCAACGTTTCCTTTGTCCCTTTTCTCAAACAATCATTATCGGCATAATCAGTCTTTTAGCATCCGTCATTGGATATCTGAGTGACAAACTTCAATAACACACAAAGAGTTATTGTTAAATTCATTCCCCACTGTTCCAAATGATTTTTATAAAGTAATACTATTAATTCAAAATTTTTGAAAATGAATAAATATAAAGGACTAATCTAAGCAATTATTTATACATATATATATATATATATATATATATATATATATACAAAATAAATATTTAGATAGATATAGATGAATGAAACTAAACAGAAACAGTTAGGATTCGGATGATACCAAATAGCTAAATAATTATAGACTAAATTTACAAAATAATTTTATACTTTTTAACAGTATAGTTACTTGTAAATATAAAACCTAACTAAAACGATTAAAAATTTCATTTTTCTTAAAACCGACAAAATTCCAAAATGGAGATTTTATTGACTGAAAGCACTTGAATTTATAAAAAAGCCTTGATTTCATCAAAAGTAACCAGGGATATGAATTTCTCTTTCTCTCAGTGTCTATGCCGGTTTGCCTAATATTGGAATGTGTGCTGGTCCAACCAGTGATGTATCACATAGATAAGTTTATTGTAGATAAGTGCTGTCAAAAAATGTATATATGACATTGCATTTTTTTATCTGTCCTTTTTCTTGCTCTTTCATAAATTACCTTATTCATTTTCATTTCAATTTATAAGTATTTGTTGGGTTTTTTTATTTTGTTTTTTTTTAAAACCATACTGTCCATCTCAAATTTACCAAGGGAGGAATTATTTTGCGGTGGACACTTTTCTGGGATCCATTTTTTCAGTAGCAATAAAAAGGGTTCATATAAGTTCTTTGTGGTCTAACATGATTTTATAATCTGAATTTCTTTTTTTATTTTTTTTTCAATTAAAAACCAATAAAATGCCAGAAAATCAATGCTAATTTTTGTCTGCATGAACTATCGAAGAGGAAAAAAATGGATGAAAAAATCAATAAATGATTAAAACTAATCAAATATTCCTTATTTAATTCAAACTGACTGTCCTATAGTAATAACAATTGTGAAATTGGGGTCAAAATAATAAAGAATTGTCAAAAAAGAAACAAGCAAAATTTACCTTGTGCATCTTTTATTACTTTTTTTTGACAATGGAACCAAAAATCGGATGATGATGCCAGACATTGCCTGTCTCATTCTTTTTATTTATTTTAACTTCGCAATAACATTGAGAAGTGACTTTGATTTATCACATAAAAGTCCTATTATTTTTTCAGTATTTGTGTTGCACATGTTTCACAGAAAGGAAATAGACATTGTTGAGCTAAAAAATGATGTCAGTCCTTTCTACCCTGCAACACCTTTTTGAAAAGAACTTTCATTGACTGACTACTGGAATATTTTTATCTTGTTCATTTAATTTTTACAGTGGATTATCTGCAAATATATTTCTTAGTGGGATTGAGGTAGAGAGTTGCGTCCTCTTCGTAAGTAAAATGGGTTTGATTCTAGTAATAAACATATTCATTTTTTTGTGTTACTCAAGTATATATTTATGTGCAGATTTGGATAGAAACTTTTTTGTGTCATACATGAAGGAATACGGTGTATAAAAACGTTGGCCAGACTGGTACAAAATGCTGGCACTGCCATTAGAAGGCACCCTAATTTCCACTTGCAAAATTTAGGAAAAAAAAAATAGATAAAAAATCAGGTCTCACCTACCTTACCAAGTTGTTTTGAACATGTAGATCCTTTTGACCACTTACAGTCTGCATTTTTTTTTTTTTTCTCTCAACATCTTTTTTTTTGTCTATTGAAAATTCGGACTTTTTACTTACCAACTATGTCAGACATCTTAAGAAGGTCAGAGGTTACCACAGACAAAACATTGTGACTATAACAACCAAGATGGGGACACTAGTTGTTGTTGTTAATAATGATAATAATAATAACAACAACAATGATGATGATGATGATGATAATGATAATGATTCTTCATCTCAGAAATTCCGACCAAAATCAATTTGAATATGGAGGAGTAGCAGATCATGTAAGTACCTAAGTTCATTTTTTCGTTTAAGCTTTCAACCATTTTAAAATCTGACCTCAATCCTCCTTGAGGACTAATGCTTGTGTGCTGAATTAGAGGTGGAGATTCATGGAGAATTCTTCCTCATCATGTCATCGATAAGACTAAATCAAGACAAATGTCAATGGAATTGGGTTCAAAGAAATCTAGAATTATGCATTTTCTCAAATGCATTAGCACAGAATAATATGATGAACAATCAGTTTAAAACCATTCCTTTTGTTTTCTCAAGTTCCCACACAGACTTTTCTCACACAACCCATCTTAATAAACAGGTCTCCCCCATTATCTGAGAGTAAGTTTCTATAAAAATCTTCAGTAAGCCAAAATGGTGTAAAGAGAAGAAGCTATTATCATTTTTTTTTTTTATATGGGAGAAATTTCCGAGCCTTCTCAGTCACTAAAAATGGTAAAGATTGTATGTTAGGCTAAGTTAGCAGCGGTACAGGAAAGAGGGGCAGAGGTTGTGCACTGCCTCGATAACGACTTGTTGCAAAATAAGCACTGAATGCTATTTTCACTTTTCAATAATAATGACATTGACATACAGATTTCTCCTGCTATCTTAAAAAAAAATCATTCCTATAAAAAAATTTTGTAAGCCAAAATGGCAAAAAATGCTATTACTATCTCTTTATATGGGATAAAATAAGTACTATTACACAGACCCAAAAGTGGTGGTGATGGTATATTAGGCCAAGTCAAGAGAGATTAGGTTGGAGGGAGGTACAGGAGACTGAGGTGTTAGAGAGAGAGGAAGAGTATGCACAATGCTTCTATATCAGCTTGTTGCAAAACAAATGCTGAAACCTATTTTCACTTTTCACCTTTCTCTGTAAAAGCAAGAAAGTGGCAGAAAGCGAGCTTTCAAAAAGTGTGGTTGCCTGTAATATAAAAACATATCCTTAATCATATAAAGCAGTGGTTTCCCAAACCTATGGCCGCGACCCAAAGTTGGATTGCATGGATGGTTCTGAGCGTTGCAGGATGGTTTGAAAAAAAAATAATCATAAAAATAAGAAAATAGAGAAAACTTTTTAAAAAGATGTGTAAAAAAAAAAAAAAAAATGAGATATGTTAAAAAAATGTCAAGAGTAAAAAAAATAATGCAAATATATTTAGATTGCAATTTTGGCATCTTGAATTTCAGAAAAAAAAGTGTGAATAATAAAGCATTGATAAATGTATAAAATCTCCAGACATATTCCAATTTTTTCATGTCCAATATTTGTACTTGATTATTAAATTAAAGTAAAATTCAGGAAAATTTATTAGATAAAACTGAATGAAGAAACACCGGAATTGTGTTTCCGTCCTGAGGGTCACCAGGCCGAAAACATTATGTGTTCAGGGTTGCAGCCAAAAAAGTTTGGGAAACATTGATATAAACAAAATCTAACTCTAACCCAGTGCTTCTTAAACTGGTGAATGATTCTTCCAAGAGTGAATGAAATAATTTTGGAGGTGAAGGGAACTATATGAGTGAATAAAAGGTAAATAACACATGAATAATGAATTTACTCCAGTATCTATATTTTTCTACACTAGAAAAAGGCTACTAAAGTGCTTAGTAACCTCTTATTGTTTTCAATGGCAGTGGAGCTTGAAATTTTTATTTTTTTTCTCTAAACTTTTCCTAATTTCAAAGATGCAGGATATATCCCAAATTTATAGTGAAAATTTCATGATATAAAATGAATTATACATAAAATTAAACAAGAAAGAATAAGACAAAAATAATTGAAGACATAAGAAAATTTTGTCATGGGTGAATGGAATTATGAAATCATGACTCGAGGGTGAATAACACTGGAATAGTCCAAGAAGCACTGTCGTAACCCTAAATGATAACTATAGGAAATATTAAACCAAAACAGAATCAAAATACATTTTTTTTAAAAATTGCATTTCTTTCTCTCAATTCTTCCATTTTTTCAATACATCAAGAAAGCCATAAAATGCCTTCATCTTTTCTTCATGCATTCTCCGCATTTCTAGTCTGTCTTCCTCTTGCTGCCTTTTTTCCTCCTCTTTGTTTGCTTTCAGCCAATTCAAAATGTCCGTAGCTGTGCATTCAGAGGTACGTGGCCGCTTCGACTTGAACCGACGCGTTTTCTCTGGAGAGCTATCTGTCACCTCAGGTACACATGCCGGTGACGTACTAGCCAGGCTGATAGAGATCACATTTGACTGTCCAAGGATTTCCGAGATCTCATCGTAAAAGCTGCACTTACGTTTCAGACCTGATTGTCTGTTGTATTCCTCGACTTTTTTAAAAGAGAGCTTCAGTGACTTCCACTTGTTTTCGCACTGTCGGGCACTGATCTCATAATCATAGTCAAGCATTTTTTTTGATATTTCCTCCCAAAGGTTCTTCTTTTTTATGTTTGGCTGCATGAAAAGTTCATGATGATGCTTATAAAGCTCAATGAATAAGCGGGTGGACTGTTCATTCCACTGGTAAGCATCCTTTTTAAAATCGGCAATATTTATGCCACTTTTTGGTGCAAAGTTGTCATCGGTGAGTTGGAAGGAATCGGATGTTACGCACCTGAAAGAATTGTTACCCCCACCAACAGCAACCGTTGTCGGGGTAGCTGGAGCTATTGGAGTAGCCAGGGCAACTGGGGTGGCTGGAGCAACAGGGGTAGGTGGTGCAACTGGGACTGTAGGCAATGGTGGAGAAGCTGTCACATTGTTTTCTTTTACATTACGCTTCACAACCTCTTTCATTTCTTTCATTGAATCTAGACAAAAAAAAGACAAAATTATTTGGGGGGGAGAAGAAAAAATTTAACTTTCTATTTCATTGTTGATATATTAATCTTCTTTTTTCTACTTAGGCTTCCATACTTTAGAATAAGAATTTAATGGGGACTAATGAAAAAGCACTGAAAACAGAATCAGCAAAATCATTTAAAGAATGTCAGTTTCAAAGATAAACACCAATTGACATGCTGTTTTGAGAAAATGCTAAATTGCTGTAATTAGAAACAATCAAGACAGGTTTCTTCAGTTTTCAAGTTTGACTAGTTGGCTGGCTATGTATGCATGTATATATCATTGCATGAACCAACTTCTCAATTTCCAAGTTTTTTTACATGTTCAATGTCTACAAATGGAAACATTACTGTATATAAATTATACTATAATAAATGAAAATTGTTTGTGGTTGTTTGATTATGCATTTTAATAGATTATATTAAAAATAATACATGATATTCAGGAAAAATTGATAAATACATGTCTGATTTTATGCTAAAATAAACATTGAAATTCAGAGTTCTTCGATTCAGTTTGAATCCGTAGTTATGTTTTTACACATTCAGTTTAATGGGTCAATTTATAATTTGCTAAATTACAGTCCAAATCATAGTTTGAAACCAAATTGAAGAACTCTAGAGGCTGAGCAGCAGATTCAAAACATGCCAGACTATTGAGAGCCAGATTAGAAGGTTTTTAATGATGACTTACCACCGGGTGCAGCAGAATGCCAATGTTCATCAGATTCAAGTAATACAAAAACTGTGTCGTTTGGCAGAAGAGCAAAATAGTCCTCATCATCAACATCTGTGCCATCAGTTTCCAAAACTAATCGGATTTCCGTTTCATCGGTTAAACCAAGTTTTAACTTGCCTGAAAAATATCAGAAGAAAAGCTTAATAATGGAAAAAAAGGTTTCTCCAGTTTTAAGTTGGTCTGGCTGGCTATATATCATGCATAAAGGCAATACCAATGGAACTAGATAGCTGACAGAGTAAACATTTACTCCTTATCATGTCTTGAAGATTTTTTTTTGTTTTTTGAAAATTCACTCCTTGACTTGGGCTTTAATCTGTAAGTTTTTGCCAAATTTGTCCTCTAGTTTTTGTCCAGCAGCCTTCACAAATCTTTTTTTTCTGACAATTCAGACTTTTTTAGTGATCACTGCCCAACAACTTATTCATTGATCATCCCTCTTTCCAATTTTTTAATTGATCACCCTGAAAAACATGCTGCCAAAAGACATTGATTTGATGACAGTTTCCATTGAGTGACTAACCAGACCTATTATTATAATTAATCCACCATCTTTTTCTTTTTCACATTACTGCAGTGCTTTTGGAGAAGAGTTCAAAAGATTAAGATGCCTGGTACAGACCATAACAGACTCTTAATCCTACAGACCATTACTACTGTAGGGAGTTTGATCCTCACTGGATATCTAACACTTGTAGTAAGGTGGCTCACTGTGGAGTAATGGTTAACAAGCTAGTCTCACATAATTACAATTCTAGTGAGTTTGAATCTTACTGGGTGTCCCATGTTTGTGGACTTGTACTAAACTTAATAAATATCAAGAGTTCATAGGATTTAATGCAGTATTTAAGAACATATGTCAGTTGTGTGTATAAAAAAACTACTTTTTTTTATTTTTTACTTATAATTAGTCTAAAGTCTAAAATGCTATTTACAAGATATAAACTTCCTTCATACCTCTCGTTCAGTCTTTAAATTCATGTTTTACAAATGGACTGAGATGGTATCTCCAAAGTACCATCAATATAGACATAATTAGAAATTACTAACCAAAACTGTCAAAAACTTTTCTTCAGTTTTTGAGTTGGTCTGGCTGGCTATGTATATATATATCACACATATAGGTCACAACAATGGAGCTAGAGGACTGAAAAGTTTAACATTCACTCTTTAATATGTTTACAAAAAACATTTCTTTGGTTTTTGAAAATTCTCCTGCCTAAATAGGTTTTAGTTGAGTTTGTATTTGCAACGTAAGTTTATGCTTAATTGATCCCTCAGTTTGTGTTTGCAGCATTCACACTTGTTTTTCGAAAATACAGACTCTTTTAGTGATCACTACCCAACAAAAAGTGAGAGGAACTTATTCGTTGATCATACGGTTTCCCGATTTTTTAAACTCATCACCCCTAACACAGCATGCTGCTAAAAGACATTAGTTATGTGGCAGTTTCTATAGAGTGGCAAACAGATCTGTTTGACTACGCTGAAGTAAAGGAGGAAGAATTACCTTTTGTGACCAAGTCTTGTAAGTTGCTGGCAACAACAGGTTTCTTTGTGGTCCTTTCACTGTTCCATATTTTGAAAGCTTTTGCAGAAGAGATATTCTGATTCATCGTCTTTTATAGAGTTTAAACTCTTTAGCATACATCCAGAACTTGAAAGCTAAAAGATGAAATACAATTAGAAATGAATTTTAACAAAAACAACATTCAAAGATAATCTAGCCCAATTTCCATTCGTTGCTGAAGTAGATCTTGAGAATTTATCAGTCAACTGAACATAGACATCAAGAAAAAACTGCTTACTAAATTGACAAAGACAATTCGACTAGTTGATAATGATTATTATGATTATGGTGATATTCACCCTTTGTATTCAACTCTGAGTCAACAGGGTCTGAATTTATGACTTGTACGACTTGGATTAAACTGAGGGAGAGTTGTGCATTTTGTCAGCCTCACTGTCTTGTCCCTATCTGAGTCCAACAGCAAGACATAGTCAAGATGGCTGGAAAATGACCGGGATGCAGTGAACAACCAAGGCACACCATGTATCACGCCAGAGGTTTGAATTCAGTGTTGTCTATCTCCTAGACTGGTCACCAATGAAGGCTGAAGAGCCCAGTCTGCTCTGCTATTTACTCATAGCTGGAGGGGAGAAGAGATGAATTCGTGTCTTTCCCAAGAGAGTTAAAGCAAAGTGAATAAAAACTGTCTCGGCCTAGACAATAGTTCATACATATTACTGTAACTGTTCCTGAAGAGGGAAAATTAATATTCCTTCATTAAATAATTCAATCCATCAAGATATATCAATTACTAGTGGCTTTTTCCAGTCAGAAGCCAAAGTTGTGAATTCTTTCTGGTCACCCTAAATACTTGAGTCTGGTTAATATTTTTAGTAGTTGTCACTGTATCATGAATTGTAAATCACAATACTAGGTTTATTTTGTTCATAGTCATCATGAAGAAATTAAAAGGTTCATTCTGATCTTTGTTGAAGTCATTCTGAGAGTGACAGCAGTACATGGTACTTTTTTTTTTTTTCAAACCTAAGTCTAAAGTAGAATAGTGAAATTGGACATTTATATACTTTTGGTACAAGATGTTTTCAACAAATCCTATTTTATTCTTATCAGTAAAAAATGCATAAGGACTTGTAGGGGAAAATTTCAAAGCTCAAGAAAAAAAATGTGATGACAAATATAAGGAAATGCTAAAGATTTAACAAAAAGAAATTAGGGTTGTGTGGATCAGAAAAAAAATTATAGAAGTTGTATAATTTTATAGCAAAAAAAGATATACTCTGTTTAATCTGTACTGTTTCGATATCCTTTGAAGGAAAAAACGTCTAATCAAAAAAAAAAAAAAAAGCTTTTTATTCAGTACCCAAAAAATAGAAATGGATACTAGGCACAATCGTATATTTGAGCGGTCCTGATTGGAATGCACTTTCTAGTTCAATATCAAAGTGTAGTATCTGATTATCTCACGTCAACGAAACGGTGTTAACTTTCTATTCTCAATTTCGAACATTTAATATGATTGTATTTAGTTTTCTTCGTCACTTTGAATGCTGTTATTCTTTAGTTCAAGTCTGTGAAATAGTGAAATACTTTCCCATTTTAGGAAAATATTGTCAGATTCAAAACAACCTTGAGAAAAAAAATTAAAACTGTTTCTGAGAGCACCCTACCCACGTGTAGTATTTCAGGTAAGTTGTATTATAAAGAATTTATGATTTAACACTTCAGTTCCTGCGATATTAGAGTGGAAACCTTCTTTTTTTTTAATAAAAGTTTTGAACTGAAAAAAAAAAGAAAAGAAAAAAGGACTTGTAGCTTCGTAAACCATCAGATACGAAAACACTAAAACAGACAAACTTGACCTAAAGGAAAATCTTAAATTTATATCAAGGTTCGGCGGATCAACTTTGAAAAAGATACTTGGCCCTGAAAGAATTCTACATAAAAGTTTACGATTTTTTCAACCTTAACTAAGAAAGATAATGGTAATATATTTCCACCGAATCCCGTAAGTGGTGATAAAGTCTTGGATGGAGAAAGGAAAGAAAATGCAATTATTCAAGTCATTAGAATACTTCAACCTTATCAAAAAGAACAATACATTCGACTTGAAACTTTTAAAAGATAATACAAGCAAAAAAAAAAAAGGAAGAAGTAAAGTATCTTTCATAGAATTTTAATTTCGTTTAGAAAGTTGAGATGATTATTTTGGATGCGTGTCGTGAAGACAATAATTGACAATAGAATTCGTTCTTGCAGAGAGAAAGACGAATTCAAAGACGAAAAGCAAGAATCAAAGTTGGAATAGAAGAAAGTTCAAACCTTTGTGCAAAGAATGAGAAGATTATTCGAGTTTGGCGGAATCTAAAATTCCAGAATGGAATCTTCTCCACTGGAATTTCTGGCGCTCGTCTTATTCGTATATTCAATCTGCTGCTCCCTGGGAACAGTTTATTCCGTTATAGGAAAAAAAGACAGAATAGAAAACTAAAGAGAGAAGGAGCGAACGAGAGAATAATTTTTGAGTTAATGGTTGGAGGAAACGGAATATACGTAGTAGCAGTAGGAGTGAAGATTCGGATGATAGCTCGCGGGAGAAGGAAGAGGTGAGAAAGACGAAGTAGTAGGAGGCAGATTAAGGAAGTATAGGATAGGAATAACCGAATACGAAGCTGTGGAAGGAGACAGTGCAGAGAAAGCATTTACGAGAATAACAGAATGATGGTCAGATTTCTACCAAAAGAAATCGCTAGTCTCTCGAAAAAAGGGTAGAAGAATTGGGCGAAAATACAATTTTTTTCAAGTGGCTTTTAAAAAAAATAGATATACCTACTTTGTTTCTTTGTAGAATAATCTATGTACAAGGTGTCGAGTTAGGTAATACTCATTCATTTTAGTGTGTCATTCGTTTGTTTTAAAAGACTTCAAGGTCAGTTTGTTTTAATTTAACGTAATAAATTTCAATTTAAGCAGTTGAACACGTGCTTTATTTTCCATAAATTTTGTTTTCAAACTTGAACAATTTGACTTCATGTACTTGATTAGAGCCGTGTCTGTCACAAATAGTATCAGTAGCAGCCACCATCAGCCCTCTCCATTATTTCCCTCTCATGAAACTATTCAACTTTCTCTTCTCCCCTCCCCCTTCTACCAAGCAATCTAACTTTCTATTCTCCCCTCTCCTTTCGTGTCATGTCTGTCACACTTATAGTATCAGTTGTTCCCACCAGTATGTTGTTGAATGCTGCCAGTGAAGCGGTTGGGTAATGGAGAAGTATAAGATTATATTTCAACTAAAAAAAATTCACACAATAAGAAAAGTTTTATGTCACACCAAAATTCAAATTTTTAATTTCTTGATCAGTTCTGCATTTATTTTTGAGCTGATATTGGAATTTACTGTAGAATGTAATTTTTATGTTTTAGAATTAAATAAGTTTAAAATTTATTCCACAATAAGAAAAGTCAAGATATTTGATTAGAAATCATAGGTATTGAGAAATTCAGTGCCAAAAGATATTACTTGATGCTTTGCTACTTCACCTGTAGAGCATTTCCTCTCACCAACCCCCAAAAAAAACATTGCACTAAACCTATTCAAAACTTTTTGTGAAATATTTTTATGTTCATTTAAAATGAATTATTCAAATGTTTATATTAAAGTTTAGGTTATTCTATATACATATAAGAGTTTTGGCTTCATTTAGATGAACCAACACCATCTCGAACTTGGATTTAGTCCAAATGACTGAATAAATGCATTTTGAAAAGTGGATAAAAAAAATTCAGTTAAATTCTTTTATAAAGTAATTCTAAGAAGTAAAAATTTACCAACTTGGGATTCTAATTACATTTGAAGAAATGTGTGTGTGTGTGTGTATGTATGTGTGAGTGCGGGCACCATAATTATTTAACTACTGGCCATTGTACAAAGTTGGTACTCATCTGATACATTAGTCAGCACACAAGGCAGTGCAGTGTCAAGTGTGAAGTTATTTGGATCAGCAGTTCTCAAGAAATCTAATACAAATAAACAAAAAATCAAAGATTAGAGTTTTCTTCATAGTTTCTATAAATTATATACTCTGCAAAATTATCTAAATTTCGATAAGAAATATCTAAATTAGCAAAATTGAAGACCAGTAAGCAAAATTCTCTGAAGCCATTGTAGCACCCCCTATATTTTTAGTTAGGAATTGAATACTAAACCCTTCTTTTAGCTAGATATCAGAAACATGACTTCTTCCAACAACCCCTATAAAAGCCCCGGACTCACATGGTCCAATGCTCATTGTTAAGCTTTTGGCTGCAGCACTTGTTGCCGGGTACTCTTTCTCTCACTTTCCTTCTCCCAAAGATCGTTATCATTTCACCAACCTCCCGACGAATCCGATTTTAACCATTCTTCCACCGTGACCTATCTCAGTACTAACTTTGCCCATTTCACTTCACCAATGTCGAGGCATCACACATATGCACAGCTACACAGCTACACCACCGTGTCCTCACCACGTGCTCCAAACGCATATACACCTCTCACTCTCATGAATGAAATAGCAATACTTTTTACTATCTGATAGTCATGATGATCTGTTCCCTAATTCTCCTCACTTCGAAAAGCATGCATGGTCTGTAGATATCTTCCCATATTGTTTCTCAGCTGTTAGATTCACTTGAAATTTGGTAGAAAGGTGTCCCTTAATAAGATAAAAAAATCTTCAACAAAATTACATGATCTGATAATAACTCTCTTCTCTGATGAGTAGCGATACAAAAAAAATCTTTGTGTCCTTTGCAGGAAGAATGATTGGTGAAAATTCTGATGTAAAAATTATGGGTAAAACTTGTGTATAAATTGGCTGCCGTAAACATAAAAATGGAGTTGCCTCCCTTGATGGCTAAAAATGGCTAGATTTTTTTATTTTTTCTTTCCAGTTAACTTTACAGCTATGAATGTTATGGGCCCTAAAATCTTTGGATATTTGATATTTATTTCAATAAATGTATTATCTAAAATCATATTTTGATAAAGTGGTTATTCATTTTCATTATTTTGTTAATTTGTTAGTAATTTATGTTAAGTATGTTCGAAAATCATACAAAGGCTCTAATAACTGATTAATGTTTTTAATAGGAAGATATATTATTTGAAGATTGTAATAATTCTACTTTTTATTTTCATCATTTCATCAAAATCAGAAATTTAAACATCAATTATCAAAGCCTCTGTATAAATCTTCGAGCGTACTAATCAATGTCAAGTTCACTCAAAATTATTTTTAAAAGATTTTAGGAGCCACGGTACGTATTCAAGCCAACTTGACATTTTTAATTATAAAGATAGCTGGAAATTAAAAAAATGTAGAAATCTAGCCATTTTTAGCCACCATGAGAAACAACTTCTTTTTGATTTACATCATCTTCATCATCATCAGTCTTTTATTGTCCGTTGTTGGACATAGAACTTCCCTAGGATTCGCCATAATTCTCTATCATGAGCGTCACGGAGCCAGTATTTTCTAAATTTGTCCAGTTCATCTTTCCATCTTGTATTTTGTCAGCCTCGGTTTCTCATGTGATCTCTGAGGATCCATGTTATGTTCATCAGTTGTCTGTCATTCTTGCAACATGGCCTGCCCATTGCCATTTGAGTTTTCTAATAGATTCTATGATGTCTCTGACTCCTGTTTTCTTCCTTATATACTGTGCTGTCTTGTGATCTCTCCATGTGAGGTTGAGCATGATTCTTTCATGAGCACATTGCATGGTTCTCAGTTTGCGAGTCTGTCTCTTGGTTAGATTCTATGTTTCAGCTCCATAAGTGACTTTTGGGAGGATGCATTGGTTATATACTCTTTTTTTTTAGGATTATTGGGATCGACTTGTTTTTGAAGGTTGAGCTTGCTCTGCCAAAGGCTTGCCTTCCTCGGGTGATTCTTTGCTTGATCTGTTCCCGTTTTGTGGGTTTCATCAAGATTTGTTGTCCTAGGTAGATATAGTGGTCTACTTTCCCCAGAAATACAAGTTTTACCAGATTATTTGTGTATTCTCTATAAAATGAGATATTTTTGAAAAGTGGTAGTGTAAAAAGTTGTTTACCAGTAAACAAAGAATAATTGTAATAATTTGCATTAGAAATTTTTCTTGTAAAAAATAACTTGATATTAAAAACCTATCAAAAATCAACTAATTATTGGATTTTAATTAAATTTTCCGTACTTATTTAATAAAGGATGAAAATTGTTATTAATTTACTTAAATGTATGCATCATTTTGTCATTTTTTACCCTAAGGTGCAGAAAATTTGCTACTCCTGTATTTATCTGATCCCAAGATAGCCAGATAAGTAAGGTTTCCACCTTTTTAAAAAATTTTTCAAGCTTCTAAAATTATCATTGTTGGGATTCAAGTGTAGGTCAACACTACATGTATAGGAGTTGGGAGTTAATGAAACTCATGCTAAGATTAATTATGGAAGATCACTTGTGTAAATATGGGGCTCAATACAGCTAATATTGATTAGTTGGACTTTTTCAACACTTAGTTCTGAGTGATTTGGAGTAAGGATTGAATTTAAGCAACAAAACTCTTTTTTGAAGTCAACACTTAGTCTCATCCTTTAGTAGAGGAAGGTTCCACGACAAATCTGAACCCTGACTCTGGATAGTAGAGGCATATTCATTGATGATATTTCTATCCTGTGTATGTAGTATATTTCTAATGTTATGGATATGAGATAGCTTCCTATAAGCTCAACTTAATCCATTATGTCTGGCCAAGGGGAGCTAAATCTGAGATATATCTCATTCATTATAAAGTTTAAGGAGCTCCATTTGGATGCAGTTTCTGACAAAATTGTGTTCTTCCTTTAATATAATGACTAAGAATAGCCTGAACAGTTGGGAGATGGCTCAGATTATGATAAATGCTAAATGGTTTCTTAAAATGAGCAGATTTGAGGCTTAAGTAAAGGGTCAATCATATCATTATAAGTGATCAATTTATAAATAATTATCAAAATACAATATAACACTATGTGAAGTTGAGGCACGGACACTTTTTTAGACACTAGTCCATGACCTGTTGCTTTGCTAACAGTTACGATATGTGCAGCGACAGGTTTGACTGATGGCTCCTACTGATACTATGCATGACAGGGAGAGGGGAAAATCGAAAATTACATTGCTTAATAAGATGGTGTGAAGGGGAGGAGAGAAAAGAAAGATAGTTTAATAATAGAGAAGGGAGAAGAGAAAGTTTAACTAGAGGGTCAGAAGGGAGAGGGGCTAATAGCCACTCCTGATATAAGTATGACTGACATGGCTCTCATTATATATAACTAGCTGAAAACCCTTCCTATGGTTGGAATTTCCAACAAGTTCCTGCTGAAGGCTTAAATGGAACCTTTGGTTCTAATAGAATTGTTTTTTCAGGTGCACCTTAATTCTATAACTGGCTAAAATGAACCATTTCAGCTACTTGGAGGTCACATTCTGATAAACAGAAACAGATTTTTAGTATCATTCAGGTGGATAGATACATGGAAATCAGACCATTATTATTAGGGAGAGAGTGAATGCAGGCCCCAGATTATTTTTTTTTTCATGTTCTGAAGTCCCATTAGGAATCACTGAAAATTTGGTAGCCATAACTGTCTCTGCTTTTTGAGTTTTGCTATCACAGATAGCAGACATTTGGTAAATCAATGTAATAGTAAGTTTGCAGCCAAGTAAATAATTCAGCATGAAGTCAGCACAGACTTATATTGAAAATGAACCTCTCCTCATAAAATTCATTCAGGAAGATGGGATTTTCAAAAACCATCTAGTTAAAGACCTGCTCTAAGATCTCATTAGTAACCATATCTAAACAAAGGCCAAAATATCAAAATAAACATTATGAATTACAAAAAGAAAAAAAAAGTTATATTTTCTCTAGATCAAAACTCTGATATCCTTACATGGTAAGAAATAATGAATTTATATAATCATTATACAGTCCTGTTCATAACATTAATTGATATCAGCACTAAATTAATTCAGGATTAAAAACATCAGAATTTTAAATTGAGTAAACTTAACTTGGTTTTGTACATTGCCAGATGGGGAGTGGCCAGTAAGTTGAGAAAGATTGTATCACTCCCCTCTTGGGAAGTTGAGAACTAAGGCTGACTTGCAAAAAACATTTTTGTTCAACTTGACCAATCATTTGCATAGGTACAAAATATACAACTCAGACACATAGTAGATAATTGTTATTTACTAAAATGAATACCCATCCTATGTTCAAGTTATTCAGCTAGTTTGTAAGATGAACAATGAGATTTTTTTCTGCTTGTTCCTGTGTCGATAACAATGGACTCTTCCACTATGTTTTAATTACATGTCCTGAGAATATATACTTTCTGTATCATTCCAACTTTAGAATATGTACTGCTGAAGCAAGTAAATCTGAAGGGCAGCATTATTAACATTATATATCTAAATACACATAACTGACATCTTGCACTTATTTAAGAAAATGCAGAGTAATTAAATGCAGTCTTCAGAAACACCAAGAATAAACATGATTTATCATACAGTCAATGATTATCAATCAATTTTCATCTGCAATCTGTTGATACCAAAGTGGAAGAATCAAATCAAAGATTTATATCTTTGATTTGATTGATATGCTTTACCTAAGATTCAATGTAGACTAACAAAGGGAGATAATTGAGCAGACATCAACATTATCAGCAGAACTTTTGGTTATCTCCTTACCAAATCTCCATTAGTGGATCAATTATATATATATTTATATATACATACATACATACATACATACATATATATATATATATATATATATATATATATATATATATATGTATATATATATATATATATATATATATATATATATATATATATATATATATATATATATATATTCTCTGTATCGTTCCAACTCTTGTTTTTGTTCTGTCAAAGTGAGTTGATCGGAAGAGCAGTATTATTGACATTATATACATGAATACATTTGATTGGCATCTTTCTAAGGATAGCTCATTTGCATTTATTTTATACAAAATGCAGAATAATAAAATGCTGTTTTCAGAAATACCAAGCGTAAACATGATTTATCAAACAGTTGATGATTATCAACCAATTTCATCCACAATCTGTTAATACTGGAGTGCAGTGATGACCTTTGAGGTTGGTGATGTAATAATTGCCCACGGGTTCTTTAGGGATATATTCAATTATTTAATTTAGAGAAACCATTTGCTTTCATAACATGACTACAGGGATCACTATTCAATACAAGAATATGGCATAAAGTTAGTTTTCGAAAAAATAACAATAATCTGCACACTCACAGAGAATTTCTAAGCAATTTCACACCACAATTATATAATTTGACTGAAATTCTGACATTTTGGGGTTTTTGATTGATGTGTCAACAGGGTCTATTGCTGACTAATGGCAAAAAATGACATGTTGAGAAACATCTATAACTTAAAATCCATCAATTGTATCATGGTGATGTATGTGTTTATCAATAGAAAAAAGATTGCAGTAAATTATTAGCAATTTTTTTTTTATCCATAGACCATATGAAACCAGAGATAACCAGGTTTGTAAACATGTTCACATTTGCAACCCGGCATACTAGTAGAAATAGCATTGAGAAATTTCAGCATAATTTCCACCCAAATTATGCTCATGGGCCAATTTCAATAATAATTCAAAGATATATTCAATTTTGAATGAATTTTCAATGGGGATGAGCATTTTGTAAGAAAATTTTATTGAAATTTTTTTTTTCCAAGTTCACCCACCTCCTATTTTAATGTTATAATTGCTCAATGAAATATCCTGGTCACCTCAGCTATTTTACATTTACATGATTTGATAATACCCTAAAGAAACTAAATCAGTCCAAATTTTATCTGATCCTGTGATCTGTTTTTTTTTTAATCGGCTCTGAATCAGAAAAAACAAATCCATAATGAAAGGAGATATTTCCTGTTTAGAAAGTTTTTCACTGTTTTTTTTATCAGAGTTGAGAGCACATTTTTTGTGTAAAAAAATTATCTGCTGGAAATTCTTTTTCATTATGGTCTTCTAAAAAATTTGTCATCAAATTATGGATGTTTTGGATCCTACAAGGATTACTAAATTTTATGATCATAAAGAATGATCTTCCACTTATTGATAAATATAAAGTTTTATAAATTCTGAGATGCCTATCTTTTTTAAGAATTTCTATTATTTTTTTTTAATTACCATCATTTGTATATGGTAGCTAGTAACCAACTATCTAACTTTGATTGCTACTGCATTTCAACATGTTTTTAAGAAGCTATGTCTGCCCATTCCAGTCATCAGTATCTATTATAAGCCAGCCAATACCTGACACTTTGTGGTAGAGAGAGGTTTAAATCATATTAAATAACACAAATTTACAGCTGACCTCAGACCTTCCGTAATTACAACCCCTCTTGGTAGATAAAAGCATTTTTCACTATATCTCCAGAAATAAGTAAGCAATATTTTTGCATAATCAAGTCAATTATTCATTAAATTGACTAATTTGAAGGAAAAATTGATTTCCAGTCTGGAACTCAATTTTTTAAAATCTTTCAAAAATAAAATATAATGCAGAGAAATTTGAATCAAAGGAAATTTCTACAAAGTACATCAGGTATTGTCTGGCTTGATGACTGGAATGGGCAAATATAGCGTGTTGAACAAAGTAGCAAGTTAAGAGAGATAATCAGTTACAAGCTACCATACACAAATAATGGCAATGTCAGTAATTCAAAGAAAATAATCAAAATTATTTTTCTTTTAAACGTGTATCTCAAAACCAGTTAAAGTTTATATTTATCAATAAATTCTTTCTGATGATAAATTTTCTGAATCTTTGCAATGGCTAAAACATTATTAATTTGATGACAAAATTCTTAAAAGATCATAATAAAAAGCCACTTTTTCCACACAAAAAGTGTACACTGTATTTCTGTAAGGAAAATTTTTTTAAACAGAGAATATTTTATTTTTTGGGCTTTTGTTTTTTCCAATTCAGAGTAATTTTCAAAAAAAATTGTTGCAGGATCGAATAAAATTCCAACTGACTTAGTTTCTCTAGGGTATTATCACCATATAAATTTAATATTCAGGTTGCATACCCTTGGACAACAGTCAAATTATTAAAGGTTTTTAATGCTTTGAAATTCTTAATCATTATTTGGCTTTGGACACTTCTTGACCAAATCAATAGCCATGCAGTGTATGACTCGCATGTCCTAAATGTATGTCACTGCTGGAGTGTAAAATTAAATATTGTCAACAAAAAGACGATTATTCTTTACTCAAAATTCGAAGACAAACAAAGGGAAATAATTGAGTAGACATCAATATTATCAGCTGCAGTTTTGGTTAGGTTCTTACCAAATCTCCATCAGTAGGAAAATAGAGAATATATGATTTTAATGTTCAAGTTCACTGAAAACATTTTTTGTCTATTTGAGAATAATGAAAAAGATGAGCTGCTCATATACATTATTCCATCAAATATAGTATATAGTTATAATGCAGGATTTGTTTTGGATTAACAAAAGAATAGGAGATATAACAATAAAAGACCCAAGTATGTGGTAAAAAAAGAGATTATTTCCTCTTAATTCAGAAAAATGTACAGCTTACAATGAGAATGAAGTTGAAATTTGCTTATTGCTATGCTTATTGTGCTAACTTTACTGCACTTCACTGTCAGATACCAAAATTCTATCAACAAGTAATATGGTCCCTAAAAAGAAGTGTGGTCCGTCCTATGAAGCTAGTATTGAATTATTTTCGCATCTCATACTCAAATCATTGTGGTTCCAAATTACCAAACCTTATCTCTCCTTCTGACTCTAACATAGTACAATGGGAATGTTGGTAATGTTTTGACTATATGTTGTTGTACATTTCTCAATGGTAATTTAAGCGTTGAATTGTATAAAAATAAATTTATGATTATTGCTTGGAACCCATTTTTATTGTAACACTCTAAAATGTTTATAAATAAATTAGTAATTACTACTTGGAATTCATTTTCATTGTAACTTTGCAAGTATTTTAGAGTAAATCAATAATTGCTGCTTTGAAATGAGTTTCAATGCAACATTTTCAATTGATTTGAAATGAATTAATATTAACTACTTGTAAATCAGGACCACAGTCATTGGAGTATGAGATGCAAAAATGAAGCAATACTACTTGCTCTGTAGAAGAGATCGCTCTTCTTTTTAGGGACAACACTACTCAACTTGTATATCAACTTCTGCAATTGCCCTTGGCTATAATCCTCATCCAGTTAGCTAATATGTTTGCCTATTTTCTGAAAAGCTAAAACTCTAAATGCCCTTTTATAGTTGTTGATTTTCCACTTTGAACCATTCTTGGATATGGTGTTCAAGTTCTTATGATGAGATCCCTTTACTTTTACCTTTTCTTATCCCATAACTCATTTCAGGATCGTTGGGATATCACAGATAATTTCATCATGAGTGTGTCAAGTCGAGATAGCCTGATGGAGCCCATCCCCTCTCAGAATTGTCTGTCCTCTAAACTAGTAGCCTACCATGACTGAAAAGCCCAGCCTGTCCCACTATTTACCAATAGCTTTGAGGAGAGGAGATGGATTCATACCTTTCCAAGGGCATTTGTGTGAAGGGAACACAAGCCGTCTCAGCTGGAGTTTGAATTTGGCTTGCCAATTTCATTCACTGTGGAGTTAAGTGTTCAACCACTCTGCACTTCAGTAAGTCCTGGAATAAATCACAAATTCTTCCCTCTGTACACCAGAATTAATACTTACAAATCACTATACAACCATCCACCCTGACCACAAAGACTAAATAACAGTATTATGAATCTCCAACTAATCCAGCTCATCAAAAACAAATGATTTAAATCTGACTTGAAACTAAACAGTTCAACCTTCTCCATAATATCTATTATAAGAGTTTAATAATTAGTCAGTGTAACATTCGGATCCCTGAGTTTTTAATTTGACTTTGCACAGGAGAGAATCATGCTCAGTATCACATGGAAAGATCACAAGACAGCGCATTATATCACAAAACAAACAAGAAACAGAGATATCATAGAAAACATTAGAAAACTAAAATGGCAATGGGCCAGTCATATTCCGGTCAAACAATTGCTGGACACCACAACTCCTCAAAAATCATCTACAAAACTGTGTCTTGCAATAAGAAGATGGTATGACAAATTAAACAAGTTTAGAAAATACTGGCTCTGCGATGCCCATGATAGAGAGGTCTGGCAAATCTCGGAGATGGTCTATGTCTAATGATGGACACTAAAAGATTAATGATGATGACAATGACCAGACTTGGGTTTGCCCAAGTAAGACTTGAAGAGATTTGGGATCTCAGATAAAAAATAAACTAGCATTCCTAGGGAAATTATGAATCATTGCTGCCTATATATGCTGCTTTTTACCAAGTAAATTGAGCTGCAGTAGTGACAAAATCAAGTTACCCTGATAAAAATACTGCCAGTGTGGTTTGAATTATAAATTTATGATTTTTTTTTTAAATTGAAAAACAGGTCTGGTTAGTCACTCAATAAGAACTGTCATGTGACCTTTATCTTTAGGGAGTATGCAATGTTGGGACTGATCAATAGAAAAATTGGAGAAAAAACAATGATCAATAAAAAAGATTATTTTTCTTGCCTTCTTTTGGGCTGTGATCACTAGAAAGTTCGTGTTTTCAAAAAACAAGCAAGAATGCTGTAGGACACAAATTAAGGACCGAGACATAAACTTACATTGCAAATTGAACTTGCCACTATCAACCTATTTGGGGTATGTTGGTAAAAAAAAATTTCCCCAATTAATGAAGGGGTATGTGCAAAATTTTAGGTTTTTATTATGAATAGTTTGAGCTGGGCAAAGTCCAGATACATACATACATGTAAAATCTAAACCCAGCAATTGTGGTTAAACTGGTCTTTTGTGGGTAGCATTGATTGATATTAGCCCTTAAAAATAGTCTTGATGATGTCACTTCCTCTGACCCCTAGAAATAGTGCCTAACACTTTTGTTATCTACCTCAGCTTTAAAAAGGAATGACTTCTATCTACAAGTCTCTTTTTTACTCTGGCACAGGCTCTCCCTTACACTCTTATCTTACTTTGTCGAGAAGGATTAGATGTATTGGTCATCCTATTTGTGGTAAGTACGTTATTTGATCTAACTTCATACTTTTTTCTGTATCCTATTACCATAACAAGGATTAATAAAAAAGACAACTCAAATATCTATTTTCTGTTTGTTGCAAATGAATGAATAATCAATTTTCTTAAAACATCGGGAAGGTTGCATTCCATCTTTATTACCATCACACACAAAATCCAACATGAAACCAAATTCAAACTCCCATGAGGTTAACCCTTTTAATCCAATATATAAAATTCAAACATCACTTCACTTGTGACCTCCTCCCTTCACTTCACTGGTGACCTATTCCTAACAAAATTTACCATGGTGATCATCGTAACAACATAATCGTACCACCTAATAATAATGAATACTACCAAGAATGATGAGCATGCAGTTGTTTAATTTGGGCTTAGTGTGAACTGTAACATTTTCAACATGATTCAAACTCAAAAATTTGTCCTTTTAGTTTTCAATTGCTGTCACACTCTGATGGTATGTGGCACAAGGCAATTTATTTAGTGTAGAACTCAACCCAACATAACATGATGCACAGTGTGCAGTGGAGAATCTAAAAATTGTGTTGTTACTACAGGCATCAGGGAATAGCTCGAAACCTATCCCTCTCAGTGCAATGAGGAGGTGCTGCCAGGGGGAAAGGGTACCCTGGATCTAGACGAGTAAATCCTATACCATAAATAACAAAATGGGAAGATCTCCTCCAAATGATTTGTTCTCTTTGAATATACCAAATATCTTATATACATTCAGGAAAAGGCTATTCAGCAGACTATTCTCCATACATTATTCGTATTATTATGAACAAAAAATTGAAACTTTGACGTCAAATAATAAAAAAAGAAAACAGTTATTGAATTAAAAGTCTCAAGAATTCCTTCAGAGCAAGTCAATTTATAACTGAGCATTCGGCTATTCCCAGAGTGCGTTATTCCGTGGAATTATTATTCCGGAATAAGCATTTAGTCGATTACAACCATTTTTATTACCGACAAAAATGGCGGACGAAGACGAAGAAGAGGCATGTGTTTGTTTATGTTCTTTCACTTTATTACATCATTGTCTTCGATTCGCAAGTTTTTTTAATGCTATTATAATTTTCAAATAATTTAAAAACTGACCGAGGTCTACAAATGAAGATCTACCTGAGTAAAATCGCTAAATTGCAACAAGGGTGTCTTACCCTTGTTCAAATTTAAATTCAAATTGAAACGTATTGAAAATTCATAATTGTACAGCTCTAAAGTGAATTTTGTAATTCATTCTAACATAATAGAAATGTTTGTATTTTCATTTGTTGAATCTGGCAACCCTAGACGTAAGCTTGTTGCAACAATTACGTTACTTGCTCTTTTGTTTTGTTAAAAAGATGATTTTGTTTGATTCCGAAAACGCTTTTCTTTTCACGTTTTTGTATTTAATTCAAAGTTTAGGATATATTTGCATTTTTTCGATCAAGTTAATAATTGTCTACTTGTCTTATAAGTGACTCAACTGCTATATGGTGCTTTTTACATGAAATGTTTGTGTTATATCGTTGAAGTTGGCAAAGTACTTCAACCCGAATCTTACATGTCGGTACTCATATTTATTTATACGCCCACCCTCTCACGGGGCGGGGGGCAAAATGTGACGCAAGGTCGAGTAAAGTGTGGGTAAGGGACAAAAATTGTCCACTTCCCCTTGGGACACTTCAAGCATCAGCGATTGACCCTGCCTAGTATTCATTCCCACCCAACGAGGATGACATGTGACGCGATATTAAGTTCTGTGCGAAACTTGACTAATTTCTTTTGGGACGCCTCAGGCATGAGACAGTGGACCTAATTTCCTACCCGTCACAGTGTAAGAGTGTAGGACGAACTCCTTATGGTCAAGATCCCCCAGGGACCCCACAGGAACCCCCCACCCCCAGGAAATTTCTAAGGACAAAACATCTCGGGATCAATAATATATTTTTTAAATCATTATCTTTATCATTTGCTGTTGATAAAAAAACCCCCCAAAGCCTTGTGATAAGAAGAAGGGCAGTTAAACACTTTTCCTTGAGTAAGAATAATAGGAAGCTGAAAAAAAAGTCAGCAATTACTTAAATGAACAACCCTATTCCCATGCCCCCAAAAAAGTTTTGTCAGAATATAAGGCTTGGTAAACACTAATCCTTGTGTGAGAATTATGAGAAGAGTAAAAAAAGTAATAGTCATCAATTACTTGAAGTCATGTTTTAATTTAACTAAACAGTTTTGATCCTACTTTGCACTTTAACTGAAGGGGAGGGTATGTGGACCCTGGCTGCCTCTGATATGATGGCAGTAGAAAAAAGTTCAAGTGTGGAGGACTACAATAGAAATAATTTCGAGCCTTGACCTTTCATTTTTATCAGCTATGTACTACATTTCCCAAGCTTGAATGACCTTTCCACACTTTGGTATGTTAGTTACAAAAATAAAGTTGGAAACTAGAAAGCACTCAGAGAGCGTATACCTCTTCCAACGCTATTGTCAGGGAAGTAATTGAGCATAGATCTGTCTCAAAATTTAATCACGTTTTCTGTAGCCCATTGCCTACCCTTCAACTTGAAATTCATTGAGAACTTTTGCGGATAGACATGAAGTTTAAAAACTTCTGCAGTCTATTGTTCACCTTCCCAAAAAAAGGCATTCAAATTCATTTGAGACTTTTCAAGATATTGTCTGAACAGATAATTCTTAGTGACATTAAGTGGTGTAGACTTATAACTACGACGCGGGGGAGGTAATTGTATATAGATCTGTGCTCAAATTTAATCACTTCTTATATAGCTTATTGTCCACCATTCCACAAAAGGTAGTTGAACTTCATTGAGAACCTTTCAAGATATTTTGTGGACAGATAAGAACTTTTTGTGATATTAAGTGGTGTGGACATATAACCACGATGCAGGGAGGTAATTGTGCATAGGTCCAAATTTCAATCACTTCCTATTGTTCACCCTTCCTCATAATTTCATTGAAACCTTTTGGAGACATTGTATGGACAGTCATGAGTGTATACATAAATGTATCAAAAAGCAGAAAAATATTTCTCAATCTAGAAAGAGTTATTGGATCCACCCAAACTTTTCTTCGTCTTATTGTCAACCCTTCCCCAAAATTTCATTGAAATTCATTCAGTACTTTTAGAGATATTGTGTGGATAGGCTGACAGATCTGAGTACGTATACCTCTCCAACTTTGTTTGCAGAGGTAAATAAATTCCAAGTCATTATCAAGCGACATACATGCATATAGGCCCCATAACTCTTGCCATTCAATATCAGTGGTATCTTTATGTTGGTGCTCAATCTCTCTCTTATCTTTTTTTACATTCCTTTAAATTATTTTGTTAATCTGACTTACTGTTGTTCAGTTGCTTACAGAATAAAGATGTGTACACATGTATATTCTTATTTAAAAATATTTTGTTACACTCCAACCTACATTATGTCATGACCGTTTGTTCATTGTTCAGTAGAAAAGAGAAACTGTCACATGACCAATGTCTCTCAGCAGTATGCTGAGTTGGAGTTGAACAATTAAAAAAAGTTGGTGAAAGGGGTTATCAATAGATAAATTATTTCTCTCGTCATCTGTTGGGCTGTGATCACTGGAAAAATTTGGATTTACAAAAAACTGCTGTGAATGCTGCTACAAACTAATGGATTAATTAAGAATAAACACATCATGAATTGGGACCTCCAGTAAAAACATAAGAGGGGGGGGGGTGTAAAGCAACCTAATAAACATTTTTTCTAGATATCATTATGAGTAAATGTTTGAATTTTCAACTTTTTAGCTCCATCTGTGCGGCCTGTATGCTGAGAGTTTTGGTTTGCAATTTCTATAAGGTTACTGATCTTGTTAGCCATTGTTGGACTTTATTGAATGCTCAACAAATGCAACTTTTAGCAAAACTTGGTTTTGTCCTTGCAAAAAGTTGACACAACCTTCTGTTTCTACCCTGCCTGTCACTCATAATAGCAGCCATCAGATGAGCCTAGATGTTCTAGATAACTGTCAGTGAAGCATCAGGTCATGGATTTGTATTAATAAAAGAAGTAAAATTTTACCTGAACAACTTTGAACAAATTAAAAAGTATAGAGTAATGCAATGATGCTGATCCTCATTTCTTTCTTACTTTGTACTAAATTGCTTATGAACTCACAAAATATTAATGTTTGTTTTTCTGTTGTCATTCTTTTGCAGACCCCTGAAATGGTCACCAAAGACCCCCCTTCAGAAGAACTGGAGGAGAAATTGGTACAAACCATTTTGAATTTTATAATAGGAGTTTTATTTTTGTTCAATTATTTTATTTTGCTGTTATCACTGAATAGTGTTTAGTTTTAAAAATGACAGTATGTGTAGGATATTTTGAATTCTTTTATTTCATTTTGTCAAATATACTATATTTTGATGATCCAATCTTTGTGAATGTTTATTTCTTATGTTCATAACCATAACTCAAGTAAAAACAGTTCATCATAGGGATTTTTGTCGAGATACTCCATGTTGGAGAATAAAACAATTTCCTGTCCAATTTACAGTTTAATAATAATTATGTTCAGGCTCACCCCAATAATCTATATTATAAAAATTCAATTTCTCAAGGGAGGTAACTCCAGATATATTAGATACTAATTTTAGAGTTTTTTCCCTTATTTATTTGCAAATAATTTCGATATAAATCATTATTATAATTTGTGATGTGTCAGTCTGTCTCTGACGAAACAAATAGAAGAAGAGGATAATGCAAACACAAAATTGGCTTTTCTGCTTTTTGTGTATGTGTTGTTGTTTGTTGGCTGCTGGTAATATGATTACAACTACCACTACTATTACTGTCACTTTCAATTTTTTATCCAAAATGAATACAAGGATTTTTGCTTTGACTTTTTTAATTCAGGAATACCATTAGGAAAGCAGAGATAATTTATATTGAATATAAACAGTAAGTGACTTGACATAGAGCTTAATGGCCACTGAAGGTGACTTTTAAGTGAGTGCCAACATAGAAACAGTTTCACCACATTTGCTTTCTTGTTCTAGCAAATAAAAATATTAACAGTTGAACATAAACTGATGAGTGACCTTAAGTTGAAGTATTAAAACACACTCTTGACATTGATATTTATATGGCCAAAATATATCATTCAAATTGTTGCCCTCAGTGAGATGCAAATTCAAGTTTTGTTTAGAGTTTATTCTTTTACTCTTTTTTTAAATTTCCTGTTATCATTAAGGATAAATATTATTTCCAATCCACATCATTTACTTGACTGATAGTTACAAAGGAAGAAATATTGGTAAAAAGTTAATGATTGACAATGCTTCCATTTATAAAAAAAATAAGATCACAATATTTTTACCATTAATACTTGTGTACATAAAAAGGATACAAAGATGGCTCCATAGAGAGTTCTCCATACTCTTTGCTCATACTGGGAATCGAACCCAGTATCTTCTGCATGTGAGGCAGATGTGCTAACCAGTGGACAATATGTGGAGTGGCTAATTTTAAATCCTTTGTCATTGACAATTCCCCTGCTGGCATTTGCCAAGATCTCCCAATTATAACAACCAAAGAGATTATAAAGGGGTGAGAGTTTAAGTCTCCCTGGACTATTACTGGATCATATTTATTTGGTATACAGAAAATAGAAAAAACTCTAAGTGGATGAAGCATCTGAGATTAACTAATGTTGTGGGTCTTATTATACACCGATCTACTCAGGCTAGTGTCCTCATCTTTGTTCTTATAGTCATATTTTGGCTGTCATACCCTCTGACCGTCTTTGGGTGTTTATTCTAGTTGGTAACCTCCTGGAAATTTCAAACCAAACTCTATTCATTTCACCTGGTTAGATTGATCTCATTCTGTGGCCCGTGCGAGAGGATATTTGGTATCAGTTAACTCTTCCTTGTTGATTTGTCCTTGTAATGTCACTGATCTACCTCTTCTACTGAACCAGAGTATATGACTTTTTTTTTGACTATCTGAACTCACAACTGCTAGGCAGCTAACTATGCTTGACACAACAGGTCATGTGTCTAGCATGAATAGTCAAGCTATTATTCTCTATATATGTAGTAATCATTCTGAATATTCCTTCTCCTACGAAGTTCAATCATTAGCTCTGTGGTCTCCAGTGTAATGTTTTAAAGCAATCCATTATATGCATCTATACATGCTATCATTATTTAAATAATCCAAAAATGGCCCACCATATATATTCTCATTATCACTTGTTATCTCCCCTTCCTCATTCATTGTTATCTTTAGTTGCTCTGAAATATCCTATTTAGTCGGTTATTTTGAGGAGAGTGTCCTAGCTCATTTAGTAAGCAATTCGTTCTTTTAGATGTTTACTGATTTTTTCTTACTTCATATTTGTCAGTCTTATTCTTTGAAGATCCATGATAACAAGTGTTATAACAATTTGCTTAAATATCTTCTGGTGTTGCTTAATTTAGTGAGTAGGTGACAATGCTCCTTGGACTTTATACAAGAAGGGTTAATGTGATCTCTTCTCCCTTCAGATAGGGTCTGCTATACCAGACTTTTCATTTTCACCTTTGACTATAACTTTCCTGCAATCTTTAGTTTTTTAATTCCAAGTACTATAGAATGAAGATTGCCAAAACTTATTCCCCTTAAAAATAGTGAGATTTTTCATTTATTTTTCTTTCATTTTCAGCTAACTTTATAGCTAAAAATGTCATGTATACTCCAGAACTCATATAAAGGGTTATGGTTGGGGTTAGAATTTTAAAAAGATTTGAAAAGCGGTAGCGAGAATAACGTTATTTGAAGTGTATATAAAATCTTTGGCTAGAGAGTTTGCTGGAAATTAAAAATCTAGCCATTTTTAGCCATCAAAGAGGGTAGCTTTTGCCAATCCCCATGCTATCATATTTCTGGACCAAATAATCAAGGATTATTGATTTTCTTAAGCTTCTCAAGTCTAACTTTCAAGGTTAGGCTACTTTCTCCTTTACATTCTTTACCACATTTTTATAGAATGTTAAATTTGTAATCTTTGCTCATTTGCTCATCTCAAAAAGGATCAAGTTCGTAAGGCGGTTGAGAATAGAGCTTGTAATACTGAAAATGGATTGCAGAAGATTAGTTACCAACAGCAAATCACCAATATTACCAAGATGTAATCCATTGAGGTACAATTTACTGATATATACAATTAACTGAGATCTTTATGATTACAAAAAGATAAAAAATTAAAAGAATCTGGAATGAAAATGTGTCAAAAGTTGTCAATTGTTCATCAGAGGTCCCACTTCCAAAAAAAATGAATGAAGAATTTGGATAAATGTTTTTAATATTTCTATTATTATTCGGACTATCCTCATCTTGGTTGTTTTTCATACAACGTTTTGGCCGTTGTACTCTACGGCCTTCATCAGGTATCATCTGGTAGGTGTGGGGAAGTAATGAACCGAACCTTTTATTTAACCGACGGGGGTATATATTGACCGCACCCCCCTCTTAGCATTAGTAGTATTTTCGAATTATTATTGTCTCGCAGTGGGATTGAACCTAGAACCATTAGATTACTTGCAGCAATTCTGTCTGATTCTGTAACCACTACGCTATGTATCCACCTACCTGATGAAGGCCGTAGAGTACAACGGCCAAAACGTTGTATGAAAAACAACCAAGATGAGGATAGTCCGAATAATAATAGAAATAATAATAATACCTCATCTCAAGAATTCAGAGATATACAAAATGTTTTTAAATATTAAAAACAAAAACAAATATCTTAGTGCCTTTTAGAAATTTATTGATGTATATCTTTGGATTAGTCTTACTTTTAAATTTACAATGCCTGAAGAAAGAACAAAATTATAACATTTGCATTGACCAGTACTTAACTTGAGTTGAAGGACATCATAACTTATTTACTCTTTTAAAAATGAAATTGAATATTTGGATGTGATTGCTCATAACCTGGCTTTTTAAATAAACATTGGGTAGACCTGCAACTTGAATTTTAGGACACTTAACTTTCCCACTTTAAATAAAAAATTTTGTGAATTTCAAAAAAAAAAAGGAAATTATCTATTATGTATCTAAAACATAAATTTTATGTATCTTGAATCTTGACTTTTTTAAAGTAATTAAAAGTTTGTGAAAATCATTTTTAAAACCTTTAGTACTATCTTCATAACTTACACCTAAAACTTTAATCTTATCTTATGTACCTTAAAGTTAAATTGGGTATCTTGCAGTTTAAACAGCTGTTTTAGACCTTGAATTAAATTAACTGCCATAATTCAGAAGTAACTCTAACTCAAATCGATTCACTACACAACACATTTCTGACTTGTTGTACTTTTCTTCATCTATTTTTGCTGTTTTTTTATCGTATTTTTTTAGAGGATCCATTTTTCAGGCATCAAATTTAACAACTGAATAATGGAATGGGCTACAAATAAATAAGTAAATTATGATCATCTTAATTTTTTATTTAAAAAAAAGTAACTAAAAATTAAGGTGATGTAAAATAGTTGTCAAAAATTAAATAATGGTTTACTATTCTTCATCATCAAAAAAGTAAATATAAGTATCTGAAATTGATAAATCAAAAACATTTAAATACAGAAATGACACTGAATTATGTTGAAAATCAGTCAACAAAATCCTGTTTAAACTGCAAGATAACCCTTACATCTTATATACCTTAACTTCTTTCAGCGTAAATAAAAAAAAACGAATGTTCGTTTGTGAAATTGATTTTATTCCATTTTGACCTTCTTGGTAATTTGCATATCAATAAATTGTACATATCATTAAATTGTTATTGGTAAAATGTTGGTGAATCTGTCGGATACCATTAAAAACAACCCTTATGTTTTATTACATATAGATCTTTAGGATTCATTTAGTAATTCCTCTTGTTGGTGAATCTGTCGGATAACATTAAAAACAACCCTTATGTTTTATTACATACAGATCTTTTGGATTCGTTTAGTGATTCCTTTTGTTGGTGAATCTGTCGGATACCATTAAAAACAACCCTTATGTTTTATTACATACAGATCTTTTGGATTCATTTAGTAATTCCTCTTGTTGGTGAATCTGTCGGATACCATTAAAAACAACCCTTATGTTTTATTACATACAGATCTTTTGGATTCATTTAGTAATTCCTCTTGTTGATGAATCTGTCGGATAACATTAAAAACAACCCTTATGTTTTATTACATATAGATCTTTAGGATTCGTTTAGTAATTCTTCTTGTTGGTGAATCTGTCGGATACCATTAAAAACAACCCTTATGTTTTATTACATACAGATCTTTTGGATTCATTTAGTGATTCCTCTTGTTGGTGAATCTGTCGGATACCATTAAAAACAACCCTTATGTTTTATTACATACAGATCTTTTGGATTCATTTAGTAATTCCTCTTGTTGATGAATCTGTCGGATAACATTAAAAACAACCCTTATGTTTTATTACATATAGATCTTTAGGATTCGTTTAGTAATTCTTCTTGTTGGTGAATCTGTCGGATACCATTAAAAACAACCCTTATGTTTTATTACATACAGATCTTTTGGATTCGTTTAGTGATTCCTCTTGTTGGTGAATCTGTCGGATACCATTAAAAACAACCCTTATGTTTTATTACATACAGATCTTTTGGATTCATTTAGTAATTCCTCTTGTTGGTGAATCTGTCGGATACCATTAAAAACAACCCTTATGTTTTATTACATACAGATCTTTTGGATTCGTTTAGTGATTCCTTTTGTTGGTGAATCTGTCGGATACCATTAAAAACAACCCTTATGTTTTATTACATACAGATCTTTTGGATTCATTTAGTAATTCCTCTTGTTGGTGAATCTGTCGGATACCATTAAAAACAACCCTTATGTTTTATTACATACAGATCTTTTGGATTCATTTAGTAATTCCTCTTGTTGGTGAATCTGTCGGATACCATTAAAAACAACCCTTATGTTTTATTACATATAGATCTTTAGGATTCATTTAGTAATTCCTCTTGTTGGTGAATCTGTCGGATAACATTAAAAACAACCCTTATGTTTTATTACATACAGATCTTTTGGATTCGTTTAGTGATTCCTTTTGTTGATGAATCTGTCGGATAACATTAAAAACAACCCTTATGTTTTATTACATACAGATCTTTAGGATTCGTTTAGTAATTCTTCTTGTTGGTGAATCTGTCGGATACCATTAAAAACAACCCTTATGTTTTATTACATACAGATCTTTTGGATTCATTTAGTGATTCCTCTTGTTGGTGAATCTGTCGGATACCATTAAAAACAACCCTTATGTTTTATTACATACAGATCTTTTGGATTCATTTAGTAATTCCTCTTGTTGATGAATCTGTCGGATAACATTAAAAACAACCCTTATGTTTTATTACATACAGATCTTTAGGATTCGTTTAGTAATTCTTCTTGTTGGTGAATCTGTCGGATACCATTAAAAACAACCCTTATGTTTTATTACATACAGATCTTTTGGATTCATTTAGTGATTCCTCTTGTTGGTGAATCTGTCGGATACCATTAAAAACAACCCTTATGTTTTATTACATACAGATCTTTTGGATTCATTTAGTAATTCCTCTTGTTGATGAATCTGTCGGATAACATTAAAAACAACCCTTATGTTTTATTACATACAGATCTTTAGGATTCGTTTAGTAATTCTTCTTGTTGGTGAATCTGTCGGATACCATTAAAAACAACCCTTATGTTTTATTACATACAGATCTTTTGGATTCATTTAGTGATTCCTCTTGTTGGTGAATCTGTCGGATACCATTAAAAACAACCCTTATGTTTTATTACATACAGATCTTTTGGATTCATTTAGTAATTCTTCTTGCGTATTGTAGGCCTATGTAGCTACATTGTTGATTTCTCTAATGTTCATCTTCGTATTCTCCATTCCAGCTATTGAGTAACATCTTGTTTTTCTTCTGGAGTAGTAGAGATGGGAAGCATGTTTAACTTGTTCTTTGCTTAGTGATATTTTTAAACGTTGTCACACCTGTGCTGGGTTCTTCTCATAAAAAAAATAAGGAAAATAGAAAGTCTTCATTCTATGTTCATCCTCTCACGAAGTAATATGTACAGCAGAATAAATGTTATATATAGATGAATGTCTTAAAATAGAATATTTTGATTCTTTAAATGAGTATGAAATATTTTGAAACATGGCTCTACATGTAAAGCCAACTTACATTTGTGTTTACTCTCTCACTTTTTTGCATTTTGTAAGCTTTCTAGTGCGTTTTAGCCATCTTGTGAAAGAATAACACATTATGAGACAAGTTATCTCAGTTTGTGGTCCGAGACTGATGACTTGCTAAGGCAAGTTATCTTGTCTGTTGCTGCAAACAGGTTAATCCTCTGGAACAATTCTATTCAGATTACCATTAAGTAACATTTAAACTTGATTTCTTAATTATATTCTACATTATATAAACTGTTATGTGAAAATGAATTATATGGTTATCACTAATGTTACGAGCTACTTAAACTCAGTGCCAAGTAACTTAGCCAATAGCAGTATTATTAGATTATGACTCAATTATTTTTCCTACCACAGATTGTTGAAAAATTACCTAGTATTCCAGAGCAGCCACAAGAAAATTTAGTAAGTTTTTTTCCTTGCTTTTTGTCTAGAGTAGTTGTTAAACAAATTGTATTTTCATATTTTCTCTATGTACAAAAAAGAAAGCCATTTATTATTATCACAGATAATATTAACAAAAGGTTATTGATATCAAAATCTGTTTCAAACACTTTTTTGAAAATGGACTAATAATTTCATGTCAATTTCATATTAACTAACATGACTGCCATCAGAGTGAAGGATAAATTCAAAAGTGGTATTTGGACTGATTGAGTCTTGGTAGCTCGATTAGTAGACTAAGTAGGAGTAAATTGTGCTCCCTGCATCAAAGGTGTGGGTTCAAATCCCACCTAAGGCTTATAGTTCATTTCATGATCAATGCTGTTCACTGATCAAAAGTTACTATAAAAAGCAACTAATATATTAAGATGAAGGTTAATAGATGAATCATAATAATTCATCTAATAAAAACAAATGAATAGAAAACACTTGATGAAATGTTAGATCCTTATAAATTGATTGCAGTTTATTCTCCATGAATAGTATTTAAATCAAATTTACTATACATACTTGTTTCACCTTTCAGCTTTGTTAAAGTTATTTCAAATTAAAACCATCCTGGAAAGGTTTTTTTTTTTTCAAGTAAATAATGTCATGTACATATCGCAAGAGCATGAACGCTAAAATTTTTTCTGCTAACAATTGGTCAGTTTGCTGATAATTATTTTATGTTGTTTCAGAATTTGAAAAAAAATTTATAATTCTTAAAATACCTTCTATCATTTTGATAATAGTCATTTTTATTCGAAGAATAGTTCAGTCTATTGAATCCATTATTTCTAGAAGTAACATTAAAAGTAATGCGCTGAATACTATGAAGAACTCTCAGAATGATGGCTTTTAGCTACTTTGATGAATTTAATGTTGAGGTAGAAGGGATTAGAATTTTTTTTGATTAACCTCCAATGTCTCACACATATGTATATTTTCATAATTTTTTCTAATTTTCTTCTGATAGAGCGTAGAAAGGTTGCCTCATAATCCTGTTGAATCACGTGAAAATTTGGTGAGCTATGAAAAACCTTTTTTTCTTTTAAATAATTCTCTTTGATATGTCAGACTTATATTGCTGCTGGTTCCCCCTGCTAAATGAAAGTGTGACGACCCAATGAAACCTTTTTTAAGCTGAAATTGCTCAAAGCAAAGAAGCAGTTACCTTTAATTTGTATGGTAAAAAGATTTTAGTATTCTCAGACCCAAAATGTAATGATGCTGATGGTATGTTAGGCTGAGTCATTGGACATTGGGGTGATTTGAGGGACAAGAGACTGGGTTGTAAGAGAGAGAAAGAGGATGCATGCTGCCTCTATAACAACTCACTGCAAAACAAATGCTGAATATATTTTTTTTTTTTTTTTCATGGAAACTAAAATTTAGCGTGAAGCAAAGTTTGGGAAAGCAGGGGAGACCTTTGTTTCAATTTGGAACTGCAATTATCATACATCTTCAACAAGCATACATTTTTAAGGTCCTAATGCTGGATTGGTGAGGCTTGTTATAATTTATCAAAATTGAGGAAAGTTTTGAATTAAGTAAAATGATAAGTATAAAATTATCCTGTCAGTATGTATTTGCAACGTTATGATCTAATATACAAAATAGACCTATCAAGACATTTCTAAGAAGTGAAATATTTATTTCAAATCTTACATCTTGAAGATATCAAAACTGATAATGTATTTTTTATGATATTTCACAGGACAACCAATACTGATACTATGCTTATATCCTTTCCAAATACTTGATAAAAAGATTTTAAAAAACGATGCTATGAAGATAACCAATGTGAACAGATTTCATTTCATTGTTCTGCCAGGCATGTCAAAAGTGGATCTTACTGAAGATATTTAGCAGACCAAGTGAGCAGTGTTGATAAGAGAAAACGTGGTTTGTTTGAGAATTATATCAATAAATTGCCCTTGATTTAAAGGGTGGCCACATTTCAAATATCTTTTGGAAGTGTTTTGAAGAAAAGGTATAAATAAAGCCATCACTCTGAGGGATTGTCTCCATTAAGAAGTTGAATAATATGGAGAATTTTAAATCTTGATATGAAAACTAGAAATATTTTAGGCTAAATGTTTATACCATATTCTATGAATGTACTTTATTTTTCCTTATTTACAGGTGCACACTGCAGTTTCATTTCTGCAGAACCCTAAAGTTCGAGATGGACCTGTGGCTCATAAGAAAGCATTCTTGAGGAAGAAAGGTAAGCAAATATTTTGAATGTATGAACATCCATGCTTATATTTGATATGTAAATAAATCTCCATGAAGTATTACGCTACCACGTTGATGTGTTAGCCATAATGAACAGAGTTGGCTCCCCAGAAGACAACCTCTAGAGGAACGTGCAGTTGAAAAAAATAGGAGTAACTTTTGTTGAGTTTTTCAAAATGCCTGGATATTTTCTGGAGAGACATTGGATATGACTATGAAATCAAATTTCTTATTAATTTTCATTCTAAAGTGCCTTTTGGGTAAAATAGATTTAAAATAACCTAGATTATAATTAGCTTATTCAAGAATCAGTCATTTGCAATTATAAATTAACACTGTAAGAAACATTTTTTTAAAAAAATTTTCCACTCATTTCTATAGAGAATTTCTGGTTGATTCATGTTTGATTTGTTTTATATTTTTTATCAGAAGCCTTTCTGCCAAACTGTCTATTGGAATTAGGCTATTTCTCTTGATTGTCTTGTCTTTATTTTTTTTTAGGCTTGACAGAGGAAGAAATTTTGGATGCATTTATCAGATCTGGAACTGTTGAGCATGTTCCTCAACCAATGGCTCCCTATCCATTGCCGCCTCCACCAACAGTGCAAAGTGAGTTACTCTCTGGTTGAGTGATGAACTAAAACCTCATAGAGATACATAAACAATTAGTCTACAGAATTAAATGTCACCATTATTGCTTGAACTGATATAATACCAATTTTGTATTCTTTTTCCTGTAAAAGTTCTCCATGTTGAAATTCTTCTGAAATCAGTAACCCCTTATCTTTATTCATTTTTTATTAAAGGAAGCATTGTCAACCATTATCATATATTTTTGAAGTTGATCGTCTGAGTAAATTAATGATTTTTTAAAATTAAGATGGAAGAAAATAGAAGTCAAAAATTAATATAAAATATTAACATGTGTTTTAAAAGAATTATAAGACAAATTATTACAGTATAGTTCAAATTTAAAATTTGATTTCCATTAACAACTTCTTGGTAGATTCTCTTGAAATAATTAGTATCCATTTGCTGGACCTGAGGAAATTCCATGGGTGTTGACAACTAAGATTATTCATTATTTCATGCCTCTGCTCCTCTCTTACTCTATGCCCGTATTTTCTCATTATCTCCCTTATCTCTTCCCATCTTCTTTGTTGATCCATGATTTATCTAAATGTTATACAAACATGGATTAGTTTGGTATACAGAAATGTTCCAATTCCTCAGTTAATTTCCTGACCTTTATTTCTTCCCTTTCCCTTCCCACTTTTTTATGAAACTACATAACTTCAGTAAACTATCTCCTTTTTCTCCCCTCTTTCTTCATAAATCAAATTAGGAATATTTTTAATCAAATGAGTACTATTTTGATTTGTAGTAATAAAATAAATAAGGATTTAATTCATATAATTTATAGTAATATGAATAGTATTTTTGTGTATCGTTAAAAAATGAGTAATACGATTCCATAAAAAAAATACTCTGGTTTGCAAAATTATTTCATAACCTAACAAAGAAATGAACAGTCTTTGTTGTCTGCTACATTCAAATTTCTGTGTTCAAAAATTCTCTCTCTCATTGGACTTTTTTTCTTATGAATTGACCAATGAGAGTGTAATGGATGGAGATTGTAACAAGGAGAATTATAGTTTAGGTTCTTAAATATATTTTGATGAATCTTGAGAATTATCTCTTTTCATTCACTTGTGGCCTATTGATTCATTTTCTGTTGAACATTGCAGAGAAAGTTAGAAGTGATCTTTTGAAAATCAAAGTCATTCTCTCTAAAATTTAACCTCATTTGTGCAAAATTCTGGTCCAATTGAGAAACAAGTCTATACATAAAAACTGATGTACCCAGATAAGACTTATTGTATAAAAATTTCCTCCATTACAACAAATAAATTTTACCTGTTTATTCGAACACTCATTCCTATTTAACTAGAAATGACATTTAATTTCAAATACTTTTTATATAGCTCTTTTCATGATTAGTCATTTATTTTCCTATTGAACATTTCTTTACCTTTTGATTCCTTTTTCTCTTCTTCAACTTCTCCATTCAGTACCTGTAGTTACACCATGGATGCGAATCCGAGAAACAATGGTTGCTGGAATTTTTGTTTGGGGATTGTCAAAAGCAGCATACAGATTTTACACAGTAAGTAGAATTGTCTCTACTCAATTCTTATATAAATACACTCGGCTTTTAAAGCATCCCTTCCTGCGTGAAAGTCTATTGATAAAAAAAGGTTACAAGGAGTGATGTATCACTTTTAGTACCCAACAATTAATCACTTTTCTCAATTTTAGCTTAGAAAGGGATGCAAACCTGCTGTCACTTTCTGCTATCAAAGTGTTGAGAAAGTGAGGCAGGTTTGCATCCCTTTTTCAACATTTTTCTTCCAGAGGCATATAGAGAATTTCCAGGTATATCTTCCTTTACATCAAATTTGTTTTGTAAATATCACAAGATATTGGATTTTAGGGTATTTTTTAGTTTATTCTATACACCATTACCTATTATTGACAAAAAAATTAGCTTGCTGGAATTGATCTTGAAGTTGACTATAGTATTTATGCAAAAGTTATTGGACTATTTGAAGGAGGCTGAGAATTCATTGGTTCAAATAAGATATTGAATTTAGTTTCTTACTTGAATATTTGCTGTTACTGGTTATAAATTTTCTATTGATGCAGGTTGCTTTGGAAGTAATTTTGAAGAATGCTGATTGTTTTCAAAGATAAATTCTTGATTTCTTGTCTGAATTCTGTTAGATTGGGTATTTTGTGGTTTAGTCTGACGATCTTTATCGAACTCAATCCCAATTGGACTCAATTTTGTCCCCCCCCCCCATAACAATCCTCACCTAATTCAGGTGAGTAAACTCTTTGCTATTTGTCTATCACATTGTGTTAAATCAAACCGATATAAAATAAACATTTCCCCTTCATGATTTGAAATCACAACCTAGTGATTGGTAGGTGACTCTTCTACCAATTGGACCATACTAACTAGTCTTATAAATTTACAAGTTTATTTATCATCTACACAATACAAAAGTTGTTGTAATCATCTTTAATCTGAATAGAAGTTGGAGTGAATTTTGACTCAGCACCAACAAGCCAGCCAGCCAGCCAGCCAGCCATGGGCTCATCTTTGTTTTCTGGATGTTTATCGCTAAACTTCCTTGGGCGTATGTTTTGTTTTGACTAATCAAGGAAGGCTGTAGGATTCATGACCAAAATGTGAAAAATAGACAACAAAGACGAGCTAATAGTCTGTCTAAACCACATACAATGATCAAATTCCAAGTTTGTTCTGTAGAATTCATTTTCAGCTTGTGTGTGTATTTGTCTCCAATAGAATGACCAAAATATTTCATTGAAAGTACTCGTTTGTTTCAGGAATATGTGTCCTCATATTTTGACCTCAAGTGGCCTCAGGAAAGGCGCCTCGAGGTAATCGAGAACAGTGTGCTTGAAATGCAAAACAATTTAGTAGAGACGATGAAGAAAGTTCAAGAAGTGGTTGGCACTGTCCAACACCAGCAAAAACAAATGCTTGTGTTAACAGAACAGTTACTCAAAAACATGGTGAGTTATAAATAATCAATTTAAAGAAAAGACATTCCAAATCACAGAAATGAAAGATCTAGTCATTTTAGAATGAATGCTGAACCAATGCTAAGGCTTGTTTAAATATGATCAATCTAGGTCTATGGATACTAGATGGATAATATTATGGAAGATTTTGAAAATAATACACGTTTCCCCACTATCTGAAAGTACAGCATCCCTATGAAACCTTCTGTAAGCTGAAATGGCATTAAGCAAAGAAGCAGTCACTATTAATTTATCTGGGAAAATCTTTTGAGCGTTCCCAGATCACCCAAATAATCTTGTGTGAGATTTCCACTACAATTGACAATTGCAGAAAAATATGATTTTAATTATAAGTGTTGTTCAGCAATGTAATGTCTTTTGCCAATACTTTTCTAAATTTCTCATTTGCATTTCTTCAAATAAAATACTTGTAGTTATTTCAATGATGTTCGGACTGTTTTGATCTCATTCTTTTTGTAGTAATCACATTTTTTTAACAACAAAAAAAAAGCGAGATCCATAGATCAAACGACTCTTGGGATAATAATGAATTGTCTCAAAATTACATGAGGTAGCTTTTATTTTCATTTTCCCCTATAGTTAGGGTGAGGGTAATTTATTAAGTATCAATTGTGAGAGAAATGTCTTTCTTCCTAATCTAATAACAATTGAAGAAATCTGTGATTACTTGACAACTAGTCATTGTATGAAGTTGACACTTGCCAGATATATTAGTCAGCGCACAAGGCAGTGCAGTGTCGAGTTTAAAGTTTTTGGTATCTGCTGTTCCCAAGAAATCAAATAAAATAAGTAAAATGTTTAGGATTTTCCAAATTTATCCCGAAAGTATGTAAATTGACAAAACTGAATTATCTAAATTTCGATAAATATCTAAATTGGCCATACTGAATAGAAGTAACTGAACCGACGGAAGATTTTTTTGTGTGACAATGCTTCGCATGCCGTAAAGTCTAGCCCCTTCCAATCATTCACCTTAAGAACAAGTCTTAGTTTTATAGAAATTTTGAGTTTTACTTTTATTTAATTCAATTAATGTTTAATAATTCAAAATAGCCTGTTTTTATGATATTGATAATCATTATCACTAGTGACATACTTCTGCAGTAAATTCAAGTACATTCTTCTCCTGCTATCCGAAAGTAAAGCGTTCCTAAAAAAAACTTTTATTAGTCAAAATAACGTAAACCATTAATTTATGTGGAAAAACTTTTCAGTTTCCCAAGACCAAAAAAATGGTGATGATGGTATGTTAAACTGAATTGTCAGAGATTGGGGTGGTGGAGGTACAGTGGACTGGGATGTAGGAGAGAAAGGAAGAGGGTGCACACTGCCCCTATAACTTTATGCTGAAAAAGTGGAATAAAGTACACCCTTGGGAAGGAGGGGGTACCTATACCTGAATATGTCTACCTGTAATTTTTTTTTTTTTTTGAAGAATCATAATTTTACAAATTTACTTTATATTGAAATAATTTTTAATTTTAATATTTATATTGGACAATAATTATACTACACATTTATTTGTATTCTAATAGATTATTTAGAAAAGCCTTTCTTACTGAAATATCTGATGAATGAATCATGTTGTGTAACTTATATTTGTTCCTGTCTTTTTATTCAGCCATCAAATTCAAATTCCATTTCTTTGCAACACAATGACCAAGCAACAGCTGAGATCAAAGCAGAATTAAACTCCATTAAAGGAATTTTACTCAGCAGGTAAATCAAGCTTTTGAAAAAATAGTACGCTACAATTTAATCAATTCAAATCAACACCTAGGATGACTAGTCAATTTAAAGCATTCCTCATTTGTAAGGTCAAACCCCACTTCTTTTTTTTTATTTCCACTTTAGATGATTACAGTAACTTTTGTATGGTATATGTGATGAATGAAAAAAATTATCAATAAAATATTTTTTTATATAAATGTATTCATTTATTAGAATGAAATAAGGCCTTGTATATACGCAACAAATTTTCTAGATGTATGAGATTTCTCCTCCCAATACCCTGTCAGTTTGGCTCAGTCAGTTGGAGAACTGCCTACTGATCACTCGGTTGTGATTTCAAATCACAGTAAGGAAATGTTCATTTATTTGACTGAACAGACAAACAACGAAGAGTATACTCCCCTGAATTAGATGAGTATGTTGGAAAAACTAAGTCTACTCTCACCTCAGACTTGCACTGTAGTTTGACAATATTATTTGTGAATTACGCTAACAACATTAAACCAGTTAGATTATACAAATAGGATTTGTGAGATAAATCTACACATTTCTTTCACAAATGTACAGTAAGACTGGTGGATCCCAGATTGGTCAGGTTCAACTTGTATTTATGTGTGAGTATATTAGTGTCTTGTGATGAAAAATCCTTTTTGGTTAAATTCATGTTCTCTGTCTCTTTTAGGAAACAGTTCCCAACCGTACCAAACAGTAGTGCCAGTCTCCCCACTTGGCAGTTGAATACTTCTCCCCCAGCTGCTGCTGCTGCTGTTGCTGCTGCTGTTACAACTCCTGAAACTCCTGAAATCGAAGCCAGCAATATTCCCAGTAATGAGTTGGATGTGCTACCTCCACCCTCGAACCAAACCTCAACTTCCTCAACGGATGTCCAAGAAACATCCAACGCTGAAAGAGTAATAAGTATCGAAGACAACAAAGAAGTAGATAATCCAAACTATGTTTTCGTAAATGGAGATTCAAATGAACAGCAGGAAGCAGACAACAAACACGGTTCCAAGAAATCCAAGACAAAAAAGGAGGATACAAAAAAGAAAAATGATAATAATGTGAATGACTTTTCAACAGAGAAAGCCAACAGCTTGGATAAATCACACGTCATCTAAAGCAATTGTCTTTTTTCTATTTTTATTTTTCTGCCAATAATTACCTGTTTAATTCCATTTTTTTCAATTCTTGATGAGGTGATCAGTCTAGAAATAGAGCAACCTGATTTTTTATTCTCGGTGTATGTAAATAAATTAATCATTGTTAAATCAAGATTTCAAAAATGCTTCAAAATAACAATGTTTCCTAGTATTAAATAAAATTATTCATTGCTCTATAAATCTACAAGAACTTCATGTGTTTTGTATGCATGGCTTTGTTTTTCAAGCAATTCACCATTGGAGCATTTAAAATCTCTTTATAAAACATACTTCATTATGAAAGCTATTAATAATCCCAGTAAAAATCTGTGCATCTTATTCTTATCCAAGAAGTAGGTATCAACACAAAGTCATTTAAAAACATACTGCAATAATTAAATATCTTTTCAAAGGTTTAATTTTGGTTTTTATTCCAAGAAACTAGAATAAAGTTATCTGTAGAAAAATACGAAAAAAAATACTTTTGTACGCTTTAACTGGGTTTTAGACCATTTTTACGTTGTTTGCACATGTACAGATTACTTTTTGGTATGGTTCAACCTGTTAGCTGCCACAGCTGGGATAACTTAACAAGTCATCAGTCCAGTGTCACAGACAAGAAAAACCAGCTCAGGAGTTACTATATTAAATATTATACTTGGCAGCAAACTGGTTAAGCACCACTCATATAAAAGCAGTTAAACATTAAGAGCATTTACTGATACTATCAACCACCACTGCTTACTCAAATGCTGCTTATACTGAACTACAGTCATGATCTCCCCATAGCAGCTTGAGACCCATTAAGATGGCAGGAATTTCAGTCATTATAGTTTTATGACCAAACTGAGAACAATTGTCAATTTCTCAATTTTCTCAATTTTCAAGTTCTCAAGACAGAGAAGGTAAAAGAGCGGGTGCGTTGTGTTGTGGGGATGAGCTAATGACTTTGTGAAACAAGTGTAATGGATGACATTTGCTCCTTTCTCTTCAGAAAAGCAAGGGAGACAAATGTACAATTTAGAGGATTAGGTAAATATGTATTTGTCATGGCATCTCATGCTATGCAGTGCTGTTCACTTCATCCCATAATGATTGACTTACACCAAGTAAAGGGTGTCACAGAAGTTAGAAAAGGATTTCAAATAATCATAACTTTTTCTATTTCAATATTTTTTGTTTTTCCTCTTCTTAGATATGTAAAGGAACCCCTGGAAATTCATCCTGGAAGTGTATGCTAATGAGCAACGAACCAAGATAATAGAACTTTATTTTGAATGTTTTCAATGTTGACCCAAAGAGCATGTTGTTATTTGAACATGTAGACACAACAATTGGAGTCCATGATTCGTTATTTGTTTGTGCATATCCAAGAATTGGGCTCCATTTGTGATCACCCCCAAACCGGGAAACCACATTCAGTCCTAAATGCTGAAAATTGTACATGTGTACGGAAAACAGATATCCTTCGAAATATTATGCTGAATGTTTTTGTGAGAGCAAGAATTTGTTAAGTTGAAAAGGGCAGGCATTTGAAAAACAATTTTCTGTACATTGCTTATTTGAATCTTTCTTATTTAATTTGTTGAAAATAATTTCAAGAAATTGTTGAAACTAAAAATGTATGAATGTTTTTAACACCTTTGTGGCTTTTGTGCCACCCTGTACTAGAATGTAACCAGGTGCAAATCAACACATGACTGCACTTCTTCGTCGAGATCAGGTTGTATTCTCATACTTAGAGAACCATTTTTCTGTTGACTGGAAATTCACTGAGTATTTTCCAGAAAAAAAGCTTTCAAGAACAAGATAATCCCATTAGTCCAAAAAAGAATGGTGTACAAACAATGCATGCTCTTGATAATCACCTATGGAACTGAAACATAAAATCTAACGTGAAGATTGACCCAGAAACTGTGAATCATGCAACGTGCACAAAAGATTCATGTTCAACATCACATAAAGTTATCAGAAGACAACACAGTATATTGGGGAGAAATCAGGAGTCAGAGTTATCATAGAATCCATTAGAAAACTCAAATAACAACGGGCTGGTCATATAAGAATGTGAGACAACCAATGGACATCACAACTGATAATGTGGATCCCCAGGAACATATGTGAAAATGTGGCCAGTAAAGAAATAAGATTGCATGACAAACTAGACTAGTTCAGAAGGTACTGGCTCTGCGATGCCCATGATAGAGAGGTCTAACGAATCTTGGGAAGGTCTGTCCAATGATGGATGCCAAAAGACTGATGATTAGAAGAATTGGTTTACAATGGTACAGTATTTGGAAGACTACCACTACTCCCAATAACTGTCAATATCAACCTTCAGTAGAAGGCCCCCTATTCATAATACTAACACGTTGGACATAATGTAATATTTGCAAAGTTTTTAAAAAAAAATCATATGCTGACTCATACAGAATTCATTTTTGACTTGTGTTCCTTTCATATTATTTTCATAACTTTTCACAACTCTCAGACCATCATTAATAAGCTACATGGATTTGAAATGAAGAATAAGTTGTTTGCCTCTTTAGGTAGCAATTAGACTAAGAAAACCTGCAGCTCACAGATGCCCAAATCTAATCATATAAACCTCATTTTTTAATTTCTTCTAGAGGCCTTATGCATACAAAAACTAGTAGTGATATTATTATTTGAATTTGTTTGTAGCCTAATCAGTAAGGCAGCTGACCTGGGCAAGTAGGCTGTGAGAGGAGAAGGGATGTGAGTTTGAATCTCACTGGAGGCTTATTCTTTATTTCCTAATGATTGTAGGATGATATTCCTGTTTGTCTGAAAGTTGTGATAATACTAAGATGAAAGAAAAACTGGTAAAAAATCAATAATGATGATAATACTTCGTTTAATAAATTCAAAATCTATTATAGGAATGAAACAATTTTGTCTGTTTAATTTTGGGGCATTATTACCTGTGCTAATAGATGACAAAAGAAGTTTGCTTTTTTTATTGGTTCTATTTACTAAGTTTGTGGGGAAATTCATCTTACTATAATTCCAATATTTGTCTGTTGATCTGTACGTGACAGTGTAACTCTGGAAACCACATGACGTATGCCCAGGAAATGTCCTGCATGCTCATTTAGAATATGCAGGCATGTCTTTAGCTGGTAAATTTTTGAAAATCTTAAAAACAAAAAATACTGTGTCATCTGCATTTGCACTCACACTGATGATAATGATATGATCTGATCTCCCTCTATTTTGCTATAATTCACGTATTTTTTTGCGGGAGGGGGGGGGAATCCCTTGATATTCAAGTTAAATATGATCCATAAATTCATGATGGTAATGATTTTCAAATAAGTATGATCCAATGGATACACTATTAAAATCCACAGGAACTTGTTGAAAATACCACTCCATGGTTGGGTTTTCAGTAACAGTGAAAGCATCAAGTGTTCGTATGATATGAAAAATTCAACTTTTCAACCAATAACTTTCTTCATACGTGTTCTATGTTCAAATTGTAGCATAACTAAAATGCCCTTGGTATACTAAAACAATCACTCATACAGGTACTGACCAGACAAAATGTTGTTTAATTTTGATGATAGTGCAAGAACCGTTTTATCTAACATGATTTGGCTGTAACACAGAATTCTAATGAATAATGTCGAGGTTGATATATTTGTTCACAAAAAGAAAAGACATTACAACAACTTTTTAAAAAATATGTCTTTAATAATCTCTAAATAATACCAAACAAGATAGTCATTTAAGTAACAGACCTGATTTTGTTTCTTAGGATTTATCAGATAAATTATATTCATTTACATTGTGAGTAAACTTTTGGTTCTTTATTTCATAAAAGTTTAGAAAAAAATATTACTCTTTTCATTTATTTTGAAATGGTACTCCAAGACCAGAAAATCTTATATTTTACCTGACCTCATATTTTCTAAAAAGAATTTCAAAAAGCCTCTTCAAAACAGTAGGAAATAGAGATATCTACTTTCAGTGAATTCTTCTCTCAGTGAGTCTATACTCAGCAATTTCCACTTTTAGGGAGTCTTTACATATACACCAGCATGTAGTTCAATAAATGTATGAAATAAGGTTTTTATGAATCTCCAATATGAGTACCTGAAAAAAAAATTGACTGCCAAATTAACTGGCTTTGAGATCCCCTAAAAATCACAATGAAAGGTTTTTTGTATCAGATGTGCTCAATGACATACTAAAAATCTACCACAGTCTGACCACTGAAAAAGTATAATTTTTAAGATGGTAACCTCTTGTGATTTTTTTTAGGTGGTAGGGTTTTTTTTTCTTCATAAAACCAGCTAATTTGGCAGTCAATTTGGATGCCAAATTGAAAATTACACCTTCCTAGTGGTCAGAGTGTGGTAGAATTTTGATGTGTTATCTCTCTTGATATGACAAAATAACATTGAAAAAACTTGTCAAGTGTGAATAATGATTCAATAATGGGCATTATAAATATTTGGGGCCATCTTGAAAATTATACGCACCAGGCCATAGAAAAATCTGGTAACATTTTTTTTCAAGTACTTACAAGGATCCATAAAAACTTTATTTCCTTCTGATGGGGGTTACAAATCAGCCCACACAAAAATCATAGTTATCGTGCTCTTCAAGTTCGAAATATATCTGAAGTTTTGAAATATTTGAAAGCATATTTAAAAATATTGGCACTGTTCATAAATGAGCTATGAAGTATTATATCATAATGTCAATTATATAAATTTTATATGTGTACACATTTACACTTGTAAATTAAACTTATTGAAAGTGGAAGTCGCTGAATCAGTAGGCATTAAGTATAGATTTGCTGAGAGTAGACTCACTGAACTGACCATACACCATAGAAAACAACAAGAAATCGTGTCTTGTTCCATTTTTTTTCCAAATACAGCAGTCATAATTCAAACTAATTCCATAAAACAATAATAGAGAAAATTCTAAGTAAATGCAGAATTGATATGTTATGTCTTTAATTATGTCTGCAATCAATGGTTCTATTCTGTTGGTAGATATATTCCTTCTTCCCTGGGCCATTTTCAAAGCTTTTTTTTTCACTTTTACGAAATTTCCTTTATTGGCTGTTTAGATACTTAATCATTTTAATACCCAACTCAACAATTGCCAAGAAAAGGAACTTTTCTTTATATCTATAAAAATTGAAACAAATTACAACAATTCCATTATAACTTGAATGGTGATTGGTTTTATGCCAATTCATCAAGTATTTTTTTTATTTTAAAATTTCTTTCACAGTTTTCTTTAGGAGATTCATTTAATACATATTTTCAGTCTATTATTTTTAATAAGCTTCCAAACAGGTTCGGGTTTGATATTTCAAAGGCACATTTTGGGATCCAAGAGTTTCTCATCTTCCACAATAATGAACTTTATACATTAGGTACCATAGTTTTGAACCTTACACCTTGTAGTTTCTACTCTAATCCTTGAACCACAGATTTGTTTAGAGAGTTACAAAAAATGAAATTCTTCAACAGCACAATCTTTTAGATTTCATTGGAAAATAACTTTGAAATTTTCAAAAATTAGCATTTATAATTCATTATCAAAAAAGAAGTCCTCATCTTATTGCTCTGTGTTGTTTTCACATTATCTTCCCTTAGTCTCTGATTGTTACCAAGCAGTTTGTATGGTTTATTTTGTAATTTCAAATACCAGCCATCAAGAGTGCCTTCTTATTAGTTTCTAAGTCAGTTTTTGACAACCTTTACAGACTAGAGAAACTCTAGAAATAACTTTCAAATCTCAAAGAACTACAGCATAAAATTTTTTTATACGCAGCTAACAATACATTAGTTTGATAAGAAAAATTGTATGTATTATATATTATATTACATTAAAAATTAAATGGACACTATTCTTGCCTGTGTAGCACAAATTGAAGACTAGGAGTTGAATGACAAAATTAGTTTTGTTTCCAAAGAGGGCTTTCAAAATGGTATCTTTCTAGTTTCTAACAACAAAACACCTATTTTCATATTGCTGAAGAGACATATTGATCATGGGTTTGATTTCAAACAATAATGATGGAGAATTTTACTGATCATAATGTGAAAACAAAAATACAATAAACAAATCTTAATAACAAGTAAGAAGAGAATAAAAAGAACTTTTTTTTTGATAAATGCTAATGATGATTCACATTGCAAATACCAATCTTCACAAGGTTTGATATTTGCTTAAAAATTGTTTTACATCTTAAATTTAAACTGAGTTGTAAGACAATTTTTTAATAGATAACCGAGTCTGAAAATTAAACCAAATTTTTAGACTAAGATGATATTGTATACTCCTAATAGAAGTAGCACATCTTGACAATAAATAGTGGCTTGTTTTATCATTTGACAAAAAAGCCTCTGGAAGTTAATATTCCAATTTATTTTTCTTGCAGCATGTTTTTCCACATGTAAAGAATTTTAAGATATTACTGTGAAAGACTTGATTTTTTGTATAAATATTAGCAGAAAGATTACCGATGAAAACGTTCCTTCAATAAAATTTTAAGATATGTAATTTTCAGATAAAAAGGAGGAAGATCAATTAAGTTTATAATGTAAATTTTTCGATTATTTTTCAATAGTTTTTAATTGCATATCATGGTTCTGGAGACAGGGGTGTTGAAAAATTGGTTGTGTACCCGCATAAGGTTTTTCGTTTCCTCAGATTCCTGTGTATACTAAAAGTTTTTCTTCTGAAACAATTTCAAATTGGTATTACTGGTCATTCTTTTGTCTGAAACCTGGGAAAGAATTCATTTTTTTTTTTTAAAATAACTTGATTCTCTCTTGTTTGGTAATAGTGCATAGGTTTTGAGAAAAGAGTTTTTGGAGCTTGTATACTTTAAAAATTCTCCATTTCTACAATCACTTTTGCACTGATATATGTTTATAAGGAAAGAATTATATAAAAAAAAGAGAAGATAGGACTCGGATAGAATAACTCAGGTATCATATGTAAGTTTAATCTTTCATACTTCTTTTACTTTTTATAGAAGTGATTCTCAAATGGGTGGCAATTGGCTCCCAGAGGAGAAATTTCCTCAGGGAATAGATTTAGGGGAAGAATTTTAGCCAAGTGAAGAATTTCAGTCAGTGCAGCATCGTATAATGGAAAGAATAATGGTGTAAAAAATTAGTAAATGACAATTCAAAATTGGGTAGGAATCGAGTACACCTAGAATCTCAATGGGAGAAATGTGACCTGAGACTATGAGAACCACCATTTTAAAGTAATCTAAGACACCTTTTTTAGAAAAAAAAGGACTGTTCAAAATCAGCCCTGGCATCACAGTGAAGAAACACATATATGTACAGTCATGCATTGATTTCTATATAATAGAGATTATCTTATTATTTTAGCTAGTACATAAATAAATTCATTTAACCGATTTTCCGTTGGGTACCTGTAAGTGAAACATTTGGCATAACCGTCTGTGTTCTGTGTCATGGTACACCAAAAGTTGTCGGAGGGAACTAGTTTTGTAGGATGGGATTTGTAGAATCAATGATGATGAACCAACACATACAGACCATAAACAATTCTTGATAAGATCTTCACTACTCTTGCCACTGACCAACGCCTGGGCTACGTCTCCTGGAAAGATGCAAAAATTAACAATTATGAATTTCCTGAAAAGAAATGTGAGTAATATTTCTATATTCATTCATATATTTCTTGTCAATTATGGCAAGGCCAATCTGTGGGGTTGAGGGTTAGGGGTTTGTCTTTGGCTTGAATGATTAAGCATGGTGTAGTGAATGGTCTCCTCCTAAGAGGATTAATGTGATCATCATGGGAGACTCACTACATTATCACCAGTTGCTCATAGCACTTGTATGCCCAGGCGGTCATACATCTGTATGTTGATCAGGTTCAACATTACTCAAACAGTGATTATACGAGAACCTGTGTATCCAACACAACTTGGTAGTATCTACATAACGTACATGTGATAGATACATACATAAAAAGCTAGCAAGCCAGACCAACTTGAGAACTGAAGAAACCTATGATGACAGTTTTGGTTATCATTTCTAATAAGCAATGTTGATATATAAACATTGATATACAAAGTCTGTTTTGAATGTATTAACATTTTTAAGTATCTTGAGAACAGGTTGAGCAGCTTTGATGGAACTTGGCAACCAATCACAAGTATCAGTGTCAGTTCATTGATTAACCTTTATATAAATCCACTCCTTGTTGTGTTTCTGTATCAATTTATAATTACTTAAAATTAGCTAGGATCAGATCACATAACCAATGAAGTCATGTAGCCTTGGTTGAAATTAATACTGACTTGCAGTGATTAGTAAAAGCATTTGTAACATTGTTCTTTTCTTTCTTGTTGTTTTCCACACATAGGGTGATAGCTCAATAGTCAGAGCATTAAACTGGAAGATGTAAGATTTGAGGCTGCAAGATGATTATGGCTCAAATCAGATAAAAATAATTAGCTGCTAATAATTTGTCAAAGAAATTAATTTTCAGAGTTATATATAATTCTTGAACTTTTGAGTGGATGCTTAATAATAATTAATATGGCAATGTAATGCTTAGTAAACCTTAAATTGAAAGCCAGTTAGTATTGTTTTGATAAAATCTTTTGATATGAAAACTTTCTGCACAACCTTGACCAGCACTAACTCAAAAACAACTCAATACTTGTGCAATGTTTTGACCCACGTAAAACCATACCCAAAACAATTTTATACAAACAGAGGCACCACATAATTTCAGAACACAAATATATTGGTTTAAAAATTGAAATTATTTTGTCATGTTTAATTTATATATTGTTTAAACCATGCAAAAATTAAAGCACATCTTTTGCCAATTTAACTCATACATACTTAACTGTGAATAATTTAGGCACATTTCAAATTCCTATTTATGGTCACTCAAAAGCCGAGTGGTTAGAGGCACAGAAAATTAATTGGCAAACCGTGTTCAAACTCAGGAGAAAGTTTAATTTTATGGTCTAAATGTTCTAAATTCTAACTGAAAGTCAGTGAATGTAAGTATAAATTTTTAAGGTGATTTTTTTTTGACTGTTCAGATCTGAGCTCATTCAAATGAAAATTCAACAAGCTGTGTTGTAGGTTACCTCTGCCAACTAAGTTGTGAGAGGAATATGAATTAACTCATGCCTATCTTACCATCTTTCTGTCTAGTTGTTCACAGAATATCTCCAAAAGCTCTCATAAGATATCAATGAAATTTGTGGAATGGTGGGCTATAGAGGAAATTATTAAATTTGGGGGTGGATAACAGATACCTCCCCAGCATCATAGCTATATGTGTACACAATTTCTCAAAAGGTTCTCAATTAATTCCACAAAATTTTTTCAAAGTATAGGCCATGGGCCGGGGAATAATTATTTGAATTTTGGAACAGATCCAGGAATTTTCTCCTCAGATTGAGCGATATTTTTTCATTTTTTTTTTTCCCACGCATTTATGCATTCACTCATGTTCATTCATACAATATCTTTAAAAGTTCTCAATGAATTCCAATGACATTTTGACAAAGGTTTGGCTGTGGACTAAGGAAAAAGTTCATTTAATTTGGGGGCAGATCCACAAATTTTCACATCCCCCTGTATCATAACTATTTGAGAACTGATTTTCATTCAGTTTTCAGTAACAATGGGATTGGCAGAGATACGCACTCTCTGAGTGCTTTCTAGTTCTTTATGCCACATTCTCTATTGCTTTCTGGTATATTCCCCTAAAGCAGCACTTCCAAACTTCCAAAAACTTTTGCCCTGTACAACCATTTAGGCTCATGTAGTTACATAATCTTCATCATGTTTATTTTTACCTACAACTTCCTCAATCCTAATAGAAAATATCATAAATAACTTATTTCACCATAATATTGAGATATAAAGTGTAAAAATTCATTTTGGGTGGTGGTATCCTTAAACTAAGTTGTGATGATGTTTATGAAATATCATTTAAATAGAAATATATAACTACGTAGATGCATCAAAATGTCTGTAGCCTAATGATGGGAAAGGCATTTATTTCACGCAACTAATATTTATTTTTCAACAATCTCTTTTGTCAATGCACTTCTCAATAAATCACATAGATTGAACATTATACAGCGATAGTTTCAGATCAAAAGTCAGCTAATAACTAATAATAATAATACTGATTTGTTGATACCCCCTTGAATATTCAAATTTTTCTTGTCAAAAAATACATAATTTATAAGAGTATTAAATGTCATCTAATTTTACATATGCTTTTATGGTAAAAGGATTGCACGGAAAAAATTATCATTATTTTAAAGTTAATGTATCTATCACTGAAAGTAAAGTGATGTCATTACGTATTATCGAGGTGTTGGTGGTTACCGGCATGGAAAATAGAATCAAATTACCAAGTTCAAGTTTAAGTCTTAGCTGCTTGTTCAATTTGCACAAATGCCCTTCGCCCCCAGAGGTGATTAAAAAGCGGTAGACCCTTCAGCATATTTTAACCCAACATTTCATCAGCTACCCATCTGACCATGTACCAGACTCGGCTTAGTACAATAAAATCAAGAAGAAAAACAAAAGGAACATTTTTGCATACTTACAGAGGTGGAGCTGCAGATTTAGGGGCCTGGGGGTTTGACTTCATTTAGTGAGATTTGTCAGTAGACATACAGTGGGTGAACTATTATTTGTAAAGCTTTTGGGAGGCCCCTCCCTTGGGGACCTAGTTGACATTACCCCTAGGTGACATTAACCCATAGCCTCAACTCAGCTACACCTCTGCATACTTACCTATACAAATTGCACTTATGGACCAGGCCATCCAGTTGAAATATTTCAGTCTGTTATTCATTTTCTTAGTGAAAATAGTAGCCAATTTGTGTGAGGCTCCACAGAGGTAGTGCAAAATGTAGTTGATATTGGAGACACGACGCAGACTATCCCGAAACAAGTGAAAGTCCGTGGATTTGTTTCCAAAGCAACAGATCTTACAGACAAGTTTCTCCAGATGCAAGAGACAATGTTCAAGGTAAGTAGCCAGGGAGATGAGCTCCTCCATTCGTTTTTGAATTGTTGGAGTCATACTAATGATACCGGTTTCCAAAATCCTTTTGCAAATCCGGAGGCAGATGAAAACATGCACTGTTTTCACAATAATTATGATGGTGTAGTGGATAATAGACGCTACAAGGATGGGTGGACTTACAGAAGATGAGTTTGTCAGGAAGCTGTGCACCCGACAAATGAAATCACTCAATCTTTTATACAGGTCCTTGTCATTAAGGTAAAGGTCCTCACGAGATAGCTCCAGGAGATAATCGTAAAGATAGGCTGTAGAGTCTCGGTAGTTCTCCCATAGTATTAGACTGTTCGGCCTCATGTCTGCCAAGTAAAAATAAAATCATATGAATAGGCTAAGATTCATTTCTTTTGAAATACTGTATATTTTGGTGGACAAGATGATACTAGAAGAATCCAAAAACATCCCCACAAATGATTTCTTCCAATTGGCCAGATACAAAAACGGTCTAAACAACACTGTGTAGTTTGTGTCACTGCGACTTGTAGAGATTGCCATCTTTCAGGTCTCATTCTTTTTATGTATTGTAACTTAACAATTACATCGAGAAGTGACTTTGATTCTACTTTATTATATAAAACTCATTATTTCGATAAAAACTTAGCCCGTCCTCATAGTTTTCCAGGCTGGTACAAAATACTGCCACCACCACTTCTAAACATCGAGCTAAAACTATGAAATTCTGATTGAAATTAGGGTCTCATCCACCAAAATATACAGGATATAGAATTTTCCTTTCTAAAGCTGAAATAAGGATAGTTGCAGCAAACAATGTTTTTATTACAAACGAGAGAGTACTACTTGAAGTGTGTATCATGTTATAGTTTTACGCTAAAAAGAATTGTAGGATTTTTTTTTAATCTAAAACTTTTTAAAGAGTTCAATCACTTCTTTGCATCCTTGATGTTGTCAAAAAGACATTTTGGCTGATCGATTCTCCAGCCCTCATCAGGTGTATAAATATAAGAAGCAAACCTTTCTTTTTCTATCAAATTATGGTGAAGAAAAAATGGTCACCAACTCTTAATATCATAAACTGCTTGATACTGCTCCTAATCGTGGAACTCTTCTATGAATAGAATCAAAAATTGGTCTGCTTAGTCACTCAATAGAATCTGTCACCTAATCAACATCTTTTGGCAGCATATCATGTTGGGTGATCAATTAAAAATTGGAAAAAGGGATGATCAAAGAATAATTTTTCTTCTCCCACCTTTTGTTGAAAAATTCTGAATTTTCAAAAAGCAAGCATCAGTGCTGCTGGACACAAAGTAAGGGACCAATTTAGCATAAACTTGCATTGCAGAATGAATCCACCACTATAAACTTATTTAGGAAGGAATTATAAGAAAAAACAAAAAAAAAAACGTTTTTTTCGAGACATAATAGGAGTAAATGATTAGATTTTCAACCCTTACCTGTACGTGCAATAGATAGATAGACTGCTAGCCAGACTGAATTGAAAACTGAAGATACCTATGTCAATGCTAATAGTTTCTAATGATTTGTTGTTGCAAGTTTTTGAACCCTTATCAGCAATAGTGTCC